>CAXHSM010001557.1:7085391-7660497 GCA_964019185.1 Maratus speculifer
AAGTATGTTAGCTTTCAAATGTAATTACTATATTAAACAACAGATAAGACTATTTTAAATATAAATAATTATATGTATTGACATTTTCATCAAATCATTTCAAGCAGAAATTTGAAATTTTTTCTTTTGCTATTTTTTTTGTTTAAATTAACCAATTTTGCATTTTTAGAGGATTAATTTAGCCTTAATTTTAAATTAATTCAATAAAATAGAATATACATTTTTTTCTATGTTGGTCAGAAGCATGAGAAATATCAACTGTTACATTATTATAAACGAATCCCATCGTCACTAATTGTTAGATGTTGCAATATTGTATATTTTGTAGGCAGAGTGGAAAGTGTAAATGGTTTTAGTGTCTATGATGTTGTATTTCTGCAGAGAAAAAGATCCAGCACATCATTTTACCTTTCTTGATATGAAAAATAATTCCCTATTTAAAAATGTGGAATAATAGAAAAAAAATCACACAACTTGTGATTGTTGGTGTTACTTCTTTCTCCATAAACCCTTTAGACTGTAATTTAAACTTAGAAGTTTAGATAATAAGGAATATTTGAGAAAAAATTACCTGTCCACACTAACCCCTTGTGTGGACACATGGATCAATGTTAAAAACTGCCAATTTTCTTATTGTTTAACTGTGTTTATCATCATCTTTCCTGTGTATTAATAAACAGAAAACATCATTCTTCAATTTGAAAGGGTTGCGAAATTTTAAAAATGCTCATAGAATTTTATAAAATTAAATTAAATTTTTCTGTCTACACTAACCCCCCCCCCCTCTCCTCTATTTTAAAAAGTTATTTCAATTATAATGAGAAAATGGTATAATAAAAAATAGATAAAACCTATAACTCCTCTGAAACAATGGAATTGATCCAATTGCTACCACTTTGAAGAAATTTCATAATAACTTTTTGTACGATTTTTGTTTGTGACATGAAGATATTTTTTCACCAAAAATTTTATTTTTAGGAATCCAACGTGAGAAAAATGCTTTTCTTTTAATCAAAAAGCATTACCTTAAAATTTGTGAATTCAATTACAAAAATATTTTGTAAAAAAAAAATTAATTTATAAATTTCTCATTTCTTGATAGCTGATACTAATTCTTTTCTTTAAGCCTCGTGTAAGTGCATAAAGAAAATTGTCACTGTTTTTAATCAGCTGATTTTTATTACTATATTAAGTAAAAAAAGTACTTTAATCTGTTGTTTGATAAAAAAAAATTATGTTTAGAACAATATGTTTTAGTTTCTAATTTATATTATCTTTGAAATATTTATTATCAGCAGTAAGTTGTCTCTTTTGAAAATATTGTATAATATATCGAAAATATCATGATATTTATGAACCCTGGTAAGGAACACAGTTTTGGAAGAAATAGACAATGTAAATGAGCTATTGATGGACAGCAATAGAGAAAATAAGGTCTGGTGGGTGTATGATATTTTAATAGATCAGACAAACACAATGACAGACTGCATAGTTGCTTTTTTTATTTTGATTATTTATCTTGTTCACAGTTGAAAAAAAAACAAGCAGAAATGACTTACCTTTTACCTTTTTCCAAAAGAAAGAAGGTCTTTCAATAATCTAGAATTTTCCATGCTCACAAATATTGGAAAATCCAACACCCTCCCCCCCCCCTCCCGGTAATGACTCATGTGGTCATTTTTCTTTCTCTGATGATTTCTATCAACACTTCTTAATATGTTGATTGAGTTTTAGAACAATCAGTGTAGCATAATTAAAAACAGATAAAAATTACATACAAAACACAGCAAAATATTGCAATTAAATTTTAAAGTGAAAGTCAGACAAATTTCTTTTATTTTGGGGCAAGGGAAATAACAAAAGTATTTGAATTTTGTATTAATTACAAACTTATATTACTTCAAGAAAAAAAAAATGTGTGCATAAATTACATATAAAGCACAAACTATTATAATTATTTTAATAATGATAAAAATTTAGTACAATTAAATATATTACTGAATCAAGATTTTATTATTACTACTACTTTCACATACTTAACATTGCATTGTTCAAGATAACACATAATAAAAAATTATAAATTGCATATTAAACTGTAAATAATTACAGGTAATTTTAAAATTGATAATATATACAGTAAAACAGATACTTAATCAAATTTTACTTATAATTATTACATGTTCATAGTTCATATTAACAATTTGAACTGATTAATAAAAAAAAGTGGAATTTTTTTTCCATTATACAGGCCTTCATACATTTTTTTAATTGCTATTTTTTACTCCACACAATTTGTGCTACATAAATTGAGATTTATTGACAAATGATAAAAACAGTTTTGAAAACAATCCTAATGTATGCTTATGTGTGTTTATACAGTCGAACTTGGATATTTCGAAGTTCAAGGGACCAAAAGAAAAGTTAGAAATATTCAAAAATTTGAATTAAATATATTCGCTCAAAAAGAAGAGATAAATAAATCAGATTAACTCCACAATGAAATATTTAACACATAAACTTTATCTAAGAATACTGCTATGTTTATTTTTATTTTTGTTCATAGTTTAATTATTTATCACTTTTAAGAAACAAATATATTTTTGATTGCTTTTTCGAATTTAATTTTTGAGTCATAACATACAATTCAAACTTATCAATTGACACAAAAATAGAATCTTTTACATTGGACAGACGTTCAAAGAAAGCATCGAAGTTCATGTATATGCACCATATAGTCCAAGAGCCGACCACACAAAACCCTAAGTCATCGAGCATAAGAAAAAAATCCTTTATTTTATGGAAGAGGAGTCATAGGGGAATCTAATGATCCATGTCTGCCGGAAGCGAAATGGTGCATAAGCCAAAAACTAATACCATTAGTGGTTGACTTGTAGGATTAGCATTTTTTTTCCCTGCACCCAGTTTTTCATGTTTTTGGTGCAGATAAGTCTTGGAATTTCGTCATGTAGAAAGAAAGTAAAATAAACTGTTTTACTATTTTGAACCTTAATTGAAAAAAGTCTCAGGATCAATATTTACCACAAAATTTGAAAGGCAATCTTACGAAAAATTCGAATTATCCAAACTAAAATTCGAAATATCCACAATTTTTTTTTTGCATTATTTTAATACAGAATTCTAGGGACCAAGAAAAAATTTCGAATTATCCGAGTTTCACTGTATATATCATTATAATTAAAATAATTCTACATTTACAAACATGTTTAGGCATTATGATTGTTTTTTATACACAATTTATTCCTTTTCGAATAATGAAATAAATAAATAGTACTTCAATAAATAAATTATACAAATGCTAGTATAGAAAAAAAACAGACTATGTAAATGAAACAGTGAATAGGTTGCCAGAAATTGTTTTGCCAAATTATAGTTTTTTTTAGTGTATTTTAGTTATAGAGTATCTTAGTTACTTATAGGCAATGCCTGACTAAGGCTATGGGGGCCCCCTTCTGTCTACCAATAGAATTTTTTTGCGTGAATAATTTTGCATGAAGTGGCTAGAGTACTAAATTTCATACGTATTACATGCATCAATTTTGCACTCGGTGCAGTTCACATGTGTATACAGGGTATTAGAAAAAGATAGTCACATCTTGAATACAAAATTCGCGATTGCAGCGCCCCCTTTGGGTGGAATATTTCAAAATAAAAGGAGGATCTGCTAGCCACAGCCAAAAACATTCACAAAAAATTTGGTTGAATTCTATGCATATCTTCATACACTTTTTAATGGTAGAATGGTGACATACGGACACACACACACACAGACATTTTGTAAAAACATGTTTTTTGAAATCTCTGACCCCTAAAACATGTAAATCCATCGAAAACCGGAAGTCGAAAAAAATTTCGATTACAATACTTTCTTCTTTTGAAGATAAAATAAAGTAACAAAACAGTAGACATAATTTTCACAATAAATTGTAAATATTAATACTTATAGTCATATTGAATGCATGCAGTTGGATCATTTCATCAGCACATTTCACCGAAATTTTTCATTTTTCCCATTTTATTTCGTTAACAATTTTATAAACTTATAACGGATCTTCTCCTTGGCACAGATGTGCTATACCAAATTGGCAGGGTAAAACACGTGCAAATGTGGTGCGTATATGACATTTGTGCCTTAAAAAATTGAGTACTACTTGTGGTTATACCATCAACCAAAAAACTATCGGCAAATTACAAGATTAAATGCAAATAATGTTTAATTGTGTATGTCACATTCAATGATATTAGATATGAAATAGGTATTTTAAAGTCATCAATTGTTTTTAATTTGTATTTTTTATGAATGTTTTACTAATTTATTTTTTCTTTCGTTATTTAATATAAAAATTATGTCAATATGCAAAAGTTGGCTATTAGTTTGGTGATTTGTAAAATTTGGCAAAATTGGTCAATGGAATAATGAAGTAGTTCCAAAACATGTATTCACAAACATGACATTTAAAATTCTGTTAATTAAAAAAGTTTCCTTATGCAATAATTTAAAGCATAATTTTTATAGTGCATATAATGTAACAATTACAGTATTTTACTTCTAAAAAAATCTTGTTTATTGGAATGAAATTATCTGTTTTAAATATTATATAAATTTTAACATTTTTAAATTGTAAAATAATAAAGTATTCGGCTAGCAAAGTTCTTCAGTTGACATGTACGTGAATTACTTGAAGTTGATATGAATGTTAGCAAAAAAAGAAAATTGCAATGCATAAAATTTTGTGTCATCATACGCAGACCCGACTTATACAGGGCCATATCCCCAGGGCCCCCCCATGAAAGTAATTAAGCCAAAAGATTAAAATTAGCCCAAAGGGATCAAAGTTCACATAATTTCAAACATTAAGAAAGTAAGAGTGTACCTCTCTTTGCTTCCTGTGCCCCTTTCAACTGTGCAATTAAAAAAACTACATTAGAAATTTAATAATTAAAGTTTTATTATAACAACTTAATGTTTTACCCTTTTAAAAATATATTCTTTTAAAAGTGTAAGTGTTAATATTTTTCTGGTAGATCATCAAGTTAAAACCATTAAACATGACCAATTTGCGACATTTTCATTTAGCCATTTTATAACACACATTGCTAAGCAAAGAAAAAGTTTCCAAAGAGATACCAATTTATCATCTTTACTATAATTATCCTGTTTCATAGAATGCATGCATAGAATTGAACAAAATTTTTTGTGAATGCTTTTGGCTGTGGCAAGCAGGTCCTTCTTCAATTTTGAAATATTCTGCCAGAAGGGGGTGCTGCAATAATTTTCAATATTGTACTGAACAAAATTGTATGAAGTTATGCATCAAATTGAACCAATTTTTTTATGTAAGTATATGGCTTTGGCTAGTTGGTCCTCCCTGAATTTGAAAAAAAAATCCACTGGAAAGGGGGCACTGCAATAGCGATTTTTGTGTCATTTTCAATATTGCATCACCTAAAAGTGTATGATGTTATGCCTAAAAGCGAACTAAAATTTTGTGTATGATTATTTTTTGGTATGGCAAGTAGGTCCTCCCTGTATTTGAAAAAAAAAAATCTGCCTATCATTCAATTGTCCATTGGCTCGTGCAGAAACGGAAACTCGTTTTTACTCCGATTAAATGACTGAAGCAAAAATTTAAGATGAAAATAAAAGTTGGTATAGTATTGAATTAAAATTTAAAGAATTAACATGAGTAACTCATTTTTTTAAATACCAACCATATATGATGACATTTTCCATATATGATAAGCTTCCCAAAAGTCTAAATCATAAATCATATCATATATGGAAAAATTCTAATAATTTAGTGAATGACATGTCCAGTACTCCAAGATTTTCTAATGTATGGTTTCCATTTCTGTAACTTCACTCCCCTTCCCCCCCCCTCCTGTTCTCTCTGATTTGGACTTGTTCCAGTAAGATGTGACGTATGATTGGTCTCCCATGGGTGCGCGTGCCTGCTTATTTTTACTGTCGCTTTGCGACGTTTCCTAATCAGTTCGCCTAAGGGTGAGCTCTGTTACATGACTTATTTTATTTTTGCGATGTGACATTATTTTATATTTTACAATTTTAGCACTGATGATGGGACTTAAGAAGTCCCGAAACATGTATGCTTTTAACATTTAACATCTTTTGTTTTATGGTATTTGTGCTTTTAAACGTTGTTTATTTATTTAGTTATATATAAGCACAAAGTACAATCCTCCCCCCTACTTAACTAGTTACTTATTAAGTTTATTATTTGCAGCTATTTATTTATCTTTTTTTTTAATGCATGTTTGTTTACTTTTATTTTTTATTTTAATTCTTTAAATCATTTTTATTATAAAATATATCAATAATTATTTATATGAAACTGTAATTTATTTATTTTTATTTCCTTTTTAAAATACAAGAATCTCTTTCATTTTTTCCCCCTTTATCTTATTTTTATATTGCAATAAAAAATCACATGCTGTTATTTCATGCAATTTCCAACATATAAAAAACAAAATTTTCACCAAATTGGCAAGGGGAAAACCTGTGCAAATGTGGTGCGTCTATGACATCTGTGTCTTTTTTAATTCTAAAGTATTTATTTTAAAATTAAAGACAATTTTTGAGGGATTTGAAAAAAAATGAATAAATAAAACACTGAAGCAAAAAATACATAACTAATACAATTTATTTAATTGAAAGTAACTCATATTAATTGTGCATTATGTATGCCAAGTCAGGAACCATCAACGACACCTATTGTATTGATTTAATTAATCCTTAATTTTTTACTGTTTCTTAGTTTAGAAACGCTAAACTTAGCTTAGCTAGCAAAGTTAGCTTAGTAAAGCCAACAAGAACAATAATGTAATAATAATAATGCTTAGTACAGTAGAGAACCTACTATCCGGAATTCCGAAATCCGGAAATGAAGACGATTGAGAACGAGATGAATCATGATGAAATGAATGAATCATGAATCTTTGATCAAATGTGCGTTTTTTCGAGATTTGTTTTAGATTTCATGCTTTTTTTTTTTACAAAATTCACTTTTTTTCTGTGTTTTTTCGACAAAATTTACGTTTAAAAAAAAAAATGCAAATTTTTTCAAGTATTGCTTCTAGTAAGAAATTTCATAATTCATTCAAAGATTCATGATTCATTCATCGTGATTCATCCCCATATAAAATGCAATTTTTTTCAAGTATCGCGAAAATACTCTGCAGATTCGTCAAATATCGCGATAAAAACCTGCAAATTTCATCAAATATCGCAATAAAACCTTGCAAATCTTCTCAAATATCACGAACAAATTCTGCAGATATCTCCAAAAAATGCAAATTTTGTGAAATGGTCGCATAAAAATCCTGTATAAGTGACCCCTCAAATTATTTTAAGATTTTTCGTCACCTTTGGGGGGAGGGGCGGATTAACGGTATTTTACGGTTATATACATCTATATACATATATATAAAGCCAGTTAGCAAAACGTCTGGATTTTGAAGAGCTCTGAATTTTGGATGTCCGTATTTGAGACTTTGTACTATAATACAAGAGTCAAAGTTGTAGCTTAGTGTTTTTTCCATAGACTTCTCATACAACACACTTTTCATTCATATTCTAGATATCAGTGCTATAATTTTGTTATTTTTAAAAATTTTCCGTGTTTTTTTTTATGGGGGGGGGGGGGGAGTGTTGAGTTTCGAACGGACCCGAAATCCGGAAAATTCCAAAATCCGGAAAGCCCTCGGTCCCAACGATTCTGGATAATAGGTCCTCTACTGTATAGTTTATTTACTTATCATAGCTTATGACAGGTTTGTTTAGCAGTTTATTTTTGGTAATTTAAATTCTTTACATTGATTCATTTTAAGAAGAGAATAGTTTTACAATATTTCTTTTACTTTATAAAATTTTAAATTTCATTGTTTTTTCTGTTAATTAAAACAGGTAAATAATATCTTGTTCCACTTTAAAAGAAATATTTTAAAATCAAAGAAATATTTTGAAGAAATTGAAAAAAAAAAGATAGCCAGCAGGAATTAGAGGAGAAAATATAATAATACAAACTTCAGACTTTTTTATAATACAACAATTTAATATCTCAAGAAGAATTTAAAATGTTCCTGTTCCTTTTGATTTAGCAAGAAATTTTTCAAATGCACAAAAAGAAAAGAATAAGTCTGGAATTGGTGATCATTTGGGTTATAAACACACACATTGTTCCTAAAATTTTGGAACAATATGACAATGTGGTCCACACAAGTATCTTTTAAAATAGAAACAACATCTGAATTCTCTTATTCTAGCAGAAATAAAATACATTTAATTAAATGAACAGAAAACAATGTTGTGAAAAGAAAAACAATTTTAAAAGAAATGATTTCATAAATTACGGTCTATTAAAAATACAGTTTATGATTATTTAAAATGAACCATCGTGGTATCATATTAGAGTAATCATGCAAAATATTTTCTTACGTTAAAAGAAAATGCTTTAACAAAAGATGTACAAACTTTGCACGCTACACAAAATAAGGGGCATAATATAAAACATTTTTATTTATAGAAGAAATTGTGGCAATTTATACATATTTTCTGTCGCATTTGCCATTTTTTTTTTATGTACAACGATCATTTCGATGCATGTATAAATTTTGCAAAAGCATTTTATGAATTGCTATTTACATACTATAATTATAAATAATACATATTATAAAACTTACTTTATTCCAATTGTTACGTTCTCTAAATCAATCATAAAAAGCAAAATCACAATGAGATCACAAGATAGAAGCACACTACCGCCTGAAATATTTCGATAAGGAGACGCCAACACAATGAATGAATCATAATAGAAGTATTAATCATTGAATAATGATTCAATCAATAATTACTTAATTAATAATTCAAAAACATTTATTTATAAAAAAAAAAGAACAGAAAGCATTAGAAAGAATTCGCGAATTTAGCACTTAAATACGCCTTCTGATATAATTTTTTTTTCGCAGTTTAATTTTGATTTTCACCTTCTCGAGATCAATGTATGATTCTTTTTTAAATATCGTATTGTAAAAAGTCACGATTCATTCTTGCTTTGGCGTCTTGTGTTCTACCTTGTCCGGTAATTTTTAAAATATGAATTTATTGATCTCACCCTTTTTACTAAAATAAATTGATGCTAAGATAGTTTCTTTTTGTTACACTTCAACTAAAATTCTACAATTTGCAATGTATAATATGACTACAGGAAATTTCATGTATTGCAACTTATATTCTACCAGTTATTTAAAGTATTATTAAAGTGTTTAGTTATAACAGATAATTTTATTTATTCATTTGTAATTAGTTTGGTGAATACTCTTCAAATTTAAATTTCCAAACAGGGAATTCGTTTCAATTTTTATTAACGATTCATTTAAAACATTGTTTTGCTCAATTTGATTGTATTCTGTTTTATTGAAAGTAAATATTTTTTAAATAATTAATTTCATGCTGAAAATGTCATATAAAATTTATTAAAATATGAATACCATTTACGAAACCAAGAATCTGAACTTCCAATGTCTTCATGATATTAGGTCTGTTGCCAATAAGTATTGTAGCTGCATTGATTAAAAAGAAAATGTTGTTTTCTTTCATTTAGAAAAATGAATACTTGTGTATTCTTATGCTGAGAAGTTACACTGTAACAACAATGTTACTATTTACAGGATTGCTTTTCTTTTTTTTTTATGTTTTATTTAATTTTATATATAGTTCCCACATTAAGTACATTTAAGGAAATATTTGTAATACCACTTATTTAGTATTATGTTGTTTTCTATTTTTTCGATTGGAGCTGTACAAAAAATTAATAAAGTCAAGGATTATAATCTGCACACCCATAATCCACAATTTTCTATAATCCGCGTTACTTTACAAATGTAAAGTATGAAATAAATAGTTAAGAAAATTTACAAATATCTGTGATCCAAAAATTATTTTTTAAAACAAATAATAAAAAATTAAAAAAAAAAATCTTAATAAAGCATGCATTATTTTAATATAACTCATTTTTTTTATCAACAGTAAAAATGAGACTGTATTACTGAACGCACCTAAGTTTATTGGACGTTCTGAATGCAAAGTTTACAAAGCAACTGTCTAATGGCTTTTCATTTGTAGTTATTTCAATTTGGTAAGTTCAAGAGAGTAAATAACCAATCAAAACGCATTATTTTGCATGCTTGTCACACGTCTTAGCAGTAACACAGCACCACCGAAGAACTAGTGGTTGAGAAAAAAAAATTGTTTTGTTCATTTCAGATTTTAAAATTTTGAAACAAACAACATTCAACTCTATTTTTGTTAAACAAAAGACTTAAATAATATTCATAGTATAATTTCATAATAGTTTACTGAAATAATTACCATTTATTTTACTTTGTATTGGTTATTTTTTGTGCATAATTTATTTCCATTTTTTTTACACTTTCTTGCTCAAAATATTCTTTAAAAATAAATCTCATCATTAATATGTAGTTATTTTTATTTAAATGCACATATATATCAATTTTTTAATAAAATAAATTTAAAAATGCATTTTTTTGAGATAACTTATTAAATTAATTTCAGATTTCATATTTATCTTTATGATTATTGAATTAAAATGCTATCTATGAATAATAAAAGGACACATAATCAATAATACTCTATAATCCACAATATTCCATAATCCGCATAACCTTTGGTCCCAACTTGTGCAGACTATAAATCTTTGACTGTATATATGTTTTCTTTCTATGTTATACTTATCAGTACAAAAAACCCTGAACGGGTTAAAAGCTTGTGACGCAGCACTTTATCTTATATATCTAAGAATTTTAAATTTGGGACTTAAAACTAATGATATCAAAATTTATGTGACGCTATGCTATTAATTAATATATACATATATTAAAATTTATTCATTAAGGTTTTATCAATTACATCTTTCATAAATTCAAAATATGAATCTTAAAAGATATGATATCAAAATTTAAGTGACGCCTTGACGAGGCTTTAAACAATGTTTTAAAATTCCATTTATTTATTTATTGTCTAAATACATTTTCATATCTAAACAATACTTTTCATTTTCCAATACACTGTTAAATACATCACTTTCACTGAATATATATAATGCACTGAAATATATTTATTTGAATAAATAGATTTATCTTTTGGGCTACGCTATCCAAAATCAAAAATAACATTTGAATAAATATTTTTTGCGTCATTGTATCCAAAGTAAGTTAAATAGATGCAAATAGATACAATGACGCAAAAAATATGTATTCAAATGTTATTTTTGATTTTGGATAGCATAGCCCAAAAGATAAATCTATTTATTCAAATAAATATATTTCAGTGCATTATATATATTCAGTGAAAGTGATGTATTTAACAGTGTATTGGAAAATGAAAAGTATTTTTTAGATATGAAAATGTATTTAGACAATAAATAAATAAATGGAATTTTAAAACATTGTTTAAAGCCTCGTCAAGGCGTCACTTAAATTTTGATATCATATCTTTTAAGATTCATATTTTGAATTTATGAAAGATGTAATTGATAAAACCTTAATGAATAAATTTTAATATATGTATATATTAATTAATAGCATAGCGTCACATAAATTTTGATATCATTAGTTTTAAGTCCCAAATTTAAAATTCTTAGATATATAAGATAAAGTGCTGCGTCACAAGCTTTTAACCCGTTCAGGGTTTTTTGTACTGATATTAATGCTTTTTTTAGGTTAATAATAAAAAGATAAAAACAAAAAATTAAAGACTAATGCAAAGAATTCATATTCATGATTTCTGATCACCTTTAATTACCCCTCCCCCACCCACTTAAAAAAAGATATTTCATATTTTATTATTAATATATGCTGTTCTACTTGATTTCGTTAAAAACAACTCTGTAGTAAAGTACGTTAGTATAAGATAAGAAAGTAATGTACATTCAGCATTGTATTTCTAAGAAAGGATTTCATAATCTATGCTGTATGTATCATTTCTCATTCTAGTTAACTATGTTTTTCTTTACACATGATGATACATATACTGCAGATGGATTAAAATGATCAGGAATACAATATTCAGAATGTGCTGGAAAGTATTTCATAATCTATGCTGCGTGCATGATTCTTGTTAATTATGTTTCAACCTTTGTATAGGTTGGTAATATTGCAGATTGATTAAAACTATATCCGTTACAATATTCAGAATATGCTGGAAAGTATTTCATAATCTATGTTGCACACAGGTTTTTCTTTCTTGTTAATTATGATTTGTTCTTTATATAGAGTGGTAAAATTACTGCAAATGGATTAAAATGATAGGCTTACAATAATGAAAATGTGTTGGAAAGTGTTTCATATCTATACTGTATGTGTAACTTTTCATTCTTGTTAGTTTATTTATGTTTTGCTGTTTGCACAAAACATATATAAACAGGGGGGGGGGAGATTTGGATGGGAAGATTACTGTACAAAGATGAAACTGATAGGTTTAAAGCATTCAGAATAAAATGGAAAGTATATAAACATGTTTAATGGAAAATTTTTTACTCTCGTTAATTATGCTTTGTTTTTTTGCACAGAATGGTAAAATTATTGTACATGAATGACAATAAGTTTACAATATTCAGAATGAGTCAGAAAATGCATCATAATCGATGCAGTATGCATGACTCTTCGTTCTTGTTAGTTATGTTTTGTGGGGTCATCAAGGCTTCTTGTTAGTTATGTAAGGGGGGGGGGAGATTGTATCAGGTTTAAGATTTTATTAAAATTTCCATGCTCTAGTCTGTACGTATTTACATAATTTTTTTTTCTAAAAATCTTGATTTGGTTAGATAATTGGTTTTTTTTTTTTTTGGGGGGGGGGGGGGTTGAATCTCGATTCAGTTTGACTTTAATTGGAATTTTCAGGTTCTTGCCGAGTTGCATTTCAAGTACTAGTTTTCAATTCTGGTCAGTGGATGGGGACGGAAATTATTTTGTCTTTCCTGAAGAGATTTTTATTTCCTAATTTTTTTATTTTACTTTTTTTTGGGGGGGGGGGGATTGGATTGGGTTTCAGGTTATTCGGATCGGGTTTGAGAAAGACTTCTATTGGAATTTCCATGATCTGGTCAATACATATCGACATAAATTGTTCTTTTTTTCTAAAATCTTGATTTGATTAAATATATATATTTTTTTTTGGGGGGGGGATTGAATCTGGTTTCGGATTGACTTCAAATGGAATTTTCAGGTTCTTGTTGAGTTGCATTTCAAGTATATTATTTTGTCGCAGATAAATTGGGTTACAATTGGAATTTTTTTTTTTTTTTTGGGGGGGGGGTAGTGTTTGAACTGGGTTTAGGATAGATTTCAATTGAAATTCTTGTCAGTGTATGTGGACAGAAATTATTTGGTCTTTCTTGGACAGACTTGTGTTTCCATTGTTTTTTCCTTTTTGGGTTTGGATTAGGTTTCATGTTAACTTTCAGACTCTTGTCAGTGTGTATCGGCAGAAATAATTTTCTCTTTTTCGGATTAGGTTAAGGTTCGATGGAAATTTTTTTCAGGTTTCAATCAGGTTCAATTCAAATGGAATTTTCAAGTTCTGGTAAGGTTGCGCTTTAATGGAAAATATTTTGTCCTGTATAGAATACTGGGCTCCGGTTATATGGAATTTCCTTTTTCAGGTTCAGATTAGGTTTAAGATAGACTAATTGGTATTTCCAGATTTCTGATCACGCATATCTATGGAAATTAAGTTTTCTTTCCCGAATCGAGATATGGTTGGATAATTTTTTTTTTTTGGGGGGGGGGGGTTGAATCTGGTTTTGGTTTGACTTCAAATGTAATTTTCAGGTTCTTGTTCAGTTGCATTTCAATGTATTTTATTTTACAGCAGATAGATTGAGTTACTCTTGGAGGGATTTTTTTCTTTCTGGTTTTGGATTGTATAGGATAGATTTCAATAGGAATTTTTCGATTCTGGTCAATGTATGTCAATGGAAATTATTTTGTCTTTCTTGGACAAATTTATCTTTCCATTAAATTTTTGTTAGTTTAGAATGGGTTTCAGGATAACTTGTAGGTTCTTGTTGGCAGACTTGTATAAAACCAAAAACTTTCTGCAAATTAATTTAATGTTGGGTGTAATTCGCATTTTTTGCACAATTCATGGTCATCATTCATGTTTTTTATGCAATTTATGAACGTAATTTGCATTTTTGAGCAATTTATGGACATAATTTGCAATTTTTATGCGATTAATGAATGTAATTTACATTTTAAATGATTTATGGACGTAATTTGCTATTTTTATGCAATTCATAGACATAGTTTACATTTTTTTCAGTATCTGTCGACGAAATTTGTGTTTTTTGATCAATTTATTGACGTTATTTGTGTTTTTATAGGATTTATGAATGTAATTCTCTTTTTTTACACAACTCTTGGACGTAATTTGCATTTTTTGTAATTTATGAACGTTATTAGTGTTTTTTTGCACGATTCATGGAAACGATTCGCATTTTTTGAGTGATTTATGAATGTAATTCATGTTTTTATGCATTTCATGGACGTAATTTTTGTTTTTTGAGCGATATGTAATTCGCGTTTTTTATGCAATTCATGAATGCAAAACACTATTCGCTATTTTTATGCGATTTATAGACGTAATTTGCGTTTCAGCTTTCTGCTGCCAAAATTCGTGTTTTTTGAGCGATTTATGAACATAATTCCCGTTTTACTACACGATTCATAGACATAATTTGTGTTTCTCATACAATTTCTGAACGTAATTCTCACTTTTTTAAACAATTCATGGACGTAATTTACGTTTTGACGATTTGTGAACCAAATTCGCGTTTTTTATGCGATTCATGGATATAATTTGCGATTTTTATGCGATTAATGAATGTAATTTACATTTTACATGATTCATGGATGTAATTTGCTATACAGTAAAACCTCCATTAACGGCCACCTCTGAAGAGCGGTCACCTCTAACAACCGGCCACTTTTTCATAGAACGGAATGAATCGTATTGAAATAATATTAGATCGAACCTCCGAATACCGTCACCTCTGAAAACCGGCCACGGCCAGGGAAATCCACTCCGATACGGCCACCAAAAGAAGCCGAGACCATTGCAAATTGCGACATTAAAAAAAAATCCTTTTGTTTTAGACACCTGTTTTGTCTCCCCCCCCCCCCTCTCTCCATTGCTGCTACAATTATAGTGAGGAGCACTTTTTATTTCGTCCAATAGTGTGCTCGCCTTTTTCCTCCCCTCTCCCCCTCCACACACTTCTGTGGAGTGGTAT
Organism: Maratus speculifer; assembly: GCA_964019185.1. Taxonomy (NCBI): domain Eukaryota; kingdom Metazoa; phylum Arthropoda; class Arachnida; order Araneae; family Salticidae; genus Maratus; species Maratus speculifer. The sequence continues at coordinate 7,100,739 of CAXHSM010001557.1, forward strand.
TGGAGAAATTGTGTACACGTGTATTTATTCTCTCAGTGACGCAAGCCAATTGCGAAATTAACATAAACAAATTAAAGTAAATTAAATTGAAGTGAGAAACTTCTTTCCCTAATTTAATATATAGTTTAAGAGATAACTGTTTCATCGTTTATATTTTTGCACTAGTTCACACTCACAATGTAGACAGCGCCGTGCGAAATGGACGGTCGCCTCGGGCACGGAAATTTAGGGGGCGCCAAATTTATACTACCAGCATCATTTTTGGGTTGTTACAAGAAAAACTTGGGGGAGATGGGGCACCAAATTGACACTTTGCCCCGGGCGCATTTTCTCTTCACATGCCTTTGAATGTGGTTATTGAATACTTTTTTACATTTTATTTTTTCACAACTGGCAATAATTTTGAGATTGGCAGTGAAAACGCATCAAATTTGAAAACCTTTATTTAATACGGTCATGTTGATGCCTACACCCCCTCTCTTTTTTTATATGGTTCCTCACTGTCTACGCAGAGAAAAAAAGCGGTAACTATTTCTGCCTTCGCCAGTCATTTGTCTCTAGTTTTCTAAATCGAACATGAGTAAAATTTATGAAAAGAAATTTTTATCACTCAGTGAAAAATTGAAGGTTACTGATGATAGTAAGATTTTCATTAGAGCACGGATATTAGCAGAAAAATATGGATGCGGAAGAACGCAAATAAACGAAATTTTAAAGAATAAAGAAGTGCACATTGAGAAACATCTTAGAGGCGAAAGCCTAGAAAACAATGTTAAATGTCGCAAAACTGGGAATGAAGTAATTAATGAAATGCTATTAGAATAGTTTAGAAATTGCAGATCTAAAAATATACCGATTTCAGGACCCATTTTTCAAAAAAAGAACATTGAAAATTGACAAAAAATTTGGTATTAATGATTTCAAAGCTTCTAACGGCTGGTTAGAAAAATTTCGTTTGAATTATACATTTTTTGAAGTATTTTATTGAATTAAATAATTTTTGTTATTCTTCTAATCAGTTGAAGCAAAACCTCCATATACCGGTCACCTCTAACAAGCGGCCACTTTTACACAGTCCCATCGCTGGCCGCTCTTCGGAGGTTTTACTGTATTTATGATATTCGTAGACATAATTTGCATTTTTTGAGCTTTCTGTCGACGAAATTTGTGTTTTTGATCGATTTATTGACGTTATTTGTGTTTTTATAGCATTTATGAATGTAATTCTTTTTTTTTTACCAATTGTTGGACTTAATTCGCATTTTTTTAAATTTATGAATGTTATTAGTATTTTTTTTGCATGATTCATGGAAGTGATTCGCATTTTATTAGTGATTTATGAACGTAATTTGCGTTTCAGCTTTCTGCTGCCAAAATTAGTGTTTTTTGAGTGATTTATGAACATAATTCCCGATTTACTACACGATTCATAGACATAATTTGTGTTTTTCATACAATTTCTGAACGTAATTCTCACTTTTTTAAACAATTCATGGACGTAATTCACGTTTTGAGCAATTTGTGGACCCAATTTACGTTTTTTATGGAATTCGCTTTTTTTGAGCGATTCATGGACATAATTCGAGATTTTTAGGCGATTAATGAATGTAATATACATTTTACATGATTTATGGACGTAATTTGCTATACTTATGCTATTCATAGACATAATTTGCATCTTTTGAGCTTTCTATCAACGAAATTTGTGTTTTTTGATCGATTTATTGACGTTATTTGTGTTTTTATAGTATTTATGAATGTAATTCGCTTTTTTACCAATTCTTGGACGTAATTCACATTTTTTGCAATTTATAAACTTTATTCATGTTTTTTTTTTTGCACAATTCATGGAAGTGATTCGCATTTTTTGAGTGATTTATGAACATAATTCACGTTTTTATGCAATTCATGGATGTAATTTGCGTTTTCTGAGCGATTCATGAACGTATTTCACATTTTTTATGCAATTCATGAACGCAATTCGGTATTTTTATGCGTTTTATAGAGGTAATTTCAGTTTCAGATTTCTGCCACCAAAATTCGTGTTTTTTGAGCGATTTATAAACATAATTCATGTTTTACTACACGATTCATAGACGTAATTTGCGTTTTTCATACAATTTATGAATATAATTCTCGCTTTTTTACATGATTCATGGATGTAATTCACATTTTAAGCAATTTGTGGACGTAATTCCATTTTTTATGCAATTTGCTTTTTTTTGTGCGATTCATGGATGTAGTTCCCATTTTTATGCGATTCATGCATGTAATTCACATTTTTTATGCGATTCATGCATGGAATTCATATTTTTTATGCGATTCATGGATTGAAATAATGTTTTTATTGCGGTCTTTGGATGAACTTAACGTTTTTCGTGTGGTATTTTGTCGAAATGTTGGGTCTTTTTACATGATTCTTTGTTGAGATACACTTTTTTTTTTACGCAATTCTTTGTCGAAATAAATAAATAAAAATTGTTTCTTCATAAAATTTTCTGCACATGGCGTGCGTCTATATTATACAACTCTGCTTGTCAGAATTTTTTTTTTTTTTTTTTCAGATTGAATTAAGGTTTGCTAACCCATAGACTAATTGGAATTTCCAGATTTCTGACCACACGTATCTATGGAAATTAAGTTTTCTTACCCGAATCGAGATATGGTTGGATTTTTTTTTTGGGGGGGGGGGGGGGGAGGGGGGGGGTTGAATCTGGTTTCGGCTTGATTTCAAATGTAATTTTCAGGTTCTTGTTCAGTTGGATTTCAATGTATTTTATTTTGCAGCAGATAGATTGAGTTACTCTTGGAGGGATTTTTTTCTTTCTGGTTTTGGAGTGTATAGGATAGATTTCAATAGGAATTTTTCGATTCTGGTCAATGTATGTCAATGGAAATTATTTTGTCTTTCTTGGACAAATTTATGTTTCCATTAAATTTTTGTTGGTTTAGAATGGGTTTCAGGATAACTTATAGGTTCTTGTTGGCAAACTTGTATAAAACCAAAAACTTTCTGCTAATTAATTTAATGTTGGGTGTAATTCGCATTTTTTGTGCAATTCATGGTCATCATTCGTGTTTTTTATGCGATTTATGAATGTAATTTGCATTTTTGAGCAATTTATGGACATAATTCGCAATTTTTATGCGATTAATGAATGTAATTTACATTTTACATGATTTATGGACGTAATTTGCTATTTTTATGCAATTCATAGACATAATTTACGTTTTTTTCAGCTTCCTGTCGACGAAATTTGTGTTTTTTGATCAATTTATTGACGTTAATTGTGTTTTTATAGGATTTATGAATGTAATTCACTTTTTTTACACAACTCTTGGACGTAATTCGCATTTTTTGCAATTTATGAATGTTATTCGTGTTTTTTTGCAGATTCATGGAAGTGATTCACATTTTTTTAGTGATTTATGAACATAATTCACATTTTTATGCAATTCATGGACGTAATTTGCATTTTTTGAGCGATTCATGAATGTAATTCGCGTTTTTTATGCAAATCATGAAAGCAAAACGCTATTCCCTATTTTTATGCGATTTATAGACGTAATTTGCATTTTAGATTTCTGCTGCCAAAATTCTTATTTTTTGAGCGATTTATGAACATAATTCCCGTTTTACAACACGATTCATAGGCATAATTTGTGTTTTTCATACAATTTCTGAACGTAATTCTCACTTTTTTAAACAATTCATGGACCTAATTCATGTTTTGAGCGATTTGCGGACCCAATTCATGTTTTTTATGCAATTCGCTTTTTTTGCGCGATTCATGGACATAATTCGTGATTTTTATGCGATTAATGAATGTAATTTACATTTTACATGATTTATGGACGTAATTTGCTAAACTTATGCGATTCATAGACATAATTTGCATCTTTTGAGCTTTCTATCGACAAAATTTGCATTTTTTGATCGATTTATTGACGTTATTTGTGTTTTTATAGGATTTATGAATGTAATTTGCTTTTTTTTATCAATTCTTGGACGTAATTTGCATTTTTTGTAATTTATGAACGTTCTTAGTGATTTTTTGCACGATTCATGGAAGTGATTTGCATTTTTTGAGTGATTTATGAATATGTAATTCACGTTTTTATGCGTTTCATAAACGTAATTTGTGTTTTTTGAGTAATGCATGAACGTTATTCGCGTTTTTATGCAATTCATGAATGCAAAACACTATTTGCTATTTTTCCGATTTATAGACGTAATTTGCGTTTCAGCTTTCTGCTGCCAAAATTCGTGTTTTTTGAGTGATTTATGAACATAATTCCCATTTTACTACACGATTCATAGGCATAATTTGTGTTTTTCATACAATTTCTAAACGTAATTCTCACTTTTTTAAACAATTCATGGACGTAATTCACGTTTTGAGCGATTTGTGGACCCAATTCGCGCTTTTTATGCGATTCATGGACATAATTCGCAATTTTTATGCGATTAATGAATGTAATTCTCATTTTACATGATTTATGGATGTAATTTGCTATATTTATGCGATTTGTAGACATAATTTGCATTTTTTGAGCTTTCTGATGATGAAATTTGCATTTTTTGATCAATTTATTGATGTTATTTGTGTTTTTATAGGATTTATGAATGTAATTCACTTTTTTTACCAATTGCTGGACCTAATTCGCATTTTTTGTAATTTATGAATGTTATTAGTATTTTTTTTGCACGATTCATGGAAGTGATTTGCATTTTTTGAGTGATTTATGAACATAATTTGCGTTTCAGCTTTCTGCTGCCAAAATGAGTGTTTTTTGAGTGATTTATGAACATAATTCCCGATTTACTACACGATTCATAGACATAATTTGTGTTTTTCATACAATTTCTGAACGTAATTCTCACTTTTTTAAACAATTCATGGACGTAATTCATGTTTTGAGTGATTTGTGGACCCAATTCATGTTTTTTATGCAATTCGCTTTTTTTGAGCGATTCATGGACATAATTCGCGATTTTTAGGCGATTAATGAATGTAATTTACATTTTACATGATTTATGGACGTAATTTGCTATACTTATGTGATTCATAGACATAATTTGCATCTTTTGAGCTTTTTATCGACGAAATTTGAGTTTTTTGATCGATTTATTGACATTATTTGTGTTTTTATAGGATTTATGAATGTAATTCGCTTTTTTTTTACCAATTCTTGGACGTAATTTGCATTTTTTGCAATTTCTGAACGTTATTCGTGTTTTTTTGCACAATTCATGGAAGTGATTCGCATTTTTTGAGTGATTTATGAACGTAATTCACGTTTTTATGCAATTCATGGACGTAATTTGCATTTTTTGAGTGATTCATGAACGTAATTCACATTTTTTATGCAATTCATGAATGCAAGTCGCTATTTTCATGCGTTTTATAGAGGTAATTTCTATTTCAGCTTTTTGCCACCAAAATTCCTGTTTTTTGAGCGATTTATGAACATAATTTATGTTTTACTACACGATTCATAGACGTAATTTGCATTTTTCATACAATTTATGAATATAATTCTCGCCTTTTTACATGATTCATGGACGTAATTCACATTTTAAACAATTTGTGGAGGTAATTCCCATTTTTTATGCAATTTGCTTTTTTTTTTTTTTTTTTTTTAGCGATTCATGGATGTAGTTCACAAAACCACCCCCTTGGCTGTGCCACTGACAACAAAATCTTATGTTGGTGCAAGGAGTAATTTATTCATAGACATGAGAAAAAAGTTTTTGACAACAAACCAAAAAAAAGTACAATACAGGATTTTTACCTGGCATTCTCATAAAATTTTGAATATATTCTGCCTCCCCCCTCTAATTCATAAGTTTTCATACATTCTATATTATATTCCATATTAAGAAGGTGCCACTTGTCTAGTTTTGATTTGAATGAGAACGCATTTTTCATTCAGGTAGAATTTATTTATTTAGAATAGAATTGATAAAGAAAATGCACAAATTGAAAAACATCGAACAGACATGATAGAATCACTACGTAATTTTCATGGTTTTAATAATCCACATGGATGTTTCTTGTTATGCAAATTCAATCTTGCAATGTCTTAATATACAATGAATAAAGTCTGCAATAAAGTTAACCAGTGAATCTTGCAATGGATTTTTGCCGTCGCTTATTCAAATTTACTTAAGAGGAATCGAGTTAATGAAATGTTGTATAAATGTTACTTGTTAGCTTTATAGATTACTAGGTACTACTAGGTTATCCCATCGACCAAAAAATTATCGCCAAACTATAAGATTAAATTCCAATAATGGATGATTGTGAATGTCACATTCAATGACATTAAATACAATTTGTATATTTAAAATGTCATTGATTTTTATTTCGACTTTTTATTAATATTTTACTAATTATTTGTTTTTTCATTATTTAAAATAAAAAAATATGTGATTATGTATAATTTGGCGAAATTGGTCGAAGGAATAACAGTAGTAGCGATTACTAAAATATTTCAAATTGAAATAATTTATGAAACTGAAAATGTTTTAGCCAACATTTCACTTAAGTTTACAACAAGCAATATATAGAAATTGTAAAGTCCCTCAAGTGTGTGTAACTTGGGACCAGACATTGCACAAATATAATGTGCTCATCTTTTGTTTACATTTTTAAAAAGAGTAATTTAAATGTAATAATGTACTAGAAATCATAATGAATGCTTATAATAGAGTATAATACAGTCAACTCTGTGAAATTCACAAAATGTATTATCTGCAAAACATGTTAAAATGCAAACATTGAAAAGTGTTTTAACACTTAAACTCAAAGATAAAAGATATGCAATAATTTTATTTTCATGAAATGACAAATTTTAATAAAATAAACTGGGATTTAAGAAAATTCATGTATTTTGTACCCTGTATTTAAAAACAATACTTTAAGCAAGCCAGTAAGTTTCCGTTTATTAATTATGATTAATGCAAACCTATTCTTTTCTCAAGCAGCGAAAAAATTAAAAAAATAAACAAAAAATATATAGAGGTAAAATTGTTTATCAAACAATACACATAAAAAGTTCCTTGGCGAAGGAGAGTAAACTGCATTTCACCCAAAATTACTGACAACAAAACAAAACAAAACAAAATGCAGTCCAGATTTTTAACTGGCATTCTCGTAAAATTTTGAATATATCCTGCCTCCACACTGTAATCCATAAGTCTGCAAAAATACAAGCAAATAACTTTATTGCGAAGTTACACATTCTGTATTAATTAATAATCCATTGCAAGATTCTCCGGTTAACTTTATTGCAGAGCTTATTCCTTGTATATTGACATTGCGAGATTCAATTGGCGTAACAAGAAACAACATGTGGATTATTAAAACCTGAAAATTACTTAATGATTCTATCTTGTCTGGTTTATATTTTTTAATTCGTGCATTTTCTATATCAATTTAATGGACATTATGTAAGAATATTACTACCTGAATGAAAAATGCTCCGTGTAACTTGCCGCGTTCGGGTTCGGATTCAAAACAAAACTAGACAAGTGGCGCCCCTAGGCGTATGAATACATGACTTTCCAACAACAAATAATTTAAAATAATTTTTGTTTGAAAACTTAAAAAAAAAATCATAAGTCGAAAGTATATTGAATATGTATAATTAAAAAATATTTTCCTATTTTAAAAAAGGATTCAAAATATTTTTTCCACAAAATGCAAAAATATCCAATGTAAGAAACGTAATATTTCCTTCTTACGAAAAATAAAGGCAAAATAAATAGAAATTTGATTTAGTATATATTTATTGAATGTTTTAAAGCACATGATAAGATGTTTTTGTAGTTTAAAAAACATTTATTGCTTCGATTCGGGTGTTTTAACTGTGACCATAAGTACATAAGGTTTTTCACTCAGGCTTCGTCTGCTAACCCATAGAATAACATGTAATCCGCGAGCTAATATAGTCCAATTTTCCAAGACCAATATATAACAAACAAGAGTTTTCCTAGAAACCAGGCAAGTCTTATTACCTCTATCTTAAAGAGATTCATATTATATATAAGTTTTAATAAAATCTCCCAGCCCGTTTCCTAGATCTCATTATCAGGAACAAACACCATCGATTACAGTTTTAAAATGGTTATCGAGATCTAAAAATATACGGCACGTAGAAATGTAAAAATTATAGGATAGGATTAGACTGGGAATATAAGACTATATTAAAAAAATTGGACCATTCTGACCAATATTTGCTGAGTTATTAGAAGGCGGCTTTTCCGATTTTCTTTGATGTTGAGTTAGCTGTATATATGAAGTTCCGCATCTACCCTTATGACGATGGTAGGTTTTGACGATGGTAGGTTTAAAGCTGCGTCACTTGAAGGCTGCCGCCTTCTATGATTTATTTCATTGCATTCATTACAGAGCATATTTTAAAGAAACATTACAGAGCAACACATAGGTATGTTCTTTTTTTCATAGACATATGTTCATGTTTTACCACTGCTACCCTTCCTCTGATAACAGAAAGTAAAATTTCAAGCAAAATGACTGGTTAAAAAACTTCTACACCTAATAATTATCTTTATTACGCTTATTTTACTAGTTAGTAAGCTACATATACATCACTATTTATAGGTTGGTATCTCATAGTACATGTTAGTATTTCTAAATTCACTAGTACAGTGCCAAAGTTTATTGGCATTCTATGCTCATCTTAGGGATTCTAAACATATGAAATTCCGTGCGTTAGCTTTTGATGCATGACTATCACTAAAATCATGTTTAACCATAAAAAATACAGCATTTAGCAGCACAACCTGTTGGCGTTTTACACAATGTAATCAGCTACTATTTATGTCAATGTCTAACAAAATCTGACATTTGATGAAAATCTGTGTATTAGTTTTTGAGATGGAGCTATTGAAAAAATTGTCAAAAAAGAAGCATAATAGCATAACCTTGTAGCCAATTACACCAAAATATAGTGACCATCAATGTATGTCTGAATCTGATGCTTGATAAAAATTTTTACAATGAACGTCATTTTATATCAAGGTATCTAAAGTTTTGTAAAATTAGTTCTTGAGTTAGAGCAAGCATAATATTTTTAGCACATACACATAGATAGACTTACTGATTCACAGACTCACAGACAGACATTTTTTAAAAACCATCAAATCGTGTTCAGGAGCTTCTAAAACGTATAAATTCATCAAAAACTGGAAAATGAATTTTTTCATGAATCCAACACGTTCTTCTTGTAAAGAAAATAAAAGTTACCTTGTTAATTTTTGTAACATGTTTCCGAAATTCTAAATTTATAATTATTATAGTGTCTAAATATATTTTAACTTTTACAAGCTACTGCATTTTACAGAGAGTGGAACCGCACAAGCAAACAAATTTTTCTTTTTATATTTTCAAAATTCAAACTGTATCTATTATAAATTTTCAAAATGTCACATCAATAATTAGTATAGTTTAAAATTTTTATACAATGTGCTGTCTTATACAAATAGTGGAATTATGCATGCTATAAAATTGATTTTGTTCTTTATGTTTTATAATTTTTATTTTTATTAAAATCAAATTTCCAAAATGCTAAATTTTTATAATGTTTCCAAAAGGCTACAATAATAATTATAATCTTTGTGAGGTTTCTTTTTTACAAGTTTCTGCTATGATTTAACAAACTCGGGAGTATTATAGATTTGGTCATATGAAACCTTTCTCCTTCTTTCTGTGCCCTACAGAAGTATTACAACAATAAGTCTTGGATCATAAAAAGCTCTTATAATTCCATTACAAGCACCGATGTAGTCGTAGAAAAACTTGAGGGTATGCGTTAGAAGCAAAGAGTATACACTAATATCCTGAACGTCATGCCTAGACTATACGCTATAGATTTAACTAAAAAGTAGAGGGTATACGGAGCTTCCTAAAAAAATCCAGAAAGTATACAGTATATACCTCTTTATGGTCTCCACTATACCCCTCATTACGAACAATGAACATCCTTAAGGGTGTATTTCAATTCAAATTGCTTATTTTCCGATTTATTTTTGAATTCACTTTTGCTCTCAAACGCATCAAACCTGCAGATTCTCTTATTTAGAAAGTATTCAAGGTGCCGTGATTGTCAATTTTTTGATAAATGTAAAAAATATTGTAAAAAAATCGATCAAAAACGGCATTTTGAACAGATTTTTTCGAAGCGGGAGACCTGTGAACGAAAAAAAGGGTCATGCTGAGAAGGTAAATGTTTATAAATCAAATTCTAATGAATTGAGCGTAAAAAAACATTACACAGCAACTTATACACCTCTTTAAGAATCCCCTCAGCAAGTTTCATGTTTCTACTTTTAAAAGTGTGTCTGAAATTGTATCGGGAAATTTCGAGCTGTTGGAGGTGAAAAAGCGTTTTTTCGAATACACCCTTAAGCTTAAGGCTTCTTTTGATTGTTTCTAATCTGTTCATTGGATTTAAATATTGCATGTATGGACACAACTTTTTCTGGGTCAGCACTGTTAGGTTTTAAAAAAACATGATTGCATCCAGTTGTTGAAAACAGAATGAGATTGAGATGACATAAAGTAATAATATAGTTTTTCTATCGATGAGAAGGAAGCATTTTTTTCAGCTGCATAAAGGCAATTACATCATCAGGAAATTAGGCGAATTATTTTTTTATCAAAAAATTTCTAAACATCAAAACACTGTTAATCTTTGTTTGCCTTCTTACATTTAAGAAAACATATATCCCACTGGAAAGGCTCTTTAGGAAAAAAATTCTTTACAACTCAGTGTATTCTCTTTTCTCTCTGCAGACCTATATCTCTTGGTATAAACAAATGAACTGTTAACATCTTATATTTTAGCTATATTAACTTTATATAATATTTATTGTTATATCTGTTACCTTATTACATCTGTTATCTCGAATAATATTCTTTTTTAGTGCTGCATGTATTTTTCTGAACCATTCTTCATATCCACCAGAATAACACCAGCCTTCGATAAAAATCAAAGCACTTGTAAAAAAAAATAATTATTAATGCAATTCAATATGAATTTTGTATTATGCAGTAAATAAAGGCTTTTGATGATCTTTCTGAAGTTTTTCTTAGTGTCTCAAAAGATCTAAGTAGTAGGCAAGTCAGGCATTGTTGATCGTTATAATTCATCTATAATAGAAGAAGTTTTGAAAAGTAGGATTTATGATTTATGACAGAAAATTCTTCCATAAGATTTTTTCAAATTATTCCACGAACTGCACTTAAAAACTCGCGGAAAAATATAAACAGTTTGGATTCTTTTTCAGGCTTTTTTTTAAATTCTTCAAAGCGTAGAGCAGAAACTCTATAAAGTATTTATGCAGATTTTATATTTGATTTCCAGATCTGATCTTTGTTAACAGCTGATTCGAAATAAGAAATAGCTAAGTTGGACCTTTGAGTATTGTACCACACCTGAAGCACGTCTCTACCCAATAATTTTTCATAAAAACTTAGAAACCACTGTTCTTGACTGTGTTTGCCCTTGCCCTATTTGTAGTTAAGCCTACAACTTACTTTTTTGCAGTCATTCTCTATGACCAAGTTATCAAATGTAATCATGGTAGAATCCACGAAGCTTCTGCTCCTCGCTTTAATTACTAAATTTACATTAGTAAAATTGATTTCATTTCTTTTTCTTCGGCTATTCAACAGAATTATCTACTTGAATAGCAAAACAATTAGCAGTTTGTAACTGTGCTACTGTGCTTTGTATTACTTTTTTATGTTATGTTATGTTATTTATTTATTTACTACTGTGATGTTTATTGCCATTTATCATCTCCTGAGTCACAGAATCAGTTCATGATATTCATTTTTTTTACATTCAAAATTGCCGGCACCATCCATTATCACTGGGCAACACTAGTGTTGCCTACTTTCCATGTTATTTTATGCCCTGATTCATTAAATAAAATTACCTGTTTAAAAAAAAGTTGCCATTTGAATAAATCTAGAAAATTGTCACTTAGCAGTATGGGTATTTATAATCTTGTACTAGTAGTGCCAAATGAAATTATCTGCTACAAATGGGTTATTTTAACCATGTTTGTGCCAAAAGAGTCATTTTGTATCGTCTTCTTATCCGAATTTAATTTCTTTGCACCATTTTTTTTTTCATTCTGAAATTTACAACAGTGCTTGCCTCATTGCATCCCATAATGGTGTACCCCCCCCCCCCCCGTCCTCTCCTCTGGAGTACCTTTTCAGGACATTTTTTAAAACTCAAAATTACTTCTGAAATAGCCATGCTTACATTCTCGTATATCAGTGGCAGAGCAAAGGGGGAGGCGATATGCCCCGGGTGTCACCTTCTAAGGGGTGACATCTAATTTCTTTTCGCAAATCTAAGTATGTTACAAATCTTACATCATGTATCTTACAAAAGTTTGGAAAGAATTCTAAAATAAAATGAAAATTCTATTGCAAGACACAACAAAGTTTTTTTTTTTTTTTGATAATGTAATTTTTTTAAAATAAAGTATGCACCAGAGAACAAAAAACAACCTTTTCAACGAATGGTTAGTGAAAGTGAACTTTAAAATGAAGACTTAACTTCTACATACAGACACCACATTGACTTACGCATATTATGGGTTCAATTATGAGTCTCCCCTGTGATTTTTTTATGCAAAAGGTAAATAAGAAATGGTATGGTCATTTGTTGTAATAATGTGGAATTGTGATTGAAAAAATGTGACAGTTGGGGCAGGGTAGTGACACCATTTACATCCGCCCCATTGTAGCTACATCACTGTCTTATATGCTTAATTATTAGAAAGTTGGATAATCACATTTTTGATGTGTATTAAATCAAATGATCAAATGTTGTCCTGGGGCATACAGTTGAATGTGCTAGTCACTCAGCTGTCGAAGTCCCCTCGGTAATGTTAAGTCATGGGTGTTTAATGCATTCTTATATTCAACATACCTCCTCAAGGAATTAATATTTTTAAGTTCTTTTTTCAGTGTTCTCATCTTAAAGGATGTCTCTTTCTTAGATGTCAAAATATTTCTGAAATTTATGGTCAATTTAGTATTTTTATGTTTTATAAACAAATAAACTAGAAGTAAAATTTTAACACTTCATAGAAAATTATACATACATTTTAGAAATATTTGAAAACTAAGAAAAAAGAGACATCCTTTAAGAACAGAACACACACATGCAAAAAAAAAAAAAAAAAAAAAAACTTTAAAAGTATTAATATCTTAAGAAGACATTTTGAATACAAAATGCATCAAATTCCTAAAGATTTAACATTAGACAAAATAATTTGCACACTGAATGACTAGCACCTTTAATGAAAATTGGTGTCAATTATTGTCAATACAGACTTTTGAGTTTAAAGTTCTCAGAAAATAACTCATACACTGCATCAAATTTTGTAGAATAAAATAGAGCTGAATAAAATGGTAACACACTTTTTTTCAATCCTTTAATCTTATTTTATATTTTATCCATTCTCACTTTTAAATGATATTATTTGCTTTAAATAAAGTTACCGTGAAATTCGAGAAATAAGTCCCAAGCCTTCCCCCACCCCACCCCTCGCCTTTGAATACTTGAAATATTGTCAAATGTGGAGAGAAATAGTTATAAATGAAATTTTCTGGAAAATTTCCTCAATACTGACTCTTAACATTAATGTCTATTTACAGAAATTAATTGGTATATGATAAGATGCCTTTCAAGAATTTTTATACTAAAAAAATGTTCTAAAAGACTTTAAAATAAACAAAAAGAAAAAACTATTAAAATATTATTACATGAGAGTGTCTGGAAGCTTCAATTGTTTGAATGTGGGGAAAAAAAATTATTTAGCTGTAAACAAACAGAAAAAATTAAAATAAAAGCTTGTTTTCATCTTACTATTAAAAAAGAAATATATATATTTGCTATCTCTATCGATAGCTGACAAATTTCATTCAAATTTCCAGCAAGTTGAAATAATAGTCAATTAGGCTGTGTAACAAGTTTTTATTAAAATATAATCAGCTATTGCATAGTTACGATGCCTGCCAAAAACACTCACTTAACAGAAACTGTGAAGAAGAAATTTATGTATGGTTCGTTTTTGTTTAATTAATTCGCTATGTGAAATTGAAAGTGGATTGTTTACACAATCACATCATCAACGTTGTATACCTAAATAAAAAGTTTTTCTATACAGAAAAAAATCGATAGATTTTTTTTCAACTGAAGATTAAAAAATAAATATAAAGAAACAAAAGCATAGTATCCAAAATAAGACATTTACATTTTTAAAGTTAGAAAATCAGTAATGAAATTTGTTGAAAATTGAAGATGTGACACTTACATTTGGGTAGGGGCGTATTTCATAATTTTATGATAAATAAGTTAATTGCATTGATAATTAAATCAACATAGATATGATAATTAAATCATCAAAGAACTGGTACGGGAAAACATCGTTACAGGATAGATACTGATCTCTGTTTATACAATAAAAGAGAAAGTTATCATTGAAAAATCAAAATTGGTGATGCAGCAGAAAATATTAGATATGTTCAGAATAAAAAGCATAGAGAAAAATTAAGTTTGTTACATATTTTTTTTTATAATTCAGATTTTTTTGTTTACCTTTATAAAACAATTATCTCAAATATTTACTTCTTAAATATTATCATTTTTCAGTGTTGTAAACATATTTCTGATGTAAATAATTCATGGGGCTAAAAGCGGATAGATGAAAGGAAAAGATTGCCACAGAAATGCAGCATAAAATATCGTACATGTTGAATGCAGAAAGCATAGAGAAAAATTAAGTTTGTTATCTAAAATACAATCTAAGTTTGTTATATAAAAATTCTAAATCTTGTATACAAAACATTTTTTTTTTAATGTGTATTTTTCAATGAAAGCAACTTTTAAATTAATATATGTAACACACTTACAAAACTATATTTTTCTTCATAACATACCAATAAGAAAATTCCAATCAGATGACTTAATTTTCATTTTTTATAAATTTTAATATGTAGGTATGAATACACATACATTTCAAAAGTATAAAAAATGTACTTATTTTATTTTTAAAATCTGTAAAATCATTAGTCTGTAGAACTTTCTAAAAGAGACAAAGAAATTTTTAAAATGACTCTTTATTATTTCTTTGTAATATGGAAGTTTTTGTATATAATTTTCAATTATTTCTAGCAGTGCCTGATGTCAAATTATCTACAATCTAATTTGTGGGAAAATACCAGCTTTCTGCAAAAAAATTAAGCACTGTTTTCTTACACAGTATTTTTTTTAATTAAAAATATTTCACATAATCTAATTTGTTCTTGCCTTTTGACATATTCAGAAAAAATGAAACAAGTAATTATTTTTGTTCAGCTGTTGCTTAAAAAAAATACATAGTTTTAAGCAACACTCCAAAATTTAAATCATTAACTTTTACAGAGTGGCTGTGACAGCATCTGTACGGGAATACATGTATTCTCAGGTAGACACTGACTGAGCCCTTGCATAAAGGTTAATACATGACTTGTGATTCTATTTAAATTATGAAGATAATATTTATTAACATTCTTCTTACAAAGTTGTGACCGTTTCTGGGGTTGTTATTTCTGAGTGAATACTCATTACCAGAAAATTTTAATCACAAGCCGGGGAATATCATGGAACTTTTACGTAAAGTGTCTGTCACCATCTGGAATGTATTTGGTAAATGTAAGTATATATATACTATTAAGAAAATTTTCATGGAATCACTGATATAGAAAGAATCCTCTGTCTGAAAAAAAAGATGACTCAAATGGGACAAAATCAAGTCATGTGTGGGCAATGTGTAAACAGCATTGAAATTTCAAAGAATATTCATACTTTTAAAAATATGTATTCAAAATTCAATGTTACTCTAAAACTAATGTAAGACAATATTTCTTTAAAAAAATAATCGGTTTGTACAGCTAGCCACGAAAGAAATTAACAATAAAATTGAAAATATAAAGTAGTATGCTAATCAAGAGAACATATGAAAGCTGTAAGAAAATAAATTCTAATTTTCAAAACTAAAGACAAATTTTGTGTTTCAATGATTTTTTTTATCAATTATTTTTTCGATTGTAATAAAATGTAATTAAAATACAGTCAAGGATCTATAATCCGTGCACCCATAATCCGCAATTTTCCATAATCCGCGTTACTTTACGAATGTAAACAATGAAATAAACAGTTAAGAAAAATGGCAAATCCATGATAAAAAAAAGATTTTTTTTAATAACAAATGATAAAAAATTTAATAAAAATCATAATAAAACATGTATTTTTTTAATTTACTCTTTTATTTTATTAACAGTAAAAAACTAAACTGTATTACGGAGCGCACCTATGCTTGCTGAACGTTCGAAATGCTGACTAAGTTCGGGAGAGTAAATAACCGTATAAAACGTGCTATTTTGTGTGCTTGTCGCGCTTCCTAGCAGTAACACAGCACCATCTTAGAATTAGATATTAGGGGTTGGGAAAGTCGAATCAATGTAACCAATCATAATGATTGATTGCAGAGGTTTTGCCAACGTCAGGAAAGGCAAACGGGAACCTTCAACTACAGGCGAACTCTGATTGATTTCTCAAGATCCAATCTTTCAAGAAACTAAGCTTTAGCCGGGGAGCTCTTTTTTATTCTATTTATGTTCTTAATGTGGCAACAAGCACAGTTGATGAGTTGATGTTTATGAATTTATGGCTCTCGTGTCATCTAGTATTGATTTTACTTTTTACTCTAATGCATATGCAACGTGCAAAATGAATAACGGAAACGTAGTAATTCACGTTTGTAGTGAAAGAAAGGTGGTGCTTTTTTCACTGCTAATGTTTGTAAACAGTCCCAAGTGATTGCGTTTATCACTGCCGGCTTTTGCTTGAGTTTGCCTCGTGTTAATTGGTTGCTTGTTTTTTTTTTTTTTAAAGACTTAGTGAAAAATCAGCTTACTTTAGTACAAACTTTAAAGTTTGTGCAGAGTTATAAGCAAAGTATATGTCTGACTGAAGAGATCTAAATTTTAGCTTCAAATCATTAAGAAATGTGCAGGATAAAGTGTAAATGTGAAAACGACATGTAGATAGAAGCACATATATACAATTTTTAAAAAAAATAAAATAACATTAAAAATGCATTTTTTTAAATTACTTATTAATTTAATTACTAGATTTCATATTTATCTTTCCATATTATACTGATTATAGAATTGAAATGCTGTCTAAAAATAATAAAATGACGCATAATCCATTATTCTCTATAATCCACAATATTCCATAATCTGCGCAACCATTGGCCCCAACGAGTGTGGATTATAGATCTTTGACTGTAATTCATTATGATTTTTTTTCCATTTTTTTATTTTTTGTTTGAAGAAATCCTTTTTGATCACAAATTTGTAAATTTTTTAACTGTTTATTTCATTGTTTACATTTGTAAAGTAACGCGCATTATAGAAAATTGCAGATTAAGGGTGCGCGGATTATAGAACCTTGACTGTATTTTGAGAGTGGGTAAAAATGAGTGTTTCTCGGCTGACAGAATTAGATGATCTGCTTTAAAAAGAGAAAATAGTCATTATTATTTTTAAAAATATCTCATTTCTGTAAAACAAATCTTGTAAAAAAAGAAAGTTAAAAAACAAATGCTAATCCTATGGGGAGGGATTTTTCTGATTTTCGTTTGCTACTAAGACATTTTATTTATTTTATTTTATTTTATTTTATTTTTTTGCATTGGATCGCAGAGGTCAATCTTTACTTATTTTTTTACTTTTTCAATTTTGGTTGCAGATTTTTTTAGATAACACTTTTATTTATGGAACCAGTTTTGAAAGTGAAGTAACTTCATAAAAAATATCTGTGACTGTAATAAAAAAAGTAAAAATGTTGTGATGTAGAGACAGACCTTGGCTATCCAGTGCAAGAAAAATTATTTTAAAATGTCATAACAGCAAAGGAGTTATTACAAAAATCTTCCCCCATAGGATTAGCATTATCTCATGAATGTCGTTAATAGCAGGGATAGGAGCCTTAAGGCAAGTTTGGATAGACAGACAAACTAAATTCATATACACTTTTATGAGTTTTATGTATCAAATTTTACGTATAAAAAAGTATTTATATTATAAACATATTTATACTATAAAAGTATGTATAAATAAGTATATAATAGCTATGTATATATACATTCCCAAATTTTTTTTTAATTTGCAAAAACAAAAATTTCAATTTCAAGAGTACAAAATGAAACACTTTATCTTCCTGAGCAATATAGAGACATAACATGCAAAAGTTTTTTTATAATTTAAAAAGTTGTAAGTTCCAAAATTTGTCCCATACATCCCCACTGAAAGGAAGAATTGGACTACAATAAAACAAATCTATAAGACACAAATAGTCTAGTGTCGGCTAGATATACACTCAAACCAAGAATATCGATTCATAATGTTTGTGCCATACTGTTAAATTCCAATTTTTTCATTACTGGAATGCAAATTCAGCATTTTCTGTCAATACTAGCAGAGCCGTGCGAAAGAGGGGACGAAGGAGGTGGTGGCACCAGGTGCGGAAAATTAGGGGACACCAAATTTATCCTACCAGCATTAATTTTTAGCCTGACACAAGAAAAAGTTGGGGAAGGGGGTGCCAGAATGAAACGTTGCCCCAGGCATAGTTTTTTCTTCGCATGTCTTTGAATACTAGTGTCAAGATAGCACTAAAGAAAATCATAAATTCAATTTATTTGCATTTTGACGTAAATTAATACAATGTTATAATTAATATATTATACTCTAAAAATGTTTTCACATCAGTAAATGATATTCACCTTATTGAAAAAAGAAAGATTTTTTTTTCTAACTTCCTTGTTTTGTGTTGAACTTATTGTATAAACAAAAATGTTACTTTTAGGCTTAGTTTAAATTATGGATAATATACAGTATAATGTTCTACAGATAGGGAAACTTTTACATTTATGCATAAACAAGTCATTAATATACATAAAGCATAAGAAGTACATGAAGTGAATTTACTTTTAATTCTTGAAATTATCTTTTCCTTTGATCAATTGCAAGCTTATGCAGATCAAATTTTTTTTCGACTGAAGATTGGCCTATCATTGCTTCATCTTGTATATGATTGATGAAATGTAATATAAAATATAAAGAGAAAAATGTATTATCCCATTCCTCTCGCTGTCTCACTCTTTACATTACTTTTATCGTTGTCTTCAAAAAGAAAAAAAAATGCTGTGACCTAAATACAATTTTTCTAAATGAAAGATAGCTTTTTTATTTTTTAATCAATACAGTCACAGTGCTTATCTAGCAACCCACATCTAACATTTGGAAGGTACTGGAATTTCGAAATTCAGGCTCTCACTTTTTTAAGATGCTCAAAAATGTTAAGATTAAATTTTATATACACTGTAGTAAGCAATATAATGCTTTAAATGAAATATCAGCAAAAGTGGAAGTTAGGAGGGTTATTCGTGTACTCATATGATCAAAACACAAATGGCAACATTTAAAGTCACAGACAAAGTCCAAACAAACATATCTTACCAGTAACTTATATTAATGAAAATGAGTGGTATCAATAAATTTATGTTTTAAAAGCTAGCTAATATTATAAATTAGTTAAAGTAGTAATGAGGCTTAGATGAGATGTCTATGTAATGGGGGCAAGATGCCAATGCAATGAATGAATCATGATCAATCACAAAAACATTCATTGGATTGGATTGGTTGGACAATGAAACACAAATCTGTCAAACTTCTGATTAGTACGAGAATATAAAGTGCATTTACTTACTTGAGACTTACTTATTTACTTGCATACTTCTTTCTCTCTATGTATTTCAATGATATTAAATTGAAGATTGATATTAATTAGTAATGAAGCTCCTTGAAGTATTTCCAACTGTTATAACTGTTGCGAATGAGATTAAAACAAATACCTTTCTCTCTTTCCCAAGGGGTTAATTTCAGAAAAATCTTTGCTAAACATTAAATAGAGTTTTGAATAAAGTTTTTTTAATTAGACTCCCTTATTTATAATTCTTTATATGTTTTTACTGATTCTTTTGAATCAAGTACTTTTGATATGATTCATTTTTTGTTCTAATTCAACTTACGTGAATGGTTCATTGTGTTGGCTTGGCGTCTCTTTACTAAAGAAAATATTGACCCAAAATGGACCACATATATTAATGCAGGTCCTCTGATTCTAATAATAGCTCATTTTTAAAATATAAACATAAACACCCATCCTCTTTGCTAAAGTTAATGGTAAGATGCGTTTCTTTGGTTACTCTTTACTAAAAATTCTCCTACTTGTTGTAATATATTATTGTCGGACAAAGCATGATCCATCCTCTTATATATCGATGGTTGTGCTTGGTACATCGCCTTCTATGCAAATTGTTATATACAACAGGTCATACATTATGGGCAGTTGTGTCAATATAAACCTTTGGGGAACATTATCATGGGTGTCCCTAGTACCTGTGGTTGTTGTAAAACAGATCATCAATGCCATGGACAAATCTTAAATCATTTGCACGATTACATGGTATATGTCTCCGGAAATGGAAATGAAATCTTCATGCAACACATCGCTTCATGTCATATGACTCAAATTCTGCTCTTTAAATACCAAGAACATAATACTGAATTTCAGTTAAAATCCTAATTGCCTAATTTGAAGGATCTTAATACTACAGAGAGCATTTCAGGTGTCATTCAACGGCAGCCCAGTGTTCTAAAACAACCATTTTAGAATATCACGGCTGTGTATTTCTGATGCTTCAACAACTAATACAATTTATATCTGTTCATCTACCAAAGACCTGTGTTATCTATGCCAAGTTGGATTTTAATGCCGTTTTCTGGGTCAAAGGTGGGCCAACAGATTTTTAGGTAGACGTTCATAATGTTTTGGCTCTTGAATATGCATTGCATGGTAAGAATTCAACCATTTATTAGCATTTTCACCATGCTTAAAGGTATATATAATGGAAAATAGATAAATACAAATACATTTTATTCTGCAATTTCAAAATTTAGTTCACTTAGAAATATATTTTTAGTTCGGTCATGTAAATTGTATGATGAAATGCATGAAGAGAAAACATTACCTGAGTTTTATTAGATTCTGTAAAGAATATAATTGATATGACGGAACATCAAATGGGAAAGAAAAATGATACAAACCGAGAAAAATGATACAAACCGCATATTTTATTCAAAAACAAACCAACCAATAAAATGTTTCAGCATTTTAGATAAAAAAATTATCAAAGCAGCAATATTTCGAATAACTGTGTTGCAATTAGAATGTGTCATCTACAAGCAGCATAAAAGTGCCTGTTTAAGAGCAATATTTTAAATTTAATTTGAAAGTAGAAAAATCGATTTGGATTAGTAACTAATTTATTATAGTGATTTTTCAGCATTACAAGAGACAGGCTGATCTGAAATATTTTATGTTAAAATTGCTTCGTATTTCGAGGTCAGTAATAAAATAATGAAATTTTCACAGATAATTCCTTTCACAACACTCTGCTAATAGCATACAATTAATTAATGCAGGTGTTAAAAAGAAAACTGCACTAAAAATATTTTAATATAAATCATATAAACATCTGAAATAAAGTCATTTTGCTACGAAACAATACATTAAAAATCATTTTACTCTCATAACAAATTAGCACAGTGCACATGCATTACTTTAACTTAGATATTTATAAAAGACAAATGAGTTATCATATTTACACTTAAGGAATAAACATGTTCATGGAATTCAACAATGACTCCAAAATGCAGGATATTTAATAAGTTCAGTTATTTTAATTACGTTTTACTACAATCGAAAAGGTATTTGATAAAAAACATCGAAATACAAAGTTTGATTTCAGATAAAAAATAATAGTTAATTTCTCATTGCCTTCATATCTTTTGTTGGTACTTTTGATTAGCATACTGCTTTATATTTTCAATCTTATTGCTAATTTCTTTAGTAGCTGATTTTATAATCCTTCTAATTTCTTCAAACAAATAGTTTCTTACTTTTTTTGGATTATCAACGAGTGTTGAATATGTATTTTTAAAACTATATGAATGATTTTACTGAAATTTCAATACTGTTCACACATCTCCAACAGATGACTTCATTTTTTCTCGTTTGAATCATATTTCTTTTAGGAAGTCTTCCTATTTGAGTGGTTCTATGACTATTTTCATAATAGAATTTATAGACTCTCAGTTATCAAATATTCCAAGTAATGACAAACATTTTACATCAAAGGTCCTTCATATTTCTCTGCTATTGATTAAAATTTCTCGGTAGTTAATATTTATTTTGAAATAACAACACTTCCAATAACAGTCATAATGTTGTAAAAGCGATTATAATAAATAATGTCTTTGCAATATAAACAAAATCATAGATCATTCACAAATAACTTATTTTTTGGAATGCTACTTAAATCTATATACTTTTTAAAGCAGCAGCTGTACAAAGATGATTATCTGTTTCAATTTTTCTTTTCTAAATATATCAAAAGATAAGAACAAATCAAATTATGTGAGCATTTTCAATAAAAAAAGTACTGTAAACAATAAGAAAAGAGTGCTTAAGATCTTGGAGAAAGCTGGCATTTTCTCTCAAATTAGACTATAGACAAGCAGACAATGAGCAGAGACAGAAGTAATTTAAAACCATGTACCAAAATTTCTATATTACAAAGAAGTAAGAAAAAGCCTTCTTAAATTTCTTTGAGTCTTTGCAAGTATTAAATAGAAGTTCTATAGACCAATGATTTGCTTAATGAAAGATTTTATTTAATAATAAAAGTACATATATATATATATATATATATATATATATATATAACTGATATAACTGACCCATTTTGAACTTAAATAACAAATAAACGGTTTGAGATAAAAATGCGCGGTTTGTTGTATTGTTATTAGAAAATCAATAAATTTTTAAACATGCACTTTGTTAATATAGTTTGAAATTCGGCCAAAATATAGCGTTGGCGGAAACAAGCTATTTGAATAGAGAAATGATTCTAGTTTTTATAGGTGTGAGCTTTTTCGGCTGAATTTGAGTCTATATATTGTCGAATCTAAATCTATATGTTGAATCGACTCTCGACTCAGCTTCAGAAATAGGGCATGTTGGTTGGAAAGAGATTTAAAACAATAATTATGATTGAACAATCTGTATTATATTTAACCTCTTCAGTGCTGAGACTGAGATATTATTTTAAATATTATTATATTATATTAACAAAGTGCATGTTTTAAAATTTACTGATATCCTAATAACAATACAGCAAGCCGCGCATTTTTATCTCAAACCGTTTTCTTGTTATTTACATTCAAAATGGGTCAGTCATTTACTGGACACCCTGTATATATATATATATATATATATATATATATATATTGTTCTTTTAATATTTATGTGTACTAATTTCTTTGTATCTATATATTAAAATTTATTTGAAAAAATATAATGCATCCTTTTTAATATTAATTCCCCATACATTTAATGATTATATTTTAAATCAAAATTCAAATACAATCCTATTCAATTGTTAAATATGATACATTAACAATTGATTTAGAGTAAGTTTTTTTATTAATTTGTTGTGTAATTTTATAATGATTAAATAATTTGTTATTAATTTCATAAAAACTTCAATCTAATTTAACAAACTTCATTAACTAATTGTAAAAATATTTAAGCAATTATGCTTCAGGTTTAGCAAAAAATAATTTATGAAACCTTTAACTATTTTTTCAAGATTATATTAAAATAAAATTCCACACGCAGCACTAATTAATGAATTTTAGCAGATATCTGAAATGAATATCTGAACATGATTAGCTGTGAAGCTCATTTGAAACTATGAATACGATTGCACCACCATTAACAATAAAATAAATAAGTAAATCAATCAATAAATAAATTCTTTATTATAACAGACTGTTTTTCTCATGAAGATATGTGCTTACCTTTAGAGCTTTTTTCCCTAGAAAAATATGAGATATTATTCAATACATGTGTTTTTAGTTATAATAGGAAATAAATTTTTAATGGATTTTTAATTAACTTTCAAATTTAGGCAATATTTAGTTAAATTTTAGATAAATATTTGCATTTATATCAAAGCTTTTATAAATCTACAATTAACAAAACCTATTTCATATATTTAATTTTGCTTAAAACATCATATTTGCAAATCACTTACCTGTGTTATGAAGCAAAAGATTTGCAATACATGTTGAATTAATACTATCATAGATAAAATTTTGTACACAAAACAAGATTAAAAAATAGTGTAGTTTCAATAAAAATAGAGATTTTAAATTAATATACAGATACTTATAAGCTATATTTTGCTTCTTATTGTATCAACTGAAGAGAACAAACTTGTGATAAAAATTTATTTCAGTATCTTAAAAAAGAAATTAAGAAATGAGTTTTCTCATAAATGTGAATAATGAAAAACAAAGTTTTTCAAAAAATGCAAATTAAGATTTCAATACACAAGAACAATTTCTATATAAAGTTTACAGCTTTAAACTAAAACTTAACTCCATATACAAAAATAAAAATAGGACCATTGGTCTCATTTAAAAGTAAAAATAAAAGAAAAACTGTAAAAATGAATTGTTTACTATTTTTTAAACAGTCACTTTCGGCCAATTCAGTTGCAGTTTAGACTATAAGTTCTAATTGTTACTGATCCAAAAGCTGGGCATTTTTGGAATTTTATCTTAATATAATAATAATGCAGTTGAGTCTCTAAAATTTGTAAACTTATAAAATCTGCATTGATTTCAAAATGTAAACAATGAAAATAGCAGTTAAGAAGTATTCTTTATTACGTTTGTTCTAAATATCAATGCACGGAGATAATGTTATTTTTAACAGAAATTTATGAGACAATAGTACTGAGATAGGATAGTTCAAAACTTAAAAACCTTTAATGGATCTATAGGATATAGATTTATACAGATGCATAGCATAAAATGTCAGTAATAAATCAATTTTTAATAGCAACATAATATAGCTGATTTGTCATTTGAAACAATAGAAAAGTCAAAAAATTATTTAATGTATTTAATGGATGAAGTTCAGTAGACTCCCTCAAATCTGCACACCTTGGGACCAGATGTTGTGCGGATTATAGAATTTTGTGGATTTCTGGTCATAACTTTGTTTATATATATTTTTTTAATTGAATGTAATTAATGATGAAATCAAAAGCATAATGAATGCTTACAATATATTTAAATATTAAAATAAATAATAAACTAATAATAATAAAAATTAGATAATTTTTTAAATGTTTAAAATACTAAAAAAATGCCAAGTTAATAATCAATAATGTGCAATTAATTATTCATTATAAAGATGAAATGTGTTTTTCTTAAATTATTCAATGAAACTTGCCTCATAAAGGTACATTACGAATCTGCAACAAGATCATAAAAAAACAAAGCTTTATTTCAGGTTTAGGCAGACCTAATACTAATTAAAAAGCTTGATTAATAAATAAATATATTTGGTAAGATTGTGAATACAAATGATATCAGCAATATCTTGATTCTTTCAGAGATAAATTATTCTTTCTTCATGAAGAAACATGAATTCAATAACCTTAACAAAAATTACAAAAATAAAACATGTTTGGAATTTATATAAAACTAAAAAAGTTGAATTTTGCACCTACATCTTAACTGGATCTTTCATTGTTTACATCTGTAAAATATGTGCAGATTTGAGAGAGTTGAGGATTTTAGGAGGGCGGATTTCAGGGAAGCAGTTGTATATATTATACATTTATATAAAAGTCAATATTTGAATGGAGGGTTGTTCTGCTGTCTAGGGGTCATGATCGGTTAAGATATACCAATTTTTTTCTTAAGTGCTTTGCATAATACGAGTGCAATAGGTATTTTTTTATTTTTTTGCAATGAAAGCTACCTAAAATATTAAATATCATCTAAATTGAATTCACTTTTAAATGAAATTATACTTTACAAATGAATTTATTTAATTTAGAGTAACCAGCAGTAACACCTTAGCAGCGCCATGCAAAAGGGGGGAGCAAAGGGGGCAGTTGCCCCAGTCACAGGAATTTAGGGGAGACCAAATTTATACTACCAACATCATTTTAAGGTTGTTACTAGAAAAAGATGGAGGAAGAGGGCACCAAATTGACACTTTGCCTCGGGCGCAGTTTTTTATTTGAACAACCCTGCACCTTAGCACTATTGCCATGTATTACTTATCTTTTATTCATAAAACACAACTGTGTGACAACATTGCACTTAGAATGAAACATGTGCCTGGGATTGAATGACATTACTGAAGATTTAATTTAACAGAAATCAAAAAAGTTATTGATAAAAAATTTCAAAACAAAGTTTGTTTTTTATTTTCTTTCATTTTTCCATTTGCTTTCATATCTTCTATTAATACTCACAATTTGAAACCTATCTATATTTTGACAAAAGATTAAAAAAAAAAAAAGAATTGTTATGTAAATTTATAATAAACCTAAAAATTAGTCAAGAAAAGGGGGAAAAACCCATACAATGGACTCCCTCCAATCTGTACAGCTTGGAACCAGAGGCTTTGCCAATTTTAGAATTTTGCAGATTTCTGGTCATTGCTTTATTTACATTTTTAATCAGTAATTTGAATGTAATTAATAATGCAATAGAAACTTTAATGAATGCTTACAATATAGTAAATAACGTAATAAAAAAATAATAAAACTTTAGATAATTTTTAAAGTAATTAAAGTATTAAAAGCAAAGGTCAAGTTAATAATCAATAACATATGTTTAATTATGAACCCTTGTGATTTTTTTGTGACATTCATTATAAAAATTAAATGTATTTTTCTTGAATTATTCAATGAAACTTGAATCATAGAAATAAATTGCTAATTCACACCAAACACATAAAATAACGAAGTTTTATTGCAGGTTTAGCCAGACTTAATAAACAAAAAAGTTCGTTTATTGCATAAATATGTTTGGTTAGAAGATTGTAATTATGTGGAATATCAGAAATATATCGAATTTTTTTTAGAAATAAGTTTATTCCTCCTTCATAAAAAACATGAATTCAGTAATATTAAAAAAATTACAAATTAAACAAATATATGGAATTGTTATACAGCTAAATAAATAAAATTTTGTTTCTATGTCTAAACTGAATAATTCATTGTTTACATCTATAAATTATGTGCGGATTTTAGAGAGTTGCGAATTTGAGGGAGTCTACTGTATTATGTTTGTTAATGTAAGTCTTAAAAGAATTGAACTTTTAACTAAAATACTGTTTTCAAAAGGTTTAACTGTTTTAATATTTAACAAATTAAACTTTATTTGTATATAAATGTAGAAACATATAATCAAAAACAGTATTTTTCACCAAGTTATCAATCGTTTCCGGAATGCTTTAAATTAAAAAATTAAAAATAAACAAAATAATTATTTCACTTTCACACAATCATAATTTCTTCACCATGAAATCTGAATCTAGTGTCCTTTCATTATCTCAAAATTTACATACATTATTTATTCTCATAATCGTATTTACCATTTAAAAACTATTTCAATGTGCAATTGTTTATTAATATACAGTCAAACTTCATTAACATGAATTGTTTTCACAGTCCCTTATAAAGAGGAATACAAAGATTTGATACTGATAACGTGAACAAAATTTTGATTTTTCCTTGAAATTCATGTTAACAAGGTTTGACTGTATTCTCAAACTTAAAGTTGCATTTGTCAGCAACAATTTGGAATAAAAACATTCAAACTATTGACTTGTACGTGTAACCTCAGTAACAGTAAATAAAAATCTCAGAAATTCTTGTCTGGTAGATGCACATGTGATGAAAATATTCAGTTTTATGAAAGAAAATGACTGTTTTCTTTTAATATGACATCTTTTTTACTCATTGAAGCTTTTTGCATTGCGTCTCAAACTCAGTATTGGCAGAATGAAAAAGTATTGAATAGTAACACCTTCATGAAGGAAAGTGCTTGTTTTTTAAACAATGACGTCATTTTGTGTTTAGTTTTTTAAAAAGTTATTTTTATTAGAAATTTAATGAGAAAATACCATCATAAAAGATATAATCAATAAATAAGACCTATTCCATTTCTGACAATTTAAGACCTGACAATGCCAATTGCTATAACTCCCACTCTCAGTTTATATATATATATATATATATATATTAATAAACCATTACGTACTATCCAGACAACACCATCGTCCTCCGTACTCTAACATCTACCCACCAGCCATCTTATAACATATATATATATATACAAATTTTAATAACTACTTTTTCTTTAAATTCTTTTTTTTAATTAAATACAAACACAGAAAAATTCAAACATTTATTTTATTAAAGAGAAAAGAATTAAATGTTATGATAGAATGATTAAAATATGAATTTTAAACCTTTTATCCCAAAATTAATTTCTGTTACTCACTGAAATCCCCTCTTATTTATAAAATTATCTCATTTGTGAAATATCGCCTGAAATTAGAGACAAAAGAGGTAATTCATCATACTAATTGGGAATAAACATAGTTACTTAACTTAGTTCAAAAGCTGCTCCAAAAATAAAAGTATCCCAATAGTAATTTTTTAAAAAAATGCAAGTGAAATCTAAAAGGTAAAATGCAACCTTTGTACATCGATATTTTTTACCCAAAGAAAAATAAAAATAAATGAAAAATATTGAAATATAAACTAAATAGAAAAAAAGAAAAAACTTACATAGCTCAAAAAACATTGAGCTGGGGTTTCTTTCATTTTTACTTAAAAAAATATTTAAATGTATGAAATTTTAAACAAGATATAATTGATTTTTTTTAATTACAGAATATAGTTAACTTTGATTGTTAATAAGGCCATTTTGTATTTTTTTATTTTATTTATTTATTTATTTATTTATTTTTTGGTAGGAAATTTTTTAAATAAGGATGCTTTCACTTTCGAAACTGGTTTAAAAAGTGAAAGTGCTTTTATTAAAAAATTCTGTTGAGAATATCTAAAAATAAAAAATAGCCATATTAGAGATCAATCTTAACTTTCCTATGCAACAGAAAAAAAAAATATTTTAAAACATTCAAATCAAACTCAAAATTCAAAAATAAACTGTCCATAGATTTAAAATTACAGAGCAAGTGTTTTCAAGAGAGTAAAGTTCCTTTATGGGGACACAATACCTTTGACGCATCTCTTTAATTTTTAATAATACTGTAACAATATCTGTAGGCAGAACACTAAATAGTAAAAATGAAATACAGTCAAAGTTCTATAATCAATGATAAATATGTGAAAGTAGTACTAATAATAAAATCTTGATTCAGTAATATGTTTAATTATACTACATTTTTAGGATTATAAAAATAATTCTAGTTTGGGCTTTTATGTAATATAGACACACGTTTTTTTTTTCTTTACATTATATGAATATATAATTAATATGAATTTTATATACTTTTACTATTTTACTTGCTCGAAAGTAGAAAATAGTTTGATTTTCAATTTAAAAATTAATTGCAATAGTTTGCTAAATTCTATATGTAGTTTTCATATACTTTTAATTATGCTATACTGAGTACAATCAAAGTTCTATAATCAGCACAAGTTGGGGCCAAAGGTTGTGTGGATTATGGAAGATTGCAGATTATGGAGCATTATGGATTATGCGTCATTTTGTTATTCCTAGATGGTGTTTTAATTCTATAATCAGTATAATATGAAAAAATAAATATGAAATCTAAAAATTAATTTAATAGGTTATCTCAAAAAATGCCTTTTTTAAAAGTTTTTTTTATCAAAAGATTTATGTGCATTTAAATAAAAATAATTACAAAGGTTCTGCAATACAGTTTGTATTTTACTGTTAACAAAATGAAAGAGTTATACTTAAAAAAGAAAAAAATATTATGATTTTTTTAATAAAAATTTGTTTTTGGATCACTAATTTGCAAATTTTCTTAACTGTTTATTTCATTGTTTACATTCGTAAAGTAATGTGAATTATAGAAAATTGCCGATTATGGTTGTGCGGATTATAGAACTTTGACTGTAAATAATATATATATATATATATGTATGTATTTTGTAGAAAGCCTGTTTTATTGAAATTTAAATTAAAAAAAAATAACTTTTTTTTAAATCCTTACTACTTTTTTTATATATAAATATTTTTGCTTTTATTCCCCTCACATTTATTGGAAAATATTACATTTTAATATGATTTTTTTTTCTTGTGTATATAAAGAAAAAAAGGAAATTAAACTTTCAATTTAAATATATTTTTAAAATAATTAATTTGGATAAACTTGAAAGTTAAATTTAAATTCATGCACAAATTTATAAAGCACACAAAAAGCTTTAGTATTTTTCGAACAAGAACATTATAAAAATAGGAATGGGGAGAAAAATCAGTTTAAAATTTTCATTTGTATGGGTCATTTTGCTAGATCTATTTACAATATCTCACAATATAATTTTCATATAGGTAAAAATAAGGTGTCAAAATTTTCACACTTTCTGTTATTATTAAAAAAGGAAAATCAATATTCTGACCAATTTCGACGTACTGTGGCCCCTTAAGGCACCTGTTCCTGTCCATGAAGACACTCCCGAGCTAATGCCATTCCTATGGGAAGGCATTTTTCTAATAACTTTTTCGATTTTGACACTTTTAAATAGTTTTTTGGTTTAATTAGATAAGGTGCCTTTTAAGATTGCTCTTTGATTACGTTTTTGGTTTTGGTCGCAGGTATTTTTTATAATGTTATTTTTACTTTCTGAACCGATTCAGAAAGTGAAAGTAACTTTATAAAAATTATCTGCATTTAAAATGAGGAGCCTAAGATATTCACTGCAAAAAAAAGTATCGAAATGCAAATAAATTTTTAGAAAATAATCCTCACCAAACCCTCCCCCACACCAAAAAAAAAAAAATTAAAAATGTCAAAATATGAAAGAGTTATTAGAAAAATGTCTCCTGATAGGAATAGCATTAGCTCATGAGTATCTTTGCGGGCAAGGACAGGAGTTTTAAGTAACTCCATGCATAAAAATATAGTAAGGGAAAGGAAAAAAAAAGAGGGGGGGAGGGAGTTGTAAAAAAGTAAAATATCTTTGAATATGCTTATTAAGGGGCTACTTCAGTCAAATGAAAAGATGTGTTCGCTAATGCTAATACTATGGAAGAAATTTATAAAGATTGCATTTCAACCTTTTTATTTATTTATTTATTTATATTTTGCACTGGATAGCCGAGATTGAATGCAAGCCATTTTCTACATTTTCAATTTTGGTTGCAGACATTTTTTATGAGAGTGATTTCACTTTCCAACCAGTTCTGAAAATGAAAGTGTTCTCATAAAAAATATCGGTAAACAAAATCATAAAGGTAACAAATGATCAATATTCAGATCAATCTCACTATCCAACAAAATAAATAAATAAATAAAAATATTAAGAATTTAATAAAGTCAAGGATCGAAAATCCGCACACCCATAATCTGCAATTTTCTATAATTCACATTATTTTATGAATGTAAACAAAGAAATAAACAATTAAGGAAATTTAGAAATCCATGATCCAAAAATGAATTTTTAAGACAAGTAAAAAAAATTGAAAAAAAAAAATCATAATAAAACATCTGCTAAATATAAATCATTTATTTTATGAACAGTAAAAAACTGAACATATGTAATTATCTTTATTTAAATGCCCATCTATATATATATCAATTCTTTTTTTAATAAAATAATTTTAAAAAGGTATTTTTTGAGATAGCCTATTAAATTAATTATCAGATTTCATATTTACCTGTACATATTATACTGATTATAGAATTAGTCTGGGAATAACAAAATGATATATAATCCATTATACTCTATAATCTGCAATATTCCATAATCCACATAACCTTTGGCCACAACTTGTGTGGATTACGGAACTTTGACTGTATTTTTCATTTTATTTTTCAGTGTTCGCTTTTTAAAGGATGCCCATTTTTTTCTAAGTTTTCAAAAATCTATGTGCAATTTTATATGGAATGCTAAAATTTTACTTTCAGCTTGACAGTTTTAAACCATAAAATATTATATTGAACATAAATTTTGGAAATATTTTGACAACTAAGGAAAAAAGGGATATTCTTTAAGGAGAGAAAACTGAGAAAAAAGAAGATAAACATATTAATTCTGAAAGAAGATATGTTGAAGATAAGAATGCATCAAACACCCATAGATACAAAATTAACGAGGGAAATTCGGCGGCTGGGTGATTATAGAACTCTTAACAGTCTGCTCCAGAGCAACATTTGATTCAGAACACATCAAAAACGTGAAATTCCAACTATACAATACAGTAGACTCCCTTAAATCCACACAGCTTGGGACCAGAGGTTGTGCAGATTTTAGAATTTTGTGGATTTCTGGTCATTGTTTTGTTTACATTTTTTGAACAGTAATTTTAATGTAATTAAAAATGCAATTGAAATTATAATGAATGCTTATAATATAATAAAATAAGTAATAAACTAAAATAATAAAAAATTTACATAAATGTTAAAATTATTAAAATATTAAAAACAAAGGTTAAGTTAATAATCAATAATGTATGGTTAAATATTCTTTATAAAGATTAATGTTTTTTTTTATTATTATTATTTATTGAAACTTGCCTCATACAGGTTCATTACTAATTCACGTAAAAATCATAAAATTAGGAAGTTTTATTTCAGATTTAACGAGACTTAATAATCAACAAAAGCTTGATTAATACATAAATATATTTGGTAATGAAATTGTGATTGCCAGTAATATCAGCAATATCTTAAACTTTTTCAGAAATAAATTTATTCTACCTCCATGAAAGAATATGAGTTCACTAATATTAACAAAAATTACAAATTAAAATATGAATGGAATTGATATAAAGCAAAAAAAGTCGAATATTGTCCCCATATCTGCACTGAATGTTTCATTGTTTACATCCATAAATTATGTGTGGATTTTAGAGAATTGCAGATATTAAGGTTGCAGATTTGAGGGAATCTACTGTATTTAAGATATAAGAGAACGCAAGTGTATCTATTTCAGAGATGATTCTGAGTTTTAAAATATACTGTGTGAAGTTACTCCTGTGGAGATGGGGGGGGGGGGGCAGTATTCTTTGTTCCCATGTTGTCATGGGAAGTGATGAGACAAGCATTGTTATAAGTATGAAAAAAAAATTTATTTGGTAAAGAAAAAAAATGATGCAGATAAATTAAATTTGAATGGAAAAGGCAGAAGCAAAATGACTGTTTTGGCACAAACACAGTTAACCCATTATTTGTAGCAGATATTTTTCATTTGGCAGATCTGGTGCAAGATTATTAGTACAGTATAACATCTTTAATTCGGACATCTATAATCCGGACACTTCGGTACGTTTATTCATTGTTATTTAGGATTAGAGATAATAGATGGCGCCATACATCTTATGGATAGGTATTTTAGAAAATGGTTAAGAAAATGAAAAATTACATAGTAACTCAACGTTTTTTTTTTCAATATTAAAACTAAAAGAACTCTCTAAGTTACATTTGTAATTGATATAGGTGTCTT
This sequence comes from Maratus speculifer, assembly GCA_964019185.1. Taxonomy (NCBI): domain Eukaryota; kingdom Metazoa; phylum Arthropoda; class Arachnida; order Araneae; family Salticidae; genus Maratus; species Maratus speculifer. Next base: position 7,134,508 of record CAXHSM010001557.1, read on the forward strand.
TATAGCTACAAATTCGTAAAAATTCATGAATGATCATAAATTGAACCATAATTCATGATTTCAGTTATTTTTCTTTTTCAAAAGATAAGATGTCGCTAAAGTATTACAAAATTGGTTTATTTTTAATGTTATTTCTTTTGAGTATTTAACTTATGACTCACTTTGATATTTATACAGTAGAGGACCTATTATCCGGAAATCCGAAATCCTGAAGTGAAGGCGATTGAGAATAGAATGAATCATGATGAAATGAATGAATCATGAATCTTTGATTAAATGTGCGTTTTTTCGAGATTTTTTAATAGATTTCATGCTTTTTGGCCTTTTTTTTTTTACAAAATTCACCTTTTTACTGCGTTTTTTCGACAGAATTTACGTTAAAAAAAAACGCAAATTTTTTCAAGTATTGCTCCAAGTATCAAAATTCATAATTTATTCAAAGATTCATGATTCATTCATTTCATCATGATTCATCCCCATAAAAAACGCAAAAATTTTCAAGTATAGCGAAAAAAACTGCAAATTCGTCAAATATCGCGATAAAACCCTACAAATTTCGTCACATATCGCGATAAAACCTTGCAAATCTCGTTAAATATCGCGAAAAAATCCTGCAGATATCTCGCAAAATATGCAAATTTCGTGAAACGATCACGCAAAAATCCCGTGTAAGCACCCCCTCTAATTATTTTACGATTTTTCGTCACGTTTGGAGGGGCGGATTAACGGTATTTTACGGTGATACATATACATAAAGTCAGTTAGTCCAGTCTTCAAAACGTCCGGATTTTGAAGAGCTCTGAATTTTGGATGTCCGGATTTGAGACTTTGTACTATAGTACAAGAGTTAAAGTTGTAGCTTAGTGTTTTTTCCACAAACTTCTCATACAACACACTTTTCATTATATTCTAGACAGCAGTGCTATAATTTTGTTATTATTTTTAAATTTTCAGAGTTTTTTTGGGGAGAGGGAATGTCAAGCTTCAGACGGACCCGAAATCCGGTACATTCCAAAATCCAGAAAGCCCTCGGTCCCGAAGATTCCAGATAATAGGTTCTCTACTGTAGTTGCTATATATTTCATTTTTTATATTACCGTAAAATACCGTTAATCCGCCCCCCCCAAACGAAAAGAAAAATCGTACAATAGTTAGGGGAGGGCGCTTACACGGGATTTTTTCGCCATCGTTCAACAAAATTTACAGGAATGAATCATCATGAAATGAATGAATCGTTGAATGAATCATAAATTTTTATACTTGAAAAAATTTGGTTTTTATTTTTTTTAAACATAAATTCTGTCGAAAAAACGCAGAAAAAAGGAGAAATTAGTAAAAAAAAGCCAAAACAAGCATGAAATCAATTAAAAAATCTTGAAAAAACGCGCATTTCATCAAAGATTCATGATTCGTTCATTTCAAAATGATTGATCTTGCTCTCAATCGCCTTTGAAAATCGGGAGGGAGGGCGCTTTCTCGGGATTTTTTGAAAATTTCAAATTCTTTATAAAGTGGGGAGGGGGCGTTTGATCGGGAAGGGCGGATTAACGGTATTTTACGGTATATATCACATTTTTAAATATGGTACTGTAATTATAAGATTGATTTTTAAATTACAATTGTAAGTCTTAAATTTCTCACTGTAATTTTTTTTTTTTTTTTTTTTTTTTTTTTTTTTTTTTTTTTTGGTTTTAGAATTTAGTTTTTTAATATTTTTCATAATGAGTCTATTATTGTTGTTTTTTGCCTTATTTATTAAGTATTCATTAAGCAAAAATTCTCAATTAATAAAAAATCGTATATTTGTTATTTTTTTAATTTATGATAGACGGCGACACTGCATAGAATTAACGTAATTAATAATAATAATTATAAAATATATATTTAAAAAAAATTCACTTTTGAGTTTTTTAAATTGATTTTTCTCAATGTTTTCAATTATCCAGTTCCTTTTGCCATATTAATAACAGATATTAGTATTATCATTAATTTTCATGAAATATACATTACACACACATTGCATAAAATATACATTTAAAAAAACATTCGTTTTTGAGCATTTTAAATTGATTTTTCTCAATGTTTTCAATTATCCAGTTCCTTTTGCCATATTAATAACAGATATTAGTATTATCATTAATTTTCATGCATCTTAGCTACACAACTGTAATCCGGAATTTTCTATTATTCGGACTCGATGTAATCGCAACGATTCCAGATTAAAGAAGTTCTACAGTAATCACATAAGTGAAAATGTTCTAGATCTTGAATGTAATGAAATAAGTATGACATAAAAACAAGACACATTCGATTGTGCATAAATTTTCTGTATGCGTTCCAAAAAAAAAAATAATAAAATATATAGAAGACTACATTATACCAAATAAATTATATTACATAATAAATATTTCCTCAACTATATTTAATGTGGGAACTTGATTAAAAATAAATTACAAATGCTGTAAATAGTAACATTATTGGTACAGTGTAACATTCTAGCATGAGAATAGATAAGTACAATTATTTTTAAAATGCAAGTAAGCAATAAAACATTTTTTTCCTTTAAGGGTGTATTCGAAAAAATGATTTTCCACCTTCAACAGCTCGAAATTTTCCGATACATTTTCAGGCTCATTTTTTAAAGTAGAAACATGAAACTTGCTGAGAGAATTTTTGGAGTAATGTACAAGGTGCCGTGTGATGTAATTTCTCGCTGAATTGATTAGAATTTGATTTATATGCAATTATTTTCTCAGCATGACCCTTTTTATCACATATTATTTTAATATGTGACCTAAATATCGATTTAACATCATTGACAAAGAGATATGTACTTTGGAAGAATAATACTTTCATCTTACTAAAAGAACTTATTTAATACAGACACATTATTTACAGCAGACGATCACAGATACACACAATCGGCATAGAACACAACTGCCGCTTACATAAAACATTCTATTTACATTTTTGTCTTAGTTGCGGTTACAGTTAAATACACCACATCTCCTCCCTTCCTAAATCACTACAAGTCCAATCGCTGAGGAGGTCTCCCTAGTAGATCGGCGAACTGGTTGTGGTGTTGGAGTTGAACCGTGGACACTGAGTGGAGCATACTCTGGTGTAGTAACTGAGACTGGCGTTGCATCAGTCGTCTCCGCCTCCACACTAGTGGGTGATTGTGCTAACTCAGCACTAGTTGTCGGAACATCAGCATTTTGCTCAGGAATGGCAGGTTTTGAAAACGATCGACGGAGTTCGCTTTCTTTTTCCTCTATGTCTCCTCCATCCCGTATTTGATCTACATGTCTACGCCACAATTGGCCATTTACATCGACAGTGTAATGTAGCTGTCCATCTTTCCGAACGACTTTTCCAAACCTCCATCTCTTGTCGCCTTGTCGGTAATTTTGTACAGTGACATTGTCGCCAATTTGGAATCCTCTATCCGAGAATTCATAAGTTCCTTTACGAACTTTTTCTTCCACTCTGCTCTTAAGATCAGGACGCAGCAGATCGATTCTCGTCCGAATCTCTCTCTTCAACATAAGCATGGCTGGACTATGAAGTGTCGTGAGGTTCGGAGCTTTCCTGTATTGCATAAGGAACATACTTAATTTTTGTTGTATTGTGCCACTATAATTTTGCATTGCTCTTAGAGATTGTTTGACTGTAAAAACGTATCTTTCGGCCTGTCCATTGCTAGATGGTTTAAATGGCGCAGTGGTCTTGTGTTTAATGCCATTATTACACATAAACATCTCAAATTCAAATGATGTAAGTTGTGGACCGTTGTCACTTACCAGCATGAGTGGCAATCCGAATCGAGCGAAACAATCTCTTAAGCATTCGATGGTTTTGGTTGCTGTGGTGGATTTCATTGGATAAGCTTCTAACCACTTGGAATGGAATGAGCATCTACTATAATCAGGAACATATATTCAAAGATAGGCCCAGCAAAATCTATGTGAATACGTTGCCACGGTGCACTAGGATACTCCCAGCAATGCACCTTTACTCTCTGTGGGTCGGTTTTGTACCGAGCACAGTCTACACAATTCTTTGAGCAATTTTCTATATCCTTATCGATGTTCTTCCAATAAACATACGATCTAGCGATAGCTTTCATCTTAACAGCACCCAGATGTCCATGATGTAACTCTTCATGCACCTGAGTCTGATACTTTTTGGGAACGCACACACGCTGGCCTAACATGACGCAACCATCTTGTAGACTATATTCTGCTTCTCTCCCTCTTAAAATTCCTCCATTCTGTAAAATATTAAGCAATGGGGCGAGGTCTGTATCCAACAGAGTTTCTTTGGCTAAGTCTCTGGCTGTGACAGGAAGAGTTTCGATTTGTGTTAACTGAAATAGATCAATTTTATCTTTAACGTCTAGCTGTTCAGAGGTGTACGGCAGCCTAGACAGAAAGTCAGTGTTACCATGTTTTTTTGTATGACGATACTTAATATCAAACTGGAAAGATTGTAATACTAAAGAATAATGTAACAATCTTGTCGCTGCCAGAACTGGAAGACCTTTCTTCGATCCGAAGATGGCTACTAAAGGTTGCTGGTCAGTTAATAATGTGAATCGTCTCCCTTTTAGGTAAAGATAAAATTTCGGATTTAGGGATTTACGGATTTAGGGTCTTTCCGGATTTCGGAATTCCGGATAATAGGTCCTCTACTGTATATATAAGGATTTTGCACTTGATAGCCGAGATTGAATGCAGTTCGTTTTCTACATTTTTAATTTTGATTGCAGACATTTTTTATGAGAGTATTTTCGATTTCCAAACCAATTCTGAAAATGAAAAAGTTCTCATAAAAAATATCGGTACACAAAATTATAAAAGTAAAAAATGGCCTGTTCCGCTCATCCATAATCTGCAATTTTCTATAATTCACGTTACTTTACGAATGTAAACAAAGAAATAAACAGTTTTTTTAAAAATTTACAAATTTGTGATCAAAAATAATTTTTTAAGACAAATAAAAAAAAAATTGAAAAAAATCATAATAAAACATCTACTAAATATAAATCTTTTTTTTTTATGAACAGTAAAAAACAAACTGTATTACTGAACATATGTAATTATCTTTATTTAAATGCTCATCATTATATATTAATTTTTTTTTAATAAAATAACTTTAAAAAGGCATTTTTTGAGATAGCCTGTTAAATTAATTATCAGATTTAATATTTACTTTTACATATTATACTGATTACAGAATTAAAATGCTCTGGGAATAATAGAATGAAATATAGTCCATTATTCTCTGTAATCCGCAATATTCCATAATCCACACAACTTTTGGCCCCAACTTGTATGGATTATAGAACTTTGACTGCATATTTTCATTATTATTATTATTTTTTTTTTAGTGTTCTCTTTTTAAAGGATGCTTTTTTTTTCTTAGTTTTCAAAATATTTGAAAAATTTATGTACAATTTTATATGAAATGCTAAAATTTTACTTTCAGCTTGTCAGTTTTAAAACATAAAATATTATATTGAGCATAAATTTTGGAAATATTTTGACAACTAAGAAAAAAAGGGATATTCTTTAAGGAGAGGAAACTGAAAAAAAAAGAAGATAAAAATATTAATACTGAAAGGAGATATGTTGATAAAAGATGTTGATATAAGAATGCATCAAACACCCATAGACACAAAATTAACAAGGGAAATTTGGCAGCTGGGTGATTAGAACTCTTAACAGTCTGCTCCAGAGCAACATTTGATTCAGAACACATCAAAAACGTGAAATTCCAACTATACAATACAGTAGACTCCCTTAAATCCACACGGCTTTGGACCAGAGGTTGTGCAGATTTTAGAATTTTGTGGATTTCTGGTCATTGCTTTGTTTACATTTTTTGAACAGTAATTTGAATTTAATTAATAATGCAATTGAAATTATAATGAATGCTTACAATATAATAAAACAAGTAATAAACTAAAATAATAAAAATTTACATAAATGTTAAAATTATTAAAATATTAAAAACAAAGGTTAAGTTAATAATCAATAATGTATGATTAAATATTCTTTATAAAGATTAATGTATTTTTTTTAAATTATCCATTGAAAATTGTCTCATACAGGAACATTACTAATTCCCGTGAAAATCATAAAATTCGGAAGTTCTATTTCAGGTTTAACTAAACTTAATAACCAAAAAAGCTTGATTAATACATAAATATATTTGGTAAAGAGATTGTGATTGCCAGTAATATCAATATCTTAAACTTTTTCAGAAATAAATTTATTCTACCTTCATGAAAGAACATGAGTTCACTAATATTAACAAAAATTACAAATTAAAATATACATGGAATTGATACAAAAAACCGTCAAATTTTGTCCCTCAATCTGAACTGAATGTTTCATTGTTTACATCTGTAAATTATGTGCAGATTTCAGAGAGTTGCAGATTTTAGGGTTGTGGATTTGAGGGAGTGTACTGTATTTAAGCATATAACAGAACATAAGTGTGCCTATTTCAGAGGTGATTCTGAGTTTTAAAATATATTATGTGAAGTTACTCAAGTGGAGATGGGGGGAGGGGACAGTATAATTTGTTCCCATGCCATCATCGGAAGAAATGAGACAAGCACTGTCATAAGTATGAAAAAAAAAAATCCTTAGGTGAAGAAAGAAAATGACGCAGATAAATTAAATTTAGATGGAAAAGGGAGAAGCAAAATTACTCTTTTGGCACAAAAACCCATCATTTGTAGCAGATATTTTCTTTTAGCAGATCTGGTGCAAGATTATTAGTAATCGCATACGTGAAAATCTTCTAGATTTTGAATGCAATGAAGTAAGTATGACATAAAAACAAAACACATTCTATTGTACATAAATTTTCTGTATGTGTTCCAACCAAAATAAATAAATAAATAATAGAAGGCTACTTTATACAAAATAAATTATATTACATAACAAATACTTCCTCGACTGTATTGAATGTGGGAACTTGATTTAAAATAACATTACAAAGAAAATAAAATGCTGTAAATAGTAACATTATTGGTGCAGTATAACATCCAAGCGTGAGAATAGATATGTATCATTTTCCTAAATGCAAGAAAACAATAAAATATATTTTTTTTTCCCTTTAATCAGTGCATCCACAGCATTAATGGTAATGGATCTATTATTATAAAGGCATTACAATTTCATATTCTTGGTAATTGTTTCGTAAATTGTTTTTATATTTTATGTAATTTTCGATAAAATTTGTACAAGAGCTTCAGTATGCGACCGATTATTTAAGAAATATCTGCTATTAATGGAACAGAATACAGCCAAATTCAATGCATTAGAAACACAATGATTTAAATTTAACCATCAATAAAAATTGAAACGAATTTGCTGTTTTGATATTTAAACTTGAATATTATTCATCTAACTAATTACACACACACACACACAAAAAAAAAAACTATCTGCTATAAATAAAAGATTTTAATAATGGTTTAATGACTATGGGCAGAATAAAAATTGGGACGCATGAAATTACATGTAGTCATATTATCAAATTGCAAATTGTAGAACTTTAGAGGAAAATTAAAAAAAAAAACTATATTAGCATTAACATATTTTAGTAAAAAGGGTGAGATCAATAAATTCATATTTTAAAAGTTTACCTAATATTCTAGACAGGGCAAGACAGAAGATGCCAATGAAAGAATGAATCGTGCCTTTTAACATTACGATTCAATTAAAAAATTCATTCTGTGAATTGCGTGATATTTAAACTGCTGCATTAGCAATAATGCTAGAACCTTTTTTATCTTTTGTTTAATACTGGTTATCAGACAGCCATTAACAAAAAAAAAAAAAAAAAAAAAAAAAAAAAAAAAGAAAAGAAAATTGCCAAAGAATCTATATTAAATTTTCCTGAGTTATTCAAAAAAAAAGGCATATTTAAGTGCTAGATTTGCAAATTTTTACTAAAGCTTTCTGTTCCCTTTTTATATATAAATAAATATTTTGTTTTCTTAGTTTTAAATTTTTTGTTAGAGTTTGTTTATTGATTGATTTATTATTCATGAATGCATTTTTCCTCTGTGAATCAATCATTGTTTTGGCGTCTCTATTTACTTATTAAACTAATACAACGCTGTACTTTTTTTTTAAAAGTTTTAATTTTAATACTAGTTACCAGACAGCCATTTAACAAGCTTTAAAAAATGGTCTAAGCAAAATTTTATTGAATTTAAGAATCAAATTGTATCCAATTTTTAAATCGAAATTTATTTATTGAATCATTATTAATGAATGACTTCCTTATTTATGAATCGTTCAATGTAATGGCGTCTGTACTAAAATGAACAAAATGGTCATACTCAAATTGTAACAGTAGCTATTTTTTTTTAAAACCAATATACTGACCCTACTGCTTTACTAAAATAAATTAATGGTAAGATATGTTTCCTTGGTTATTCTTTCACTGGCAATTCTAAAACTTGTGATTTGATCGTATGATAACACAAAATTTTGTGTCGCAACTTTCATTTTTGCTATCATTTATATTCATTTTAAATAATCCGCACACTGTGAACCGAATATTTGGTTCGCCGAATAGTAATTATCAGGCCGAATACTTTATTATTTTAGAATTTAAAGGAATTCAAAAATTAAAATTTACTTAATATTTAAAATAGATATTTTCATTTACATATATAAGATATTTTTTCATTTGTGTAAAATACCCTGTAAGTACATAACTTACAATATAAGTAAAATACACAAAAAAAATTGATTTTGAAAAATATTTTCTGGTAACCTACTCACTGTTTCATTTACTCAAACTCTCTTTTTACTTTTTTATCATGCATTTCTGTATAATTATTTAATGTAAAGGCCATTTATTTATTTTATTATACAAAGAGAAGTAAACTGCATATAAAAAACAATCAAAATGCATACAACTACTCATATATGTATATATATACATGTGTAATTGGAGAATTATATGCACATGTCATAATTATATAAATACAGGGTGATTCAGCTCGTCGGTGACAAACTTTAAGGATCGATAGAGCACACCTAGACGAACATTTTTGAATAGGGAATGTAGGGTCCCTGACGCGATGGTAAGGCGCTAGGCGCTTTCGAAAATTTGGGTGCCGAAATTCGAAACGTCATAAAAACTAGGGAAATGGTTAGATTTTCTTGCTTGTTGCGTCGAAATGATTCTGTTTGTTTAGACTTTCTTCAGTACCAATTTGATAAGCGTATCTCTTAAAACATGGATAGGGGGCGCTGCAGACTTTGGAGAGCTAGACAACAACTTTAAGCCCGTTATTTTGATAATTTAACACATGCTCGCCAAAGTTTATACTCTAACTTAAAGTTTGAACCCAAAAGTAGAGCCCTGCAAAAAGCGTAAGAGCCGGAATAAAATGTCAAAGTACAGGGTGGTCGAAACTCGAAGGCTCCTAAGAGATAAACAAACAGATTTCTTGACTTATGGCATGCATTTTCATGATTCTGTTTGCTGGGGCTCTCTGAAACTCAGTTGAACGGTACAAAAAGAAACATCGATAGGGGGCGCTTTGGGCAAAAAACATAATTCGTTGACATTTCGGACGCTAACTGGAAACGGGGCGCTACGATCAGTTAGAAACAAAACAAGAGAGTAATTTACTTATCATAAGAAGCTATTAAAACTGCAGTTTGTTTGTTTTTTTTAACAAACATAGCTGGTTTCAATCATGCACAATGCGCGCAATAAAATTTACATAAGGTGCTTTTTGCTGATTTATGCAAAAGATATCGTACCATATCGATATGCAAAAGATACGTAATGCGTAGACGACAACGCGAGATGACGTAGTTGTATGCGCAGACACGTCTTTTGAACGTGCGGTACCTACTTAAGCTTCGGGTTACTTGTCTGCAGATCGGTAGTAGGATGGAACGGTACACAAACTCTGAATTGGCTGACATGCATTTGGCGTATGGCGCTGCTGGTTGTAATGGACGAGCCGCTCAGCGGTTGTACGCCGAGCGTTACCCCAACAGGCAAATCCCCTGCCATGCCTTCTTCGCTCGAGTACACCAGAGGTTGTCCACAACGGGATCTTTCGACGGAGGCAGGCCTGAACGGGAGCGATCAGTGAGCACCCCCGACAACGAAGAGGCTGTGCTTAACCTGGTTGAGGACAACCCAGGTCTTAGCACGAGAGATATCGCCAGACATGTTGGCATTTCGCAAGCAACTGCGTGGCGCATCTTACGTTCCCGGAATCTGCACCCCTACCACATCCAGCGGGTGCAGTTGCTCAGAGAGCAGGATTTTGGCCCTCGAGTGGAATTCTCAAGATGGTACTTGGCGATGAGATCCAGGGATCCCCGTTTTGTAAACAGCATTTTGTTTACGGACGAGTCCACCTTCAGCCGGGAGGGAATGTGGAACGCCCACAACAGTCATGTGTGGTGTGATGAAAATCCACATGAAACCAGAAGCCGAGCAGCCCAGGAGCGTTTCTCAGTAAATGTGTGGGCCGGCATTCTGGGGGATTGCCTCATTGGCCCTTATTTGTTACCTGAACGGCTGACAGGTGGAAATTACCTGATTTTCCTGGATCAAGTGCTGCCGCAGCTTCTGGAGGAGGCGCACGTACCCGAAGGTTCGCGTCGCCAGATGTGGTTCCAGCACGATGGAGCTCCGGCCCATTACACGAACGACGTGCGTCTCCATCTAAACGCAAGGTATGGCCAGCGGTGGATCGGGCGTGGGGGTCCAGTTCACTGGCCTGCCCGATCACCAGACCTCACCTGCTTGGATTTCTTCCTTTGGGGTTACCTGAAGGCCGAGGTATACCATACACCTGTCAGCAGTGCTGAAGAACTTGTGGCGCGCATTGTGGCAGCTGCAGGGCAGATCAGAGATACTCCTGGCATTATTGGAAACACACACTCCTCAATGCGACGGAGGTGCGAAGCCTGCATCATGGCCCAAGGTCGAAATTTCGAGCATCTTTTGTAGTGTTATTTTTTGTAAATAAATTTCCAGTATCATTGATGTTTTTGGTCTAAATTTATTCAGAAGTGTTGAGCAGAGGTAGAAAATGTGTTTTCATTATTACTAACTGATCGTAGCGCCCCGTTTCCAGTTAGCGTCCGAAATGTCAACGAATTATGTTTTTTGCCCAAAGCGCCCCCTATCGATGTTTCTTTTTGTACCGTTCAACTGAGTTTCAGAGAGCCCCAGCAAACAGAATCTTGAAAATGCATGCCATAAGTCAAGAAATCTGTTTGTTTATCTCTTAGGAGCCTTCGAGTTTCGACCACCCTGTACTTTGACATTTTATTCCGGCTCTTACGCTTTTTGCAGGGCTCTACTTTTGGGTTCAAACTTTAAGTTAGAGTATAAACTTTGGCGAGCATGTGTTAAATTATCAAAATAACGGGCTTAAAGTTGTTGTCTAGCTCTCCAAAGTCTGCAGCGCCCCCTATCCATGTTTTAAGAGATACGCTTATCAAATTGGTACTGAAGAAAGTCTAAACAAACAGAATCATTTCGACGCAACAAGCAAGAAAATCTAACCATTTCCCTAGTTTTTATGACGTTTCGAATTTCGGCACCCAAATTTTCGAAAGCGCCTAGCGCCTTACCATCGCGTCAGGGACCCTACATTCCCTATTCAAAAATGTTCGTCTAGGTGTGCTCTATCGATCCTTAAAGTTTGTCACCGACGAGCTGAATCACCCTGTATATAGATATACTTATGCACCCATAAGCATTTATTAGATTTGTTTCGAAAGCTGTTTGTATCATTTGCCAATTACTAATCTAATTTTATAAAGCCCAAATTGTGTGTAGTAGTGAATATGGATTAAGAAATATGAAGGCTTCTATAATAAAAAAATACGACTTCTTTTTTTAAACCACTAATACAAATTGTCAATATAAATTGTTAGCATATAATAATTATAAGTATGTAGATTAAGTGTATATTTTACTGTATGTTGTCCATTTTTATATATTTGCTGTAATCACTTTGAGTATAAGTAATTTATAATTTTTTTATAGTGTAATATCCTTGAAGAATACAATGTTAAAGTAATGCCAATAATAAAGTTTTGATTCTATAATATATTTAATTGTACTACATTTTTCTGATTATAAAAATAATTATAGTAGTTTGAGCTTTTTATGTAATTTAAACACACCACTTTTTTTTTTTTTAAGTTATATGAATTTATAATTAATAAAAATTTTATATATTTTTGTTATTTTACTTCCTCCAAAGTAAAAGAAAATTGTCTTGCTTTCAATTTGAAAATTAATTGCAATAGTCTGTTGTGTTTATATGTAGTTTTCATATGTTTGTTTAATTATGCTATACAGGGTATTCCAAAATTCAACCAACAAATTAAAGATTGTCAATAGAAATTATCAGGAGGATGAAAAATGACCATCTGAGTCATCACCAGGAGGGAAGGATAGGGTATGGTGGTGGACTCGCCAATACTTGCGAGCTTGGAAATTCTAGATTTTGAAAGATCTTTTTTCTTTAGATAAAAAAAAAAGGTAAAGGGCATATGATTTCTTTTTGTTTTGATGATTTGTTTTCTAATTGTAAACAAGTTAAATAATCAAAATACAAAACAAAGCAGCTAGACTCAGCCTGTCATTGTGTTTGTCTGATCTTTGAAAATATCATGTATTCACCAGGCCTTAATTTCTCTATTGCTGTCCATCAATAGCTGATCCATATTGTTTATTTCCTCCAAAATTCTGTTCTTTACCAAAATTAAAAAATACATTACAGGGTGACCCAAAATAACGGGGACAAATGTTTTTATCAAAATTTTACTAACCAAAGAAATTTAAACAAATTTAATAATGGACAACAATAACAAATACCTTTTTCAACAACATATTCAATTGGTTTCGAAATGGCCTCCCTTGGTGGCAATACACAGTCCCAAACACGTCTTGAAATTTTTGGCAATGGGCTGCAGGTCCTCCGGTGACAATCAGTCTCACTCCCGACGCAGCGACTGCTTCAGCGGCTCGAAACTTTTGTGACATTTAGCACAGGCCCTGGCCTCCAAAATCGACCACACGCTGTACTCCATCGGATTGAGATCCGGCAAGTAGGGCAGTCATTCCGCCGACGTGATGAAACCTGGAAAATGGGTCTTGCACCACTCCTGAGTCGTTTTCGCCTTATGGGCCGGAGCGGAGTCCTGTTGAAAAGTCCATTCCGCATCGCCGAAGTGCTGCTGGGCCCACGGAGTACCACAACCTCGAGAATGTCGCAGCGGTACACGTCTTGATTGATTTTAACCCCCTGATCTACGAAAGCCAGAGGTGTTTTGCCGCTGGTGCAAATCCCCCCCCCCCCTCCCCGACCATAACGGACTGTGGATTTTGGCGGTGCTCGACGATGGCGGAGGTGCTGGGAGCCTCTGCGGACCAGCTTCTGTCGTTTTGGGGATTGTGCGCCTGCTCCACTGTGAACAGCTTCTCGTCGGTGAAGAGGATGCGCTCCCATTGCCGACCTGCGGTCCGACGCTTGAGTTGACGACATCTTTGGAGCCGTACACGCTTGTTTTCATTGGTGAGCAGTTGGACTTTTTAGAGCTTGTACGGCTTGAGGTTTAGCTCTTCTTTGGCAATTCGACAGACAGATTCTCGGCTGAATCTCTCTCGAATTTTGCTTGACTCGCTTCTTGATGATTTTGCAGTTCCTGGATGTATTGGCTGTGCGCTTTCTTTCTCTTCCTGAACGGTCATATTCATGGCCAAGCTCCTTGAAACGATTGATGGCCTTGGACACAGTCTGCCGAGACCCATTCAGCAAACGAATAATTTCACACTGACGTTTTCTTTGACGAAACAGCTCCAAAATTGCGCTACGTTTACTTGACATCCTAAAAACATAACAAAATTAAGGAGCATAAAATCAAAAATGCATACACTAGTACATAAAAACATAGAAAATCCAATAAAACAATAATGAATTGCATAGGGTACAAAACTTCCCTGTCAGGACGTGTTAAACTTTGTCCCCGTTATTTTGGGTCACCCTGTATATGATATTTTCAAAAGAGTCAAGTTATTGCTCATAGTAAATATTTCATGTATAATATAAATTAGAAACTAGAACATTAGCACTTAAAATGAAAAAATTTAATCAAACAACATAGTAATTATTTTTTTTTTTCTACTTCTAACAATATTGAAAATCAACTAATTGAAAACAGAAGCAATTTTCTTATGCACTTACATGAAACTTAAAAAAAAATAATAATATTAAAGAAAAAAGTATAGGATTCAGTATCAGCTATCAAGAAATGAGAAATTTATAAAACAATTTTTTTTTACAAAATATTTCTGTAATTGAATTCACAAATCTTAAGTCAATGCACATTGACTTTTTAAAAAATGTCATTGCATGCAGGTTTTTTTTTTTTTTTTTTTTTTTTTTTTTTTTTTAAATTTGGGAGTTGCCAAATTCATACTACAAACATAATTTTTTGCCTGTCACAAGAAAATGTTGAGAAGGAGGGCTTCAAATTCTGATTTTGCACTGGTCGCAATTTTCTCTTCACATGACTCTCATTCCATGTTAGATCTTTAAAAACACAATGAAACGTTCTGGCAAAAAGATATCCTCATGTCACTAACAAAAATTGTACAAAAAACTATTATGAAATTTCTTCAAAATGGAAGCAGTTGGATTATTTCCATTGTTTCAGAGGAGTAATAGCTTTTATTTATTGATAATCTTTTATAATGCCATTTTCTCATTTTAATTAAAAATAACTTTTTAAAATAATGGGAACAGAAAATGGCATCATGCTTTTAAAAATAGGCACTTTCCTACATGAAGATGTTACTATTCAATACTTTTTCACTCTGCTAATACAGAGTTTGAGACACTTAGCAAAATGCTTCAGCGAGTAAAAAAACAATGTCATATTTAAAGAAAATTATCATTTTCTTTCGTAAAACTGAATATTTTCATCCCAAGTGTGTCTATAAGACAAAAATTTCTGAAATTTTTACTTACTGAGATTACAGGTACAGTTCAATAGTTTGAATGTTTGCATTACAAGATGTAGCTGATAAATGTGACATTTTAAATGTTAAGTATGGTTATGAGAATAGCATATACAAATTTTGAGATGATGAAAAAGATGTCGGATTTAGATTTCATGGGGAAAAATTTATATGATTGTCTCAAAGTAAGAAAATTTGTTTGCTTATTTTTCATTTTGCAATATCAAGTATACGAGAGTCAATGAATAACTTCGCCAGAAATACTGTTTTTAATTATATGTTTCTGAATTTTCTGTGCAAATAAAGTTTAATTTTTTTAAATAATTTAAACAGTTGAAACTTTTGAAAATACAATATACGATCTTTAATCAAGACATCTATAATCTGAAAGCTCTGTAAACCAGACATTTTGGTACGTTTATTCGTTTTTATTTTGAATGAGAGACAATAGATGGCGCCATAGCACATAAATAATGAAATTCAGAAAATGAAAAGGTTAGCTAATAGTACTGCATTATTTTTTAAATTTTAAAACAATAAGAAATTTTTTAATTGCATGTGTAATTAATATAGGTGTCTTTTTTGATACTAAGTTCTAAAATATCATGATTATTAGTTATTTCACTGTTTTTCTTTTTTAACCAATTATAAAATGTCACGAAAATATCGCAAAATCGGATTTCTTTTAAGCATTTTACTTGTGACTTACTTTATATTTGTAGTTGCAATATATTTAATTTTTTATAATACAGTCGAAGATCGATAATCCGCGCACTCATAATCCGCAATTTTCTATAATTCGCGTGACTTTACAAATGTAAACAATGAAATAAACAGTTAAGAAAATGTAAAAATTTGTGATCTAAAAATGATTTTTTAAAACAAATAATAAAATAATTGGAAAAATCATAATAAAACACTTACTTTTTTTAATATAACTCATTAATTATATTAACAGCAAAAAACACAGTTTTATGGCTTATGTATGAAATTATTTTTTGGTAAATGCAATCCATTTTTATAAGAAAAGAACTTTAAAAAGGTATTTTTTGAAATGGCATATTACATAAATTATTAAATTTCTTATTTATATTTTCTGATTATACTGATTATAGAATAAAAATGCTGTCTAGGAATAATAAATGACACATAACCCATAGTATTTTGTAATCCTCAATATTTTATAATCCGCACATCCTTTGGCCCCAGCTTGTGCGGATTATGGAAATTTGACTGTATTAGTTTTATATATTACAGTTTTAAATATGTTACTGTAATTATAAGGTTAGTTTTCAAATTATAATTGTGAAAATTAAATTTCTCACTGTAATTTTTTTTAGATCTTTTTAAAATATTTTTTATGACACGTCTATTATTGTTGAGTATTCATAAATCTGAAAACACAATAAAAAAATGGTATGTTTGTTTTTAAAATTTACGACAAATGGTAACACTGTATACAATATGCAAAGAAAGAGTTTAAATACTATTCTGTTTTTAAGCATTTTGGATGGATTTTTTTACAATGTTTTGAATTATCCAGTTCCTTGCATTTTTGTATTGTCATATTAATAAAATATATTATCTAAAATATTATTATTAGTAGTATATTTATCTTCATGTATTTTAGTTACAAAACTTCTGTAATCTGGAATTTTCTATAATACAGACTCACTATAATTGCAACATTTGCAGATTAAAGAATTTTACTGTAATATTTTGGTAACTGTAGCTAAAAATTTAATTATTTTAAGACTTATACTAACCAATGTACCATTTGTTTTTCATTACAGTTTTCTTTAGATTTATTATAAATTAATATAATAAATCCTTTTTGAAAAAAAATTATTTTGTCAAAATTTAGATAAGCTTCAAATCGTCAGTAATCATAGAAAATATGAAAGTAATTAGAAAATGTATATATTTTTTAAAAATTAAAAACGAACTTTGTTTTGGTATTTTTTTA
The DNA here is from genome assembly GCA_964019185.1 of Maratus speculifer. NCBI lineage: Eukaryota > Metazoa > Arthropoda > Arachnida > Araneae > Salticidae > Maratus > Maratus speculifer. The sequence continues at coordinate 7,151,519 of CAXHSM010001557.1, forward strand.
TCAATAACCTTTTCGATTTCTGTTTAATATAAAGTTATTAAATCGTCATCAATATCATGCAAGTCCATGCACATGTTTTATTTTAAGTGTAATGATATAACACAGTTATGTTTTATAAATAAAAGATAAGTAATGCATGGCAGCAGTGCTAAGGTGTTATTGCTGTTTACATTAAATTGAATAGATTGATTTGTAAAGTATAATTTCATTGATAAATGAATTTAATTTAGATTATATTTAACATTTTAGGTAGCTCGCATTACAAAAAGTAAAATCTACGTATTGCAGGCGTCCGATAGAATGTACTTCCGAAAACATTTGGTATATTTTCACCAATCATGACCCCAAAAGGCATAAAACCATTCTCCATCAAAATATTGACTTGTATATATACAGCAGACTCCCTCAAACCCGCAACCCTAAAATCCACAGGTAATTTATGGATGTAAACAATGAAATATATTCAGTTCAGATAGAGGGACAAAATTTGACTTTTTTAGTTTTATATCAATTCTATTTATATTTTAATTTGTAATTTTTGTTAATATTACTCAATTTCTGTTTTTTCATGAAGGAAGAACAAATTTATATTTGAAAAACTCAAGATATTGCTGATATAATTCGTAATCACAATCATCTTACCGAATATATTTATGTATTAATCAAGTTTTTTGGTTATTAAGTTTGGCTAAACCTGAAATAAAACTTCCTTTTTTATGATTTTGATGTGAATTAATAGTTACATTTAACAGACAAGTTTCATGAAATAATTTATGAAAAATACATTTCTTCTTCATTATGATTTTTTTAATCATACATTATTGATCTTGGCCTTCGCTTTTAATATTTGAACCATTTAAAAATTTTCTAAATTTTTATTTTTTTAGTTTATAACTTATTTTAATATTTCATTATACCCTAAGCAATCATTATGCTTTCGTTTCTATACATTGAAATTACTGTTTAAAATATGTAAACAAAGCAATGACCAGAAATCTGCAAAATTCTAAAATCCGCACAATCTCTGGTTCGAAGCTATGTGGATTTAAGGGAGTCTACTATATATATGTATTTGGGTGGTCAGAAGACAGATGGAAAAAATTTATTTTAATGTTATCTTGAGGGGGACCCCGCAAAAAGTTGCCAATTAGTAAAAAAAAGAGATTGGCAATTTTTTAGCTCAATTTAATAATATTAATCCGTGCCTCATTGAGGTTGAATTCTCAAAAATTTACGATTTTTGGCAAAAAAAAATCGTATTTTTTCTCTCATTACATAAAAACTAGTTGTCTTAGAGACTTTGTTCTTGTTTTATTTAAAAGAAATTGTTGTTGTCTTGAATTGTACTCTTCATATTTATATATATATATATACAGTCGAACCTCTATATAACGAAACTCCATACATCGAATTTCTCCATATAACGAATTTTTAGTAAGAACGGTCCCTTTTTCGCATGATTACATTAAAAACAGACTCTATATAGCGAAATATCTATCTCCATATAACGAATTTTTTCATAAATTTATCTTAATTTATTCAGTTTTAAAAAAGCTTCGAAATCATATGGAATCAATTTTCCATCACTTATTTTTGATTTATCGTTCAGTGGAGAGGTTTTTTTTTTATATAAATATTACTTCTCTCCTTATTCTTTAAATCTAACAAGTTCATCCCACCTCCCACACACTTTTCAACATCCTTCTCAAAACACAGTCAATTGAATTGTTACACATATAAGAGAGGAATCAATGAGAGCACATAAGAGAGACCTTCAAATGAAGGAAAATATCAACTACAATTTTTCATTCCTTGCTAAAATTTGAGAATTTTTTTGAGAGCGTAACAATTGCAATTTTAAAATCAAAACAACAAAAAATTACAGATTTCTTCCTCTGAAATTTATGTAAGTCTTCCTCATTTGATTTTCATTAAGCTTTCAAATAAATGTCTTTTCTCTTTTTTGAAACTGCTTAAATAAGTAAGAAATAAAATGTTAGGTTATTATATACTTTTAAACATTTCAAATTCTTAATTAAAAAGATCAAAAATAATATTTGTTCAAAATTTACACATTAAATACTATTTTTAACATCATACTCTATACATCGAATTTCTCTATATAACGAATTTTTTACTGGAACGATGGATTTCGTTATATACAGGCTCGACTGTATATTGTATTATTTGCATTAAAAGGCAAAAAATTTTTAATAATTTTTGTAATTTAAAAATATTTTATGAATTATACTTAATTATTAGTTATGTATTTCTATGCTTGGAAAGAACAAGCTCCTCGATTTGTACATAAAACGAACATCTGAATTTCTATTTTTATTTTAAAGATGGTTTTGTAACCAGTTATCATTAAGTGTTTATAGAATTGAGTAAAAAGTACCACATCATCCCCCTATCGATATGATGACAGGAATGCAGCTATCAAATTTTACGTTTTTTATTTTATAATAATCACCAAGTGAAAATGAACGCGAGAAAAGCTGCTAAACTTACAGTACACTTACCAGTTTACCACAGATTTTAATTTTAATACGACTTCGCAGACAACTATTTCCAAAAGAAACAAAGAAATGAGCTGATCAAAAACATTCAAAATTTCCAATTTCGAACTGTTTGTCACTGAATGGTAAACTGCTTCTTCATTTTTAGAAAAAAAAAATATAGAGAGGATACCAGTTTTTATTAGTTTTGGAGATGTAGAACACTTAAATGAGTTATTCAAATTGCAAATAGTATCGGAAAAATCTATATTTTTAACAATTGAGGGATGGCTGAAAATTGGTAAAATTCAGGCAATATTTTTTTATACCATTGCGGTAATCGTTAGTCGCCCCAGAAGAACCTGTATTTTGCTATAGAATTTATTAAAGGAAATATTTTCTGTATTTAGTATATCGCCAATGTAATTTAGAAATTAGCCTTAAAAATGTTTTTGATTGTAAACTTCACACAACCATTATCCCCCAGCCAGATATTAAAATAATAAATATAGATTCGGTTGTCTAAGTTGGATAATACTAAGTATAAAAGTGCTACTGAAAATGAAATATTACATATAAAATATTTAAGCCAAACCAGATTACATGTTTTCTTACAGAATATTTTAAAAATGAGCAGCCCAGGAATGAATATAAATAATTTATCGAACTTTGTGTAACTTGCATAAGACGTCTTCCTCCAAAAGATATTTTTTTCAGAGTCCTTGGGGCTGTTCATCATAACAGATGGATGATACAGACTATTTATTCTCTTAAATTATATCTTTTCAGGGTTCAGTTTCCATTAAAAAATTAGGAAAAAAAAAGTTTTGAAACATTTGCTTATTTATAATCAATACTTATTGTTAAAGTGTAATTCAATGCTCCTATTAATACTTTGGCCTCCGGTCTAGGCATGCAATTATTAAAATGACTTCTTGACTATAGAAAAATTGTTAAATTGATTGCAAACAAAGTACTTGCTAAAATGATAAACTGTCTTTGGTATCTTAACTCGGATCAAGTAGCATTTTCATTTTTAAGTGATACTTTTAAAAGAAAAGTCAAAATTAGCATGGATGTAAACTTAATGCCAATTAAAACAGAAAATGATGATGATGATAGGAATGCAAGAATATCAACTGATTTAAACAAAGAAAATTATTTATAAACAAAGAAGTCAGTGTTTTAGTTTTGTCTCAAACTGTAATTATTTTAAGAAATTTTAGATAGATAAATAATTTTTAAATACTTACCCCAATGTATGATGTGAAGTTAAACAATATTTGAAAGGAAAAAACACTGTAAATGGTTTTAAGATTGTCAACAACATAGTTTAAAGAGGAATAAATTTTAAAAAAAAAATCAATTCCTGTTTAAAAGGACGAAAAAGAAAAACAGCTTCTGTTTTAATAATTGTATTCGCAGTTAAACTTTTCAAGACTTTTAAAAACCGTCTTATCTAACGATTACCACTTTGCTGTGATAATTTAAAGTGATACTATTTTTTTCTCTTTACAATACTGTCTTTCTTGCGTGTCAACTTTAAATATAAAATGAATTTGAACATTATTTATTTTAATTTTTATACTTTTTTTTGCCCTTTTTTCTTTTTAATTCTTTCAATTTAAATATCCTTTTTTTCATTTAGTTGGATTTTTTTTTTCAACCATTTCTTATGTGCAGAATAGAAACAAAAACGTGAAAAGACTTTGAAATTGAATGTTTTAGTCCTTTTTTCACATTTTCATCAAAAATCTATTTTTAGGATTCACACCATGTCCAGTCCCGAAACATGCACATATGTTTAGATCTATAGTTTTTTTTTTTTTTTTTTTTTTTTTTTTTTTTTTTTTCAAAAAAAAAATGGTGTGTGGTATTTCAAAACAAAACCATTTTTTATTAAATGAAACCAGCATTATGGTTCTAGCTAGAACTGTATTCATTTCATGAAGGAAAAACTGCATTTTTTTGCGAAAAACCACGTTTTTTTTTCAAACTTTGACCTCTTTGAGGCACGGGTTAATATTATCCAAATGAGCTGAATCTTTGCCGATCTCACTTTCTAGTTAATTTGCAATTTTTATTTTATTTTTTTTTTTTTGGGGGGGGGGGTACTCCTTTAAAAAAATGAAAAGTTGATTTCTTGTGACCACACTAATGTATACAGTGGTGGTCAAAAGTTTTCGGCCATCAAAAATTTTTTAGTTAATTTGTAACTATACCCATATGAAGAGGAATCTAAAAGTGATATTTATACATTTTATTGACATAATAGTTAGGAACTTACTTGTGGAATAACATGTAAAAATCAATAAATTCAACTAACAAAATTAAGTAAAAGGAAAACGCATGTTCTCAAAAGTTTCCGGCCACCTTCGAAAAAAAAATGTAATAGAAATCTGTACGATCAACAACATTTATAATTAGTATTTTATAGTATTAGTATTTTATTATCTTTAGAAGTAAACTCTACAGCGCAGTAACGTGACATTCATACAATCAACGGTTAAAGTTCGTCTAGGTTACGTTTTTTCCACATTTCTTGCAATTTTTTGGAATTTTCTGATGAGTTGGAATATTTATAGTTCGACAGACGTTTTTCAACTTCTTTCCAAAGATTTTCTATTGGATTCATGTTGGGCCTTTGGCCTGGCCATTTCAAAAAAGAAATTTTTTTGTGCGAAAACCATTGCTTGCCAAGGCTTGCATGCATTCATTATGTCGTTATTCTGTTAAAACAAATAGTTGCGACCAAATTTTTCCTCTAATAAATCAGAAAATAATCTTACAACATATCCTTATACATTGCATCATTCACCTGGCAGTGGATTTTAAATAACGGACCGACAATTTTTGAAGAAAATACTCCCCACATTATAACGTGTCCTCCGCCATGCTTCATTGTAGGAATAACATATGTTGAATCACATTTTTTTGTTGTTAGGTCATCGGACGTAGTGTGTGCCATGAATCCCAAAAAAGTTTCAAATTCTATTGATGGAAAAATAGTATTTTTGTCCAGTTTTCATTATACAAGACTTTGTGTTTTTTTTTTTTTTTTTGGAAAACACCAGTTAGTACATTTATATTTTTTACCTACGAAAATTTTTTCAACACCAACACTTCCATAAATTTCTGTATCACGTCAGAATCTTGACACGGTAGACCGACTTATTTCAACAATATTTCCATTTTGTAAATAGCCGTATATTGGAACGGAATTTTTATGAGGCTCATCAATTGTTTTTCTCTTGATAATTCTCCCAACGAGAATAGTAATGTTTTGAAGTCTTCCGGACCTCACAAAGTCCTGAGGGCCACGGCCATCTTTACATAATTTTTAAATATTGTTTACAGTTGATTTACCGTTCGATAACTTTACCGCAATATCTCGAGAAGATTAGCCATTTAGTGACAAATTAATCACTTATTTAAGGATAATATCTGTTGAACTTTTCAATTTTGAATTTAAACTATGCTATTTACGTTGATACATTCACAAACACGACCAAAAATCACTTTACCGATAGAAAAAAGCTGAGGAATGATGAGTGGCCGGAAACTTTTGCACACGCAAACTTCGAAAATCCCTTTGCATGAAGCCCCCACAGTATCCAATCAAAATGATCACATAGTCAGAGGTCATTCTCATATTCCTAACTTTTGAAGCTATTGTGCTTCTTCTTTGCTGAAACCTTCTGGTAAATAAATCAAAGGTACTAACTGGCCGGAAACTTTTGACCGCCATTGTATATATATTTATATACACACTATAGGTGCGGAGGTGACCGACCGCTTGCGATTTTTGATGGTTTGTTAATTATCTAGAAAAATAAGTGAGGAAATCCTGGTATGGAAACAGAATAGTGCAGGTCAGAGTTGGAAAAAAACCCCAGGTTTTTTTTGTTTAAACCAGGTTTTTAAGGTTTAAACCGGGTTTTTTAAAAACATCCTTTCTATTTACATTTACATGCATATTTACTGATAAAAGTAGACATTGTTGTATTATAAATAATGTAACTTCCTTTTAAAATAATTTAAGTTAAATAATTGTAGTGAATTTATGTAGAAAAATGAAAAAGAAATCATATATTTATTTAAACAGTACTAGCGAACAGTCTTATGTTCAAAGAAGAAACTACTCTACACAGTGAAACATTGATGCTCTTTTGGTTACTAATAATAAACATTGGGATGTAGTTTGGTAAATATCTTTTTTCACTGTTATTCAAATATAATAAATTTCAAATATTTCTTGAAATTTTGTTTTTTGAGTGACAGTATGAAGTCAACATTTTTTATCATTAAATTCACAGATAACAGGAAAAATAATAAAGAAAATAAGATTTTAATTATTAACCCTTTAAATCCCATGATAGCCCTTTAATCCCCATAACGTTCTAGAAATTATGTAGTTCAGAAAATCTGATTTTACACCAGAAAAATTCATTGACTAATTTCGTTTTATTTTAATGTGGAATGTTCTTTATTAATTAAAACAAATATTGCTGTTTTAATTTTCTGGTGGGAATTAAAATATACGAATTAAAATATCTCAAAATATCTCGGGCGGTTTGGGATCTAGAGGGTTAAAATGCTATTACTAGTATGCAATGTTTGAATATTCTCTTATTTGACTTCATGTTTTGATTTTAATTCTTCAAAATATTCTCTCCAATCAAGAAAAATTTTTTTACAGCATGAGGAAAATCTTAAAGATCGTTGTGTTATGTTATTAATAGCCTTAAATAATTTACATAAAAAAATTATTACTTCATATTATATATTACTGTTAATTATTATTATATATTACTAAATATTGAATATTTTCAATATAATGACCAATACATACTTATTTTAAACAAATGCATTAAAAATGACTTAAACCCAATTTATCTAATTCTTATTGCTAAATTAAAGTGTTAAAAGTAGAAATTATTTATATACAATAATCTGAAACACGTAAATCATAAACAAAAAAAGAGAAAATATCATTAGATTTCATAAAAAACAATTGTTTTTTTGAGAAAAAAACCGGTTGGTTTAAACTGTGCTTTAAACCATGGTTGAAACTAATTGGTTTGAACCGCGCCAACCCTGGTGCAGGTCATATATTTCCATGAAGATTTTTTCTTAAACCCTTTAGGGGGCCGACAACAAGTTGAGAAAGAATGAATATCTTTTGGATAACTCTGTCAAAACAAATGTAGTAAAAGTGTTCAAACTGTAGACCATGGTTAAGTGGCTTATTGCAGTAAAGTGTCTTCAGTTTTATGAGAATAGAGTGTATACTTGTAGAGAAATTACAGTTTCCATAAAAGCATTTCCAAATGTTGCCGTTTTTTGCTTATAATTTGCAAAATTCTTAATATAAAAACGATAAATATGACAAACAAAATTGTACATAATATCCTGTAATCAAAAGAAAATAATAATTAAAATTGTAAGAATAATGAGTAGGTTTACTAAATAGTTCTTTACTGTGCATGCATTAAAGCAATCCAAATATAATTTACATAATGTGTCAGCTCAATGTATAAAGCAATATTTGTGAAAATCTCAAAAACTTAGCTTGAAAAGTCTAAAAAATATCGTCGATAGAATAAGCTCAAAATCTGTTGTTCTCAAAAAGAAGAAAAAACAAGAAAGGATCTATCCATATTTCTATTGATTAGTGTCAATACAGCATATATAACATTGCATGTGCTACTATATTTGGATATTTTTTTTATTCTACAGACTATGATATTCCTCATTCAGTTTATAATCCAACTTCAGTAGGTAGAACTATAAATCTATTTCAAAGCTGTATTTTAAATCTTGAAAAAAAGTATTTTGTTTTATTTATTATATACAGCATTAAACATTGTTAAAGTACATATCAATGATTAAATTATTGTTGCACAATGTAAATTGCATTTATAATGCAAAATGTTTTCCTCAATAATCATCTATGTTAGTTTAAAAAGTTTATAAATCTGGAGGAAGATTGACTAAATGCTTCTAAATATTATAGTGCCCCTTGACGTAAAAATATATTCTTTTATTCACATTGCTTATACAATGTAACATTATTTTCATAGACAACTTGAAATTATAAAATTTTCTGCATAAGTTTGCTTTATTTTTTATTTATAAATGTTTATTCATAAATATTTGATTTATTCTCAATTTATAGCATCTATTTTTGATTTTTCATTAATAATATTTTCTTTATGATGAGTTTTTTCTTTTATGGTGGCAATTATTTTTTTTATTTATTCTAAATAAGGTTATAGTTGGAATCTTTATGCAATAGAAAAATTAATCTGACACACCATTCGTTCTACAAGCAAAATCATGTATTTGGGAGTATATTTCAATTCAGTTTTCTGCATTAGTTTAACATTTTATAATGCGTTTATTTTTTGTAAATTCCCTTTCCATGCATCTTAAAATATGATCGATTGATTTGCTTATATTTATTGTAGATGCAAAAAGCTATGAATGTAAATGCACATTACTCCACTCAAAACTGTCTTTAAAGTGTGAAATATGCAGCAAGATATTTCTTTACAAGAGTTCATACGAAAAGTAGATTCTGACTCACAGCCAGGAAAATTGTTTGTTTGTGGGGTCTGCAGCAAAGCATTTTTGAGAAAAAATTGTTTAAACAGACACCTCTTAATTCATACCGATAAGAAATCTTTTGTGTGTGGAATATGCAACAAGAAGTTTGCTCTAAAGCTTCATTTAAGGAATCATCAGTTAATTCATACTGGTGAGAAACCTTTTGCATGTGAAATATGCAAGATGAAATTTTCTCTAAAGGGTAATTTAAACTCACATCTCTTAATTCATACTGGTGAGAAACGTTTTGTGTGTGAAACATGCAACAAGAAATTCTCACATAAGAGTGACTTAAGCAGACACATCTTAGTTCATACTGGTGAGAAACTTTTATTGTGTGAAATATGCAACAAGAACTTTTCTAAAAAGAGTAATTTACGCAAGCATCTGTTAATTCATACTGGTGAGAAACCCTTTGTTTGTGAAATATGCAACAAAAAATTCTCTCAAAAGAGTCATTTAAACACACACCTGTTAATTCATGGTGAGAAATCTTTTGTTTGTGAGACATGCAACAAGAAATTCTCTCGGAAGTTTTCTTTAAGCAGACATCTGTTACGTCATGCTGATGAGAAAGCTTTTGTGTGTGAAATATGCAAGATGAAATTTCCTCTAAAGAGTAATTTAAAGTCACATCTCTTAATTCATATTGGTGAGAAACCTTTTGTCTGTGAAATATGCAACAAGAAGTTTGCTCTAAAGCTTCATTTAAGGAATCATCAGTTAATTCATACTGGTGAGAAACCTTTTGCATGTGAAATATGCAAGATGAAATTTTCTCTAAAGGGTAATTTAAACTCACATCTCTTAATTCATACTGGTGAGAAACGTTTTGTGTGTGAAACATGCGACAAGAAATTCTCACATAAGAGTGACTTAAGCAGACACATCTTAGTTCATACTGGTGAGAAACTTTTATTGTGTGAAATATGCAACAAGAACTTTTCTAAAAAGAGTAATTTACGCAAGCATCTGTTAATTCATACTGGTGAGAAACCCTTTGTTTGTGAAATATGCAACAAAAAATTCTCTCAAAAGAGTCATTTAAACACACACCTGTTAATTCATGGTGAGAAATCTTTTGTTTGTGAGACATGCAACAAGAAATTCTCTCGGAAGTTTTCTTTAAGCAGACATCTGTTACGTCATGCTGATGAGAAAGCTTTTGTGTGTGAAATATGCAAGATGAAATTTCCTCTAAAGAGTAATTTAAAGTCACATCTCTTAATTCATATTGGTGAGAAACCTTTTGTCTGTGAAATATGCAACAAAAAATTCTCTCAAAAGAATAATTTAAACACACACTTGTTAGTCCATGGTGAGAAATCTTTTGTTTGTGAGACATGCAACAAGAAATTCTCTCGGAAGTTTTCTTTAAGCAGACATCTCTTACGTCATGCTGATGAGAAAGCTTTTCTGTGAAATATGCAACAAAAGATTCTTTTGTAAATATATGTTAAGCAAACATCTTTTAATACATACAAGGAAGTAACGTTTTGTGTGAGACTGCAGCAGTAATATCTCCTCAAACTGTGTTTTAAGGAAACTTCTGTTCATGTATTGAGAAATCATGTGCAAAACATACACAAAATGTATACCATAAGAGAAATATCTTAATTTTCACTCCCACAGTTTGCTAATTTCGTTTAACTAATTTGTATATTCCTTTTACATAGGAATTTTGCCATACTTACTATTAAAATAGTAATTTATTCCAAGACTAAAATGAAACGTCTACCAGCAAGAATTTTGCCAATTTAAACTAGCAAATTAGCAAATGAGAATCGACAAAATCTCCTCTGGCAAGCCCATTTCTTTAAAATCAGGCTTTATCTTTTATAGTATCACAAACTTATTGCAATTATTTTTTACAACGTAATGTAGAACTATAAGTGTTACATTGAGCCTGTTAGCAATTGATAATATTTAAGTCAGAAAACTTGTTAAAAGTAATTTCTGACAGTGAAGTTTTTGATTTTGAACTCTCTTTCTTCTAAACATTTCATCTTATTTCTGAAACAAGTAATTAACGGGACTGCAAAAAACAGTTTAAAATTTCTATGAAACATTTCCAAAAATGTATCAGTTTGTATATCAGTCTGTATATAAATGCTTATGCTATGAACACAATCATTAAAAATACCTAAAAACTTTTTTTAAGTTTTAGAAGCCTTTAAATTAAATAAAAGAATGCTTTTTAGCGTCGCCCACAGGCGAAACCAGGACTCAGGAGCTTATTCTCAAAAACTGTTTTTAAAGGGGTACTTCCCTGAATCCATACCAACATTATTAATGGGAAAGTGTATGTGTGTGTCCTTGTTTCACTTCGAAACGGAGAGACGAATTGACGTGATTTTTCAAGTGGAGATATTTGAAGGGATGTAGCTTGACATAGGTTACTTTTTGTCACTTTCTAACCCCCTCACTTCCCTAAAATGGGGTATAGAATTTTGTATGGAGCATTCCGCAACTTCAAGGTAGAAAGCTAAAGTGTTACTCATGGATTCCGATAGATGGCGCTGATAGGTTTCTGAAACAAGATAACGTTGTGTGTTCTGTATCTGTACTTAAATGCGGGCATCGGCCCGCGCTTCACACTATAGTGCACACGTTACCTATACTCTGTTTTATGACGATTGATTCACATTGATTTAACTACTTTCGATTTTTGGATATTTGTGTTTAGCTTTGCGATTTTAGGATTAGAATGTGAGGATTATAACATAATCTCTATTCCGCAGTTGTCAAGAGGCAACAATAGTAACAAGGCCCCTTTGCCCTTATTTCTTATTCAGATTCCCAGACTGGAGGATCCTTCCAATTTATATCAGATAACTCAAATTCTGGGAATGAAGGTCGCCTTTTAAAAATACAGAGGTGGAAAAGGCCCGCAGCTGTGTTATAGATGCCAAGGCTTTCTTAACTCATCGAATGGGTGTTTTCTGAAGAAACAATGTGTTAAGTGTTCAGGGGAACAATCGGCTTCAGAATGCACAAATCCATTTGATGATCCATATGTCTGCGCGAATAGTTCCGGCTCTCACCCAGCTAATTATAGATTGTGCCACAAATTCCCAGGAGATCACACCAAAATAAAGTCAAGGTCCTCCAGAAAAAAATCAGCCCCACCCCCCCCCCCCTACTAGGAGGGTAAATAATGCAATGTCCTTTGCGGCAATTGCAACAAGCAAAGTCGCTGAGCCCACACCCAGTACGAGTAATAGCCAAAATTCGTCGGCCCCCAAAATTAGTGCTATTCCGGATGGTGCTATTCCGACTTTATTAATGAAATATTCGAAATTGAAAAGAAACTTGGAAAGCAAATTGTTCTACAAACTTTTAGAAAGTGTCTCCCGTAGCTCCGTACTGCACCTACGGAAGTTTACCGGATATTTATAATATTTAGTAATTTACCCAGCTTAACTGAGTAAATTTTTCCAAATTAATCCGTTTTTCGATCACCCTCCTTATTTGACTATTTCCCAGCTACAAAAATTTTGAATTATCTTTCGATTGGCATATGGAATGCCAATGGGCTTAAAAGGCAAGCCTCCGAGTTTAAGGATTTTACTATGCGTAATAATTTAGATGTCATGTTGGTCTCTGAAACCAAGTTTCAGGGTAACCCCGTTAAGGTTTTCAACTATGTGCTTTTAAATTTAGACAGACCATCATCAGTTGGTGGTCGCATTGATGGTGGCACTGCTGTGTACATTAAAAATGGTCTCAATGCATCTCTCGCTAAAGTCCCTCAATTAAACCACAATGAGACCACGCCTATTGTATTAGATTTTCCATCCATCCCCCATCTTCTGATTGCAGCCATTTATAATCCTCATTCTCACGAGTCTTCGTCTGCTTGGTCAGGGTTTATCTAACTTAACCCGTTCTTTTTCAAATTTTATCACTGCGGGGGATTTTAATGCTCATCATTATTCTTGGGGCTGCCATCGCTCCAACATGTCTGGTTATAAGATCCGGAGGTGGACAGATCAAAATTTTACACAAATTATAGCACTGCTCGAGTCCACCCGCACTACTCATCACTTCGTTATCGATTTTGCAATCACCCGCAATTTTCCCTTCCCGTATACCATTCAAACGGTTAACGATTTGTCATCGGATCATCTCCCAGCTGTGCTTAGATTCGAAGTGGGCAACTACCAGCTAAATATCCCCCCAGGCTTTCTCAGTGAACTGGGAGGACTTTGGTCATGTCCTCGAGAAGATAGATTTACCGCCCACTGAGATTCACTCTGCCGAGGATGTAACTTCTTCAATACAGGCATTTGGTGACTCCCTCCATAATGCTTTCCAAAAAGTTGCGAGACCTAGGCAGAGGGTGGTTGATGCATTTCGACTACCTGAGCACATCAGGAATTTGAAAAGAGAGAGGAATCGTTTACGACGGGACTGGCAGGCGACTAGGGACCCTATCATTAAATCTCATTTCAATAGAAAAAACCACCAGGTTTCTGTGCAAACAGGGAGTTTAGTAACTCACACTGGAACACCTACATTGAGTCTCTGACAACTTCTGACAACATCATTTGGTCGGCAACGGCACGCATTCTTAGCACACGAACACACATTCCAGCCCTTAATGGCCCAAATGGTATGGCCTATTCAAACACTGACAAGGCTGAGCTCATTGCTGACAGTCTTAGAAGCCAGTTTACACTTAACCAGGATGTCATCATTCCTAAAATGGTCGACATTGTAAATACTAAGGTTGAACATTTCTTAAACACTGAACATAATAACACGCTTAATCCTGCATTGCCCTCTGAGGTTATTGCTTACATTGGGAATCTCAAAAAGAACAAATCACCAGGCCTCGATCGCATCTCTACTAATATGTTACTTCATTTGCCCCTTAACTTTATTTTCTTTCTTACTATCTTAATTAATTGCATGCTTAACCTCCGTATGTTTCCTGACTGCTGGAAAAAGGCTCTGGTTGTCCCAATCCCAAAAGCGGGTCTGGACAAACATGCCCCTTCCAGCTTCAGGCCTATCTCGCTTCTCTCTTGCCTGTCCAAAGTCTATGAATACATACTCATGTGCCGTCTGAAAGAGTTTGTTGTCTCCAATTCGATTATTATACCTGAGCAATTTGGGTTTCGGCCCAAGCATTCGACTCAACATCAGCTTTAAAGAGTAACGGAACTCATTCATGAGGGTTTTAATCGTAATCATAATACTGGAGTTCTATTCATAGACATTGCTAAAGCCTTTGACCGAGTCTGGCATTATGGACTTATTTTTAAGTTAATTTTATACAGAGTTCCTCCTCAACTTATTTTTATTATCTGGAATTACCTTCGTGGTAGGTCCTTTTGTGTTAAAGTCAATAATTCTCTTTCTACTACTCGCATCATCGAGGCTGGTGTCCCTCAGGGGAGCCTTATCAGCACTTGGTTGTTCAACCTTTACATCAACGATATCCCACGCTGGATTCCCAACGTCAGCATTATATGCGGACGACACGGCCATCTTGACTTCCAACATTTCACTTCAGACTGTGTTACTTAAACTCCAAACTTATCTTTTGGCACTTAATAATTGGCTTAGGAAATGGCGTATTAAAGTCAATGCAGCAAAAAGTGCCGCCATGATTTTTTCAAAGAAAGCTATCTCCCCAGACACTAATCTTTCTCTCAATGGTGACAGCATACCCTGGGTCACCAAATATAAATACCTAGGCATTCACCTAGATTCCAAATTAAACTGGGCTAGACAGATTCAGGATGTACTTCTCAAATCTAACAAAGCCCAAGGTTCCCTCAAATCTCTGTTGGCTTATCACAGCCGTCTATCAATTTCAAATAAATTATTACTTTATAAGTCCTTTATCAGATCAACCATGACTTACGGGTCAGTTGTTTGGGGATCGATCTGTGAAACTCAGATGCAGAAAATTCAAATCTTTCAAAATGCATTATTGCGTAGGATTTGTAAGGCGACTACGTTTGTTCGGAATGACGTCATACATGCTGATCTTAATATCAAGCCCATTGCTCAAGTTATCAAAAAACTTGCAATAAATTTTCATAGAGATCGCATTTTTATACCCAATGATGCGTTGCGATCCATCCAACCTTACAGTGTCAACGACACTCAGGGAAAGAAAAGACCGCTGGTCATCCTTAGTAGAGATGACGGATTTGCACCTCCATCTAAAAGAAGGAGGCGTGAACCCCCTTAAACGCATCATTGTGGACTTTCCAAATTCCACAATTCATTTTCTTTTTGTTTTCTTTGGCATCCTCCCACTAATTTAGCTAATGACGTCTTCCTGCCTCGCTTTTGGCACCGGCTAATATTTACCTTCCTAACTTGTTCCTAGTTACCTTGGGGATTAAAAATTTATATACTTGATTAATTTATGTGATAGATAAAGTTTTGTTATCCTTTTTTAACTTGTTTAATTTTGTACATAGAAATTTATTTTATTAATTGAAATTGCTTGCATCATTATGTTTATCTGTTTGCATCGTGTATTCTATTTCTATCATTTGCATTGTGTTACCTTTATACTTGTCACTGATTTCAATATTTCATTTGGTAAATTCACACTACTGTGATTTAAAATAATTGAAATTTGAAAATTAAAATTACTTATATTATTGTACTGGTCAGCCCTTTCCCCCTCCCTGCCCTGGCGTCTCTAAAACTCAACTGCTCAAAGACCATCTATCGACAACACATCATCTGCTCTTCACCACCGCAGCTGCCTGCGAGATGAACATTAGACTCTTTTTATCATCATGATGAACTCTGCTTAGATCGTCTCTTGTTCGATGGAAGTAAACGTGAGCATCACGCCCACGTAGGTATTCCAATACCAATCACCTTTGAGCCTTTGAGAGCGATTTTTCAAATACTTTTGATTTGATTCATTTATCATTCTAATTCAGCCGTCATGATTCAATAATTGCGTTGGCATCGCTTTGCAAGAAAAAAATATATAATATTTAACACGCATCCTCTGATCTAATGATGACTAATTTTAGAACATAAACTTGGTTATGCAACCTCTTTGCTAAAGTAAGTTAATGGTAGGAAGTGTTTCTTCTTTTTCGCTTCACTAAAAATTCTCCAACTTATGACTTGATCCTGTTATAGCAACAAAATTTCATGTATCGCAACTTTTATTTTGACTGATATTTGTCTATTTAAAATATTATGAAAAAGTTTCTTCTGGCAGTATTTTCATTTATCTATTTAAATATAGTTAGATATCTACACTATATCAATTTAAATATAGTTTAAGTTACGATTTTTGTGTTATACACGAGGAATTAGTTTAAATTTTGATAAAGAGTTTGTTTTAAATGTTTAATTTTTTATCATTATATTGCTCACAAACTGAATTTGGCTAAATATAGTTAATGAATGTGAAAAAACAGAAAGTTTATATGATTCCATTTATTAGAGAAGGAGGAATAAAATCTTTTATGTAGGCATGACCCAATGCAAATTTAAAATCAGGCTTAAAGAACATATAACGGATATAAAACTTAGTAACAGGAAGAAAACCACTCTATCCATATTAAATCAAAAAGAAAACATTAACATACTTTATAACGTTAGTAGATTACTACACAGGTCTAATTTTTATTTAAAATTATTCATAAGAGAATCAATTGAATTTTTTTTTAAAGTTCACACATTTGTGACAATACACTATCATTTCGCATCCCAAATATATGGATTGAATGGTTAGACAATTTACATGGTAATTATTTAACTAGACCACGGACAATATCCAAATTGAAAATCTCTTGATTCATTTATTTTCAATAATTCTTTATTCCGATTTTCACGTTCATTATATTTGTAATTTTTATTTTCTATTTACATTCTAAGGATGACACTCTTAATACAAGTTGAAACATGTAATTATTTTTTTATATATATTTTAAATATTTTATTAATATACAACGTCTTAGAAGCAAAATATTTTTCATAATATAAATTCTTATTTTTCATGTAGAATATATATTATTAGTATTACGATATATAAACTGAGTTAAGTTAAATGAAAATATTTTTTAAATGATTAACCATAAAATATTTGTTCCTAACAGTAATTAACCACATAATAAAGTACCTCTGTGAAGGTTATAAAATTAACCCAAAATATTAGAACAGTATTGTGACTGCACTGATAAAAATTATTTTTTATTGTTGTCATACTTTAGCAAAAAAGTTCCCATATCACCTGTTCCAGAATATAAACTGTACCAACAGTGATGCCAATATCACTATATCAGGATTCCTACGGGTCAAGCAATAAAAAAATTTAGACAAAAAGTCAGGGCATTTTTTAACACTCATGAAGTGATTAGGGAATGTTTGATATACTACTTTCTTCCATCATCAGGAGTGTGGTTGTAAATGAAGAAAATTTGAATTAATTATAAATTCATTCTAAAATTTGTAAATAAAATGTATAGAAACTACATAACAATAGCATCATATGAAAAAAAAATTTTTTTTGAATTTTTTTCTTTGAATTTCTTTCTTTCTGTGAAGGTTATAAAATTAACCCAAAATATTAGAACAGTATTGTGACTGCACTGATAAAAATTATTTTTTATTGTTGTCATACTTTAGCAAAAAAGTTCCCATATCACCTGTTCCAGAATATAAACTGTACCAACAGTGATGCCAATATCACTATATCAGGATTCCTACGGGTCAAGCAATAAAAAAATTTAGACAAAAAGTCAGGGCATTTTTTAACACTCATGAAGTGATTAGGGAATGTTTGATATACTACTTTCTTCCATCATCAGGAGTGTGGTTGTAAATGAAGAAAATTTGAATTAATTATAAATTCATTCTAAAATTTGTAAATAAAATGTATAGAAACTACATAACAATAGCATCATATGAAAAAAAAAATTTTTTGAATTTTTTTCTTTGAATTTCTTTCTTTCTGTGAAGGTTATAAAATTAACCCAAAATATTAAAACAGTATTGTGACTGCACTGATAAAAATTATTTTTTATTGTTGTCATACTTTAGCAAAAATATTCCCATATCACCTGTTCCAGAATATAAACTGTACCAACAGTGATGGCAATATCACTATATCAGGATTCCTACGGGTCAAGCAATAAAAAAATTTAGACAAAAAGTCAGGGCAAATTTTAACACTTGATGTGATTAGGGTATGTTTGATATACTACTTTCTTCCATCATCAGGAGTGTGGTTGTAAATGAAGAAAATTTGAATTAATTATAAATCCATTCTAAAATTTGTAAATAAAATGTATAGAAACTACATAACAATAGCATCATATGAAAAAAAATAAAATTTTGAATTTCTTTCTTTGCATAGTTTATTTATCTAATTTAAAATTGTCCATTGTGTTCGGTTCTACAACAATATATAAGATGGATTTTTACTGAGAAAAATCAGGTTAATTTTTTTACCACAATTGTTTAGGAACCATTTAATTACAGTAATTGTTATATGCAGTAGACTCCCTCAAATCTGCAACTTTCTAAAATCCACACTTATTTTGTGGATGTAAACAATGGAATTTTTAGTTCAGATATTGGGACAAAATTTAATTTTTATAGTTTTGTATCAATTCCATATATTTTTTAATTTGTTATTTTCTTAATAATACTCTATTCATGTTTTTTTCATGAAGGAAGAATAAATATTTTTTGGAAAAAATTCAAGAAATTGCTGATATCACTGGTTAATCAGAATCTTCTTACCCAATATATTTATGCATTAATCAAGATTTTTTGGTTATTAAGTCAGGCTAAACTTGAAAAAAAAATCCTTATTTTATGATTTTGATGTGAATTAGTAATGCACTTTTATGAGGTAAGTTTTGCTGAATAACTTTGGAAAAATACATTTAATCTTTATAATGAATATTTAATTATAAACTATTGATTATTAACTTGACCTTTGCTATTAGTACTTCAATCATTAAAAAAATTATCTAAATTTTTATTATTTTAGTTTATTACTTATTTTAATATTTTATTATATTGGAAGCATTCATTATAGTTCTGATTGCACTATTAATTGCACTCAAATTACTGTTTAAAAATGTAAAAAAGCAATGACCAGAAATCTGCAAAATTCTAAAATCCGCACAAACTCTGGTCCCAAGATGTGCGGATTTGAGGGAGTCTATTGTATACAGGGTGATTCAAAAAAGATGGGCAAAATTTTAAGAGGTGATAGTACACATCAAGACAAATAATATTAAATGAGAAACTAAGGATCCCAAACTTCTTCCGAAGGAGATAGGCGCCATTAATATTTAGGGTCCAAATTTTGAAATGATTATAAAAAACAGAAAAATCGGTCGATTCGTTTTTGGTTTTCCCTAAAACTATTCTTTATGGAAGTATTGTCTTGAAAATAAATTATAAAGATAAATTTCAAAAAATGCCGATAGAGGGCGCTTTAGACTTTGGAGCAACGAACAACTATTTTTTACCGTTATTTTTTGCGTCTCACTAATTTTTTTTAGAAGCTTTGACATAAACTTAAATTTTGATCTCAAAATCTGTGGTTAAGTAGCGCAAACTGAATTGTGTTCAATGGGAGTCGGTAGGTTCAAATTTCAAATGATTATAAAAAAACAGAAAAAATTGGTCAATTGTTTTGCGGTTTTCTCTAAAACCATTCTTGCTCCAAAGTCTAAAGTGCCCTCAATCGGCATTTTTCGAAATTCATCTTTATAATTTATTTTCAAGACAATACTTACATAAAGAATAGTTTTCGTGAAAACTGCAAACGAATCGACCGATTTTTCCGTTTATATAATCATTTCAAATTTTGGACCCTAAACTTTAATGGCGCCTATCTCCTTCGGAAGACTTTGGGACCCTTGGTTTCTTATTTAAATATTGTTTGTTTTGATATGTACTATCACCTCTTAAAATTTTGCCCATCTTTTTTGAATCACCCTGTATACTAGTGAATATGACATTTAGTAAAAATTAAGTTTTTCAATTAAAAAAAACTGATAAATATAATTGACAATATGAAGCATTTAGATGAGCAACATTTGACTAGTTTATGTTATTAACTCACCATTAACATTTACATTACTTCTCGGTAAACCAGACTTTTCTGCTAGTATACCATAACAAAAATTAAGATTTTTTTTTATAAACAAAAGTTTAATAACTATGCAATAAAACTGCTTATTTAAAAAAACCTGCTGAAACTATTGAAATTATACTTATAATTGATACTATTTTTTTCACTTTGAAATTGTATGTTTATTATTCAGCCCCCACCTAAATAAACATATGATGCCTAAATACATGCCCACCTAAATACATACCAAATACATATACACCCCCACTAAAATGTATATGTATATACATCTTGATTAATAAATAGGATAAATTTTAAAGAAATAATATTGTCCAATCTGTTTTAAATCTGTCAATAAAACTTGTAATCAAAAGATGAAAGCTATTTCTATTGAAGAATAAATTTTTAAAATGCCATTTAGTACTTTGTAATCTTATTTTTTTATATGTCGATGTAGTTTTTAAATTATTGTGGTACAAAGATAAATCAAACATAGTCAATACCCATTTTTAAAGCTGTACAATGATTATGTAATTGTTCATCTGTTTTTTCACAAATAACCCTAATTTTTTTAATGAACAATAAATGGAAAGCGGCATTGCCTTATCATGTTTTTTCTCTGTACAATCTTTGATTCATGTTTGAGAAATAAGGAGAGTATCTTGAAAACACCTCTTCCAAAAAAGACTAGTTGTTGAACAAATGAGAAGCATTATTAAAATGTTCTTCACACCCATTGGTACTTTTCTTTTGTGAACCTGCGGCTGATTTTACATGAGTAAGCAGGGGCAGAATATCTTCAAGTAATCTTGAATTTTTATAACTCAACAATCTACATTTTTTTTAGTGAATCACAAAAGGGAATGATTCGATACCAAAGCTTCTTGGTTAAAGTTAATTCTATCTTGTTTTCAACTCGATTTCTGAAGTGGTTTTTAAACTGTGCATAACCATGAATTTTTTTAATTTCATAGAAAATTTTGAAGAATTTTATTAAGGTTAGAAAATAGAAGAGATTTTAGGTAAAAAAACATTTGTATTTGAGCAGATAAATTTCCTCATACACATCTCAAATCAAAATTAAACCTAATATGACTCCATCTTATCGTAGACTGTTAAGGTTGCATCTACAGTGGGAGTGAAGGAGTTAAAGGCACATAAGCAAAATCCCTCATATCCGCACAGCTTAGGGTGAGAGGTTGTGCAGATTTTTAATTTTTGTGAATTTTTGTTCATTGCTTTGTTTACATTTTTAAACAGTAATTTGAATGTAATTAATGATGATATCAAAACTATAATGAATATTTACAACATAATAAAATATTTAAAAAGTAATAAACTAAATTAATGAAAATTTAGATAAATTTTAAAATGATTAAAATATTGAAAGCAAAGTTCAAATTAATAACAATAATATATGAGTAAACATTCATTATAAAGATGAAATGGATTTTTTTGTAATTTATTCAATGAAACTTGATTGATAAAGGTACATTACTAATTCACATCAAAATCATAAAATAAGGAAGCTCTATTTCAGGTTTAGTCAGAATTAATAACCAAAAAATTTAATTAATACATAAATATATTTGATAAGCAGATCATGATTAGATCAATGATGTCAGCAATATTTTGATTATTTTCAGAAGTAAATTTATTCTTCCTTCATGTAAAAAACATAAATTCAGTAATATTAACAAAAGTTACAAATAAAAACATACATGAAATTGATATAAAACTATAAAAGTTAAAATTTTTAGCTGTATCTGAATTGAATGTTTAACTGTTTACATCCAAGAGTTAGGTGCAGAATCTAGAAGTTGCTGACTTTAGGATTGCAGGTTTAAGGGAGTCTACTGTATCTAATTTAATTTAATTAAACAACAAATTTAAATAAATTTTATTTCATTCATTAAAAATGTGAACACATTTCTTTTTTATTCAATAATTAAAATATGATTGGACATTTAAATTATATTTGTACTTAATTATTTTTTTAGTTTTTGTTATATAATTATGCAAGATTATAATACATAACTTATCCAATCAACTGTTTTAAAATACCAGAGTTTCCCCCAGGTTTAAAAAGGGGCAGGGCGCTGCTGTTCTGAAAAGGGCACTTTTTACTTTCTTCAGGGCACTTTTTTCATTTTTAAGGGCACTTTTATAGATTTGAATCTAGCAGTTTAAAAAATCGTGGAAAAACAGAAATTTTGTTAAAAAATCGAGAAAAAAATCCAAAAAATATTTTTAAAAAGGTAAAATTTGTTAAAAGACCGCGAAAAAACGACAAATATCATTAAAAGATCGAGAAAAAATGGCCTATTTTGTTAAAATATCGCAAAAAACAGCAGATTTTTCAAAAGATCGCGTGAAAAACGGCAAATTTTGTTTAAAAAATCGTGAAAAAACAACGAATTTCGTGAAAAGATTGTGAAAGAACGGCAAAATTTGTTAGATCACAAAAAAAGGCAGATTTCGTCAAAAGATAGCGAAAAACCGCCAATTTTGACACGTTTAAAAAAGAAAAAACGCTAATTCTGAAAAAAAAAATCACTTCTGGCATTAACTTTTTTTGTGCCCCTTTGACGAAATTTGCACTTTTTCGCGATCTTTTGGTGAATTCTGCCGTTATTTCGGGGTATTTTGACGAATTTTGCGTTTTTTTGGCAAATTTGCCGTTTTTCGTGAATCATTTCACAGAATTTTTCTATTTTATTGCGGTTTTTGGACGAAAACTGCCATTTTTTGCACTTTTGACGAAATCTGATATTTTATCACGATTTTTTTTTTTACGATAGTTGCCTTTTTCGTGATCTTTTTGCGAAATTTGTCGTTTTTCGCGAATCGTTTATCAAATTTTCCATTTTATCATGATTTTTGGATGAAATTTGTCATTTTTTCACGATCTTTTAAGGAAATCTGTTTTTTTTTCGGGATTTTGTGATGAAATTAGCCATTTTTTCGAGAATCTTGCATGAAATTAGTCGTTATTTCGCAACTTTTTAAAGATATTTGCCGTTTTTTTCGCGATTTTTTGACTAAGTTACGCGTTTAATTGGACGCGTAAGAGCTATTTTTGCGTTCCGTCGCCGATTTTTTGCCTAATTTACACGCTATAGTGCATCATCGCTGGCGGACTTCGTTTTGTCTAATGTGGGGCAAGAAGGGCACTATTTTTTTAATGAGCGACAAGAGGGGCGCAAGTTTTTGGATGAGGGGCAAGAGGGTCGCTATTTTTTAAACTAAAGGGCAGGCGGGGCGGCGCGCCCCCCTGAAACCCTCTGGGGGAAACTCTGAAAATACTTATGGGAAATACTTTCTATACACTAAAAGTATAGAAAGTAAGATAATTTTACAAATGATTGAATTATAAAAAATAAAGGCCAAGTGCCATAATAAAAATGAGGCACATTTTCCTTGAATCATACTATGAAACTTTCCTCAGAAAGGTGCCACACTAATTCGCATCAAAATCATAAAGTAAGGAAGTTTTATTTCAGGTTTAGTCAATCCTAACTAAAAAATGCTTGTTACATACAGAAGTGCATTTGGTAAAAGAATTGTTATTACCAGTAATATCTGCACACTTTGATTTTTTTTTTCAAAAATAAACAGGGATGTAGTAGCAGGTATATGGTGGTAAATGCCATTTAACTTTTGGATTTATTTTTATATTTTCTGTATATCCTCTGTTTCTCAAATAAAGCATTAGCGTATACTATATCTATGAACTTCATGATGTCCTCGTATATCTATTGCCTATACCATATGCTTTCTGATATTTTTATGATTACAACACTGGAAATAAATTAATGCTTTTTTCATGAAAAACTTTGAGTTCAATTATCTTATTGAGAATTACATATTATTAGTATACTTACAGATTGATATAAAACAAAAAAATTCCATAATTTTGCCCTTGCATCTGAACTGAAAGTGTCATTGTTTACATACGTAGTTTTTAGATGATTGTAGATATTAGTGTTAAAAATTTGACGCACTCTTTTGTAATTGATTAATATGAAAACCTGTAAAATGGATGTATTTCTTAAATGATAAAAAATGAACCATTTTATTTTGGTATGCTTACTTAGAAAATTAGTTTACTGGTACTACTTATTTTTTCCAAAATGAACACATGGCTTAACATGGCTTAATATCAATGGCATGGAGCAACCAGAAAAGAGTAGGATGTTGCATTATGTTAAAAGTACTTAGACTATTGACTACAAACCAAATATCAGAATGATGATTTTGTTTGTCAAATCTAGATTTAATTTAATTTTAATACATGGAAGACATTGAATTTTTTTTAAACAAAGCTAAATATTTATCTTATTTATTCATACAGTAAAAGTTCTATAATCCGCACAAGTTGGGGCCAAAGGTTGTGTGGATTATGGAATATTGCAGATTATAGAGCATTGTAGATTATCCGTCATTTTGTTATTTCTAGATGTGTTTTAATTCCATAATCAGTAGACTATGATAAAATAAATATGAAATTTAAAAATTAATTTAATAAACAATCTCAAAAAATGCCTTTTTTAAGTTATTTTATTAAAAAATTTATGTGCATTTAAATAAAAATAATTACTAAGGTTCCACAATAAAATTTGTTTTTTACTGTTAATAAAATAAAAGAGTTATAAGAAATAAATGTTTTTTTCATTTTTTTATTGTTTTCTATAAAAAAAAAATCGTTTTTGGATCACTATTTTGTAAATTTTCTTAACTGTTTATTTCATTGTTTACATTCGTAAAGTAATGTGAATTATAGAATATTGTGGATTATAGAACTTTGACTGTATTATGCAAGTTTACACACATAATTTTGAATTAATGCTATAACTGCTAATTGACTTCTTCTTCGTAGTCTTATTTGGGAAAACATTTTAGCTTTCTGCAAAATTTGAACTCTTATTGACCACAGTATGTTCTTTCTTGGTAATGGTCAGTGTAATTTGATTCTTTCTCACTTTTTGACATACATGAAAAAACAAATTAAACGGTAATCTCCTTTGGGTGTCTCTGAATTTATAAAATACAGTAGATTCCCTCAAATCTGCACAATTTCAGACCGAAGGTTATGCAGATTTTAGAATTTTGCAGATATCTGGTCATTGATTTGTTTACATTTTTTAAACACTAATTTGAATATAATTAATAATGCAATCAAAACTATAATGAATGTTTACAACATAATAAAATATTGAAATAAGTAATAAACTAAAATAATACAAATCTACATAATTTAAAAATGATTAAAATATTTTTAAAAGATCAAGTTAATAGACAATAATGTATGACTAAATATTCATTATAAACTTGTAAAACTGAAATGTATTTTTCCTAAGTTATTCAGTGAAACTTTCCTGATAAAGGTACATTAGAATTCACATCAAAATAAAAAAAAAATAAGGAAATTTTATTTCAGGTTTAGCCAGACATAATAACCAAAAGAAGAAATATATTTGGTAAGAAGATTATGACTACCAGTGATATTAGTAATGTCTTGAATTTTTCAAAAATAAATTTATTCTTCCTTCAGGGAAAAAAAAATGTTTTAGTAATATTAACAAAAATTGCAAATTAAAATATGTATGGAGTTGATATAAAACTAAAAAATAGTCAAATTTTGTCCCTATATTTGAGCTGAAAGTTTCATTGTTTACATTTGTAAATTATGTGAGGATTTGAGGCAGAGTATAAAGTTTGAACTCTGGAGCTTCAAAAATGAAATAAGTTGTACATCACTCAATAGGATTCTGTTTATGTTTTAAAGACATTATTTTATCTATCCTTTTTGAGTACTAATGAAATCACAAATTATCCTTGGAGTTTTCATTAGCTCACAGGCCATCTAAGCCTGAGAGCTTATGTGCTCGCCAATTTTGTATGTATGTACGTTCGTTTGTTAGTATGTAACGCGATAATTCATGATAAAAATATCCGATCCACTTGAAATTCTGTATGTAAGTATATTATGATAAGGCGCTTCCCTGATTAGATTTTGGAGTTCATTCGATATATATGAGAGGGGGAATGGGGGGGTTATGCCCTTCCCCTTAATTTATATAAATGGGTTTTCATGCAGAATTATCAGTTTTCATTCAAAATTTAAATTAAGGATCATTTTCATGAGGCGTCTCCATGATTACTATTAGGTGCTCTTTGGCTAAGTATAAAGGGGGGGGGAGTTAATGCCCCTCCCCTTGATTTATATAAGTGTGTTTTTCATGCAGAATTTATCAGATTTCATTCAAATTTTAGGCATGGGATCATTTTGATGAGAGCACCGGCATGATTTATTTTGTGAGTTCATTGCAAAAAGTTTAACAGGGGGAAAATGGAAAGTGACCCCCCCCCTTAATTAAGGTTATTGGGAGTTTCCTGCAGATTTTACCGATTTGCTTCAAACTTTGGATATTGGTTCATTCTTATCAGAATGAACCAATATCCAAAATACTTCCGCTTCCCTGATTGGATTTGAAAATTCATTGGATAAGTTTAAATGGGGGATTGGTGGGATTACTCTCTTAATTTTTTTTCAGAATTAACCAATTTGCTTCAATTTTTGGATACAGGTTCTTAGTGATAAGATGTCTCTCTAATTAGCTGTGGAGTTCTTTTGTTAAGTTCTTGTTTAAGGAGTACTTGTGATTACCCTCCCGTTAAATTTGATAAAGGGTTTTTATGGAGAATTACCCGATTTGCTTTTAATTTTGGATGTAGGTTCTTTTTGATAAGGTGAATTTCAGAATAGTTTTGGAAGTTGAATGGTTAAGTATAAAAGAGGGGAATAACTGTTCTTAAATTATATAAATGGGTTTTTATTAAGAATTTTCCGATTTGTTCTGAATTTTTGATATAGATTTTTTATATGATAAAGTATGTCCCTGATTAGTTTAGGGGGTTCGATGATTATGTACAAAGGGGGGGACTGAGGGGAGCTTTCCCCTCCTTTTAATTTGTTTTTCGAATGGAATTAACCCTTGAAAACATAATGTACAATTACTATGCGTAGCCTGTGAGCTCATTGCCATCCATTTAACTGGACAATAATCTTTTTATTCTTTTAACAAACTACTTATAATCAAATTTTTATTACTGACAGGAAACTATGAGTAAACACAAAGTTAAAGTTTCTGTGTAAACCTTGAATGTATTTAGTAGAATGATATTGAATATATTTAGTAATTACCTTGAATACATTTGATAAGTGCGAGTCTATAAATATTCACTCTTCTATCTTGAAACTGATGATTTAAATGGTACAAAATGAAGTCATCTGTGGCAAATTTGTGAAAAGTTTTGAAGTTTCTGCGAAACTCATTTTCAGTTTTAAAATAGAAATTTAATTCTCAATGATGCTCTAAACATAAGCGGAAGAAGTTTATTAGAAATAATTAAAAAAAAGATATGAAATTAAATTAATTACATGAAACTTTTATTCACTTTGCTAAAAAGGTGTAAGACTAACAAAGTAAGAACTTCTCTGTTGGTTACTTTTTCATTTCATTGGTTTTACACCTTGTTAGCAATATGAATAAAAATTTAAGTTTAATAATTCTTGGGTTTATTTCTCTTTTTCAGCTATCATATGAAGAATATACAGTTAGCAACTAAAGAAATCAACAATGAAAGTGAAAATATCAAACAGTATGCTAAATGAGTATTAGTAGATGACACAAAAGCAATGATTAAATGAGTATATGTATATATTTTTTAAGTAAAAACAAGTTTTGTGTTTTGATATTTTTATAAGTTAACTTTATGATTTTAATTAAACTTAATTAAAATAATTAAACTTGTTAAATCTCCTTTAATGGAGGCTTATCATTCAGTTTCATGAAATGTTTATTCTTTAAATGCATTGTTACAGCATGCATATTTTCATCTAAATATAGTGTAATACATGTGCACTGTGCTATTTTGTTATCGCGGGTTATACTAAATAGAGGAAATAGATTTTTAAAACATTATCTTGTTGAAAAATGAACTTATTTGTGATGTTTATATGATTCCTTTTAAAATGTTTTTATTGTGATTATCTATTTCACGTTCGCTTTAATTAAATGTAGACTATTAGAATAGAGTTGCAAAAGGAATTATCTATGCACGTGTCATTATTTTAGCCTGACTTTGAAATATTATGGAATTTTTACCGAAGATATTTCAGACAAAAGTGTCTCTGGTAGCACTTGAAAATACCTGTATTATATTAGTTATTCCAAACATATTTCTGCACTTTCATAGTGAATTCTACAATCTTGTTAAACAGGCATTTTTATGTTGCAGACTATAAACACAACACCGTTATTTTTAATATTGCTGTTTTCCTAAATTTTCAATTAATACAGAAGGGTTTATTGTTGATTTGTTTCTTAATAAAATGGGCTATTTGTGCGATTTTTTCTCCCCCCCCTTGATATTCTATTGTCATTTTTATATTCCTTACAAACTGTAATACTAATTGCTATATTATAACTTAGTACTCTTCACACAATACAATTTTAATGCATTGATCTAAGAATTCATTTCCAAGTAATTTGTATTTTGCCATTGTAGAAGAAAATTTATTTAGTTTCACCTATTTTCTATTTTATCCTATTTTGACCTGAGGATTTATTTACCTATATTTTTTAAGCTTCGGTTATGGATTTATATAAAAATACTTATAACTAAAAAACAATTTTTTTTTCATGTAAAGTTTTATGATACATGGGGCCTCAAAAAAATCATTTTTTTAACATTTCTTCGAATTTATTATTTTATTTTAATCGTTTTGCATTGTAAAGACAATGAAAAAGGGAAATAAATGTACATTTAATCATTTTATTGCTAATAAACTCTACAAATGATAGCTTAAAACACAAAAAAGTTGTTTACGTTTTCATTTTTTTTGTAAATTTCATTCATTTTTGCTGCAACTAATTTTAATAGATCATGTACCTAGCTAAAAAAGCATAATATAGGAAACAAATTCCTGTTTTGTTTAGTTCTTTTATCTGTTAGGCTCCATTTTCACCAATTTCTTTTTTCTTTATATAGCATTGATTGTATGCATGAAAAAAAAATAAAGATGTGTATCTTATAGGAGATACAGAGACTGAAGAGGATATATGGCATTAAGCAGATAAAAATGTCAATAAATGATTAAATGATACCATGCAATATAGCAGGAAATAAAAATGAAAAATCTTGTCCTAATAATTCTTTATATAATATTGAAAAAATAATAGTAAATCTGGATGAATTGTAACTAAATTCTTTGTATAATGTGATTTTCCTTGCCACAAAAATAATTTATTTTTTGCCTCACTGCTTATAACGTATCATTTTTAACATCAAAGATGTAAAATTCTAAAAGTTTATATTTAAATCTGCTTTATATTTTATTAAAAGTGCTATAAGAAATGCTTTATTTATAAATATTTGTCTTACTTTTTGTTTTTATATTGGTATTAGTTAAATTTTACTTTTTTATAATCCCTTTGTAATAAATTATTTTTTTTATGATGGTAGCTATTTAATTTACTTGTTGTATGTCTATTTATATTTTCCTCATTTTACAATTATAAAGTGCATCTGATACTTTTTTAATTCTCCAAGAATCAGGTAATTGGGTTTCTTTTGTAGTTTTTTTATACTATAATAGAATTTTTATTTCAGTTCAGTTTATTAAGTTTATTTTAGTTTTTCGTGATAATTATTTTCTCAAATTATTTTTTAATGAATGAGAGTGAATAATTTATTTCCATTTATTATAGATGGATAAACCTGTACAATTATATATGCATAAAACTACTCAAAACAATCTTTAAAGTCTGAAATATGCAGCAAAATACCTTTTTAGAAGACCTTTCTGTAAAAACAAGCAAATCTTTTGTGTGTGAGATTTGCAGTAAGAAATTCTCTGAAAAGTATAATTTAAGTAGGCATTTGTTTTTCCATACTGGTGAGAAGCCTTTCACATGTGAAATATGCAACAAAAAATTTCTTCGTGAAGATTATTTAAGCAGTCATCTCTTAAGTCATACCGGTGAGAAACCTTTTATGTGTGAGATATGCAACAAGAATTTCACTCAAACGGGTAGTTTAAACCAGCATCTGAAAATTCACACTGGTGAGAAACCGAAACCGTTTCTGTGCGAAATATGCGACAAAAAATTGTCTCGTAAAAAATATTTAAAAAGTCATATGTTAATTCATTCTGGTGAGAAACCGTTTGAATGTGAGATATGTAAAAAGAAATTTTCTTATAAGGGGACTTTATGCAGGCATTTCTTATGTCATACAGGTGAGAAACCTTTTATGTGTGAGATATGCAACAAGAATTTCACTCAAAAGGGTAGTTTAAACCAGCATCTGAAAATTCACACTGGAGAGAAACCGAAACCGTTTCCGTGCGAAATATGCGACAAAAAATTGTCTCGTAAAAAAGATTTAAAAAGTCATATGTTAATTCATTCTGGTGAGAAACCGTTTGTATGTGAGATATGTAAAAAGAAATTTTCTTATAAGGGGACTTTATGCAGGCATTTGTTATGTCATACAGGTGAGAAACCTTTTATGTGTGAGATGTGCAACAAGAAATTTTCTGACAAAACTACCTTGAAAAAGCATCTGATAATTCATACCGGAGAAAAGTGTTTTGTGTGTGAGGTATGCAACAAAAATTTTCCCAAAAGGGTAGTTTAAAGCAACATCTGTTAATTCATACTGGAGAAAAACCTTTTGTGTGTGAGATATGCAAAAAGAAATTCTGACGAAAAAGTGATTTAAACAGACATCAGTTGATTCATACTGAAAAAAACCTGTTTGTAAGATATAAGATAAGAAATTCTCTCATAAAAGTCATTTAAGAAAACATCTGTTTATGCACATTGGTGAAAATCCTTTTATTTGTGATATTAAACAATAAATCTACTCAAAAGGATGTTTGAGCAGGCATCTGTTAATTCATATTGTTGAGAGACCATTTGTGTATGTATTCTAAAACAAACATACTTTATGATAAATCATTTCTCCAGTCGAAGACTTCAAGAGCTGTGTTAAATAATGTATCAAGGGCACAAGCATCGACCAATTTGGTGATGTCATGGAATGTGGTAGTAACGAAAGAACATCACCCAGTGTTTGTCACTTTCCCTGCATCCTCAAAAATATCACTAGACAATATGATCGTTATGATAGGAGAGCTCAAAGAATGTGCGATGCAGGAATGATGTGTCCAAATTTACTCCTGGAACTTCAAGTGTACCAGACAATTATAGGACCTAGATAAAAACCCTGATATTCCCAGGTGTGCTATTCTTTTAACAATGTTTCTGAATGAGAAAAATAATTTACTGCTTGTGGGCAGAGGAAGTTGTAGAAATTTATGTGTGAGATATGGGACTGTATATATCCTAAAGTTATCAACTTTTAGCCAATTTTTGATATACCCCCTCCTTTTGCTTTCCCCTGAATCGTGTTATCGGTGTTATATTGTTATGGGTGTCTATTTTTAGCATTTTTACAATGTTTTTCTGTTAATACATTTGACATGATATACATATAGGGTTTATTGATTGTAGAATAACCCCTTCGCGACGAAAGACTTTTACGAAATTTTGAATTTTTTGTCACTGACTTTTAAAAACAGAAATTTCTGCCTTGTGGAATCGAGAGAGTGGTTCTATAAAATAAGGCAAATGTTGCAGCAAAATTTACTGGTGGGAATAAACAAGGATTCTTAAGTACAAATACGTGTCGATCGTCCCCAAGGGGTTAAAATGATGGTCTACGATTTTTTGAACATCCATTCTGAATGGGGTATAGAAGTAGGATTGAAATCTGCATCTATTAATTCATATTGGTAAGAACATTTTGTGTGAGATATACTATAAAATTATCACAATAGAGTGATCTCAATGTCCTTTTTTACTTCCATAATTATTTTTCGCTGTTAATTAATTCTGACAGGTTTAAAAAACTGTACAATCTTTCTTTTTACGTTTTGTAGACTGTTAAACCTGTAAAATCTTATTTTGGTCTAGGATATTTAAATAACAATTTATGGTAAATATGATTTTGCATAGTGAAATTCTTTGACTAAAAAGCTGACTTTGTTGTAAATTTTTAAGTTTAGAAATACAGTAACACTTCGATTAACCGAGCTAATAATGAAGTGCCACTTTTTTTCATTATTTTTTAATGAACTTTGAAAAGACCTAAAGCAATTAAAAACATCAGTGTAAATTCCTTACTCATGAAGTACAAAATGTACTGAAGTAGTAGTTCTTTCTCCTTCGATGAATTCCGAAATTTAAGAAAAATGGTTTCAGGATGACTTTGTACCACATGCAAATTAAGATTTGATATAGCTAAACGTCCCACCTAAAGCAGCATAGCTAAACGTCCCACCTAAAGCAGCTTTGATTGGCAATGCTCTTGTCATGCATAAGAAGAAATGTTGATTTCAGGAGAAGTAAGAGTAATTTTTCTATTTCCAAACGTAACATCGTTGATATAGCTACTGAATATAAGTGTGACAGAAGCAATGACGAGACATTACAAAAAAAAATTACTGTAATTATAGTAAATTAGAGTTACTTAGTATATTTAAAAACTGCAATTTGCTTTTTTGAATTTGCTACTTGTAGTTTATTTCCTTTTTAAATTTCTTGGACTGTGAAACGTAATTTTATGTATGTTAATTCATATCATTTAAAAAGAGTTCTGTTGTATTTTTTTCTAAGGTGAGTTCAATTCGCGAAAACGGCGAGTTTTAATACACAATTTCCATTAACGAGAATTCAGATATCCGAGGTTCTATATGTCTCACATAGATCGGGTAATCGAGGTTGGACTGAACGTTTCTTTATGATTGTACTTCTTTCAAATACTATGCTGTCTCATTAATTTTGTGTTTTCCAATTTAGATTTTCTTTATTTCTGAATATATCTAAAATTGTGCTTTATGATGCTTAAAAAGTTAAATAAAATTTTATGATAAACATGATTTTGCAAAATGAAATTCTTTGAACAAAAAATTGACTTTGTTATAAATTTTTAACTTCAGAAATGCAGTAAAATCTTAATTAACTAAGCTGATAATTAAGTGCTTCTTTTTTTTTCTTCGATGAGTTTTGAAAAGACCGAGATCATTTATAAACATCAACGTGAATTCCTTGCACGTAAATTAATTTTAATGTACAAAAAATTTCCATGAACGGAGAATTCAGACAGCCGAGGCGCTAGAGGTCCCAGTTAGATCAGATAATCGAGGTTGAACCGTATTTATCTTTATGACGGTACTCCCTTCAAATGCTTTGTCATTAATTTTGTGTTTTTCAATTTAGATATTTTTTTGGTATTTCAGCTTTTTAATTTGTCTAAAATTGTGCTTTATGCTATAATTTTATTCGATAAACATCGCCTTCTGCGAATCCTTTTCATATCCTGATAATAATGTTCATTTACGTACGAACCAGAAAAATATTTCAGAATGTGAATAAAATCTTGCGTAAGAAGAATTAATATACAGAGTAATACATTCAAATACTTTAATTAGTCTTGTATATGAAGCATAATTTTTCATATTCAGGGTGTTTATAATTAAAGTTATCCTGTTTCAACCTACATAAAATCCATTCTGGTTGACAGATATCTACATAACTTGAAAAATACGTGATATGAACCATGGGATAAAGAAATCTGCAATAAAGAAGTACTTCAAATTTCAAATATGTGGTGAGAATAGGTCGCATGAAAAAAAACTTCAAACTGAAAACACAAAACTTTATTTATTCACAGCCTATGTTCAACTTGTATCACACATTAAGCACATATTCAAAACGCGTAACAGCGTGTTCAACAGTCCCACAAAAGGTTTCGTTATCTGTTGCAGCAACTCGAAGAGTTATGATGACTAAAATCAGGCAGGATTATGCACGCTTCCTCCATAGACACAATTTTTGATTAATCCTCATAATCAGAATCATCAAGAATTCAAGTCCAGTGAACAAGGATTCCAAGTTGTCGGAAAAATTATCCGATCATCTCAAAAGTAGGCACGAAACACAACCTTTACTGTTCGGGCTTTGTGAGGTAGTTCACCATCTTGTATGCTTAATTTCTGCTTTTCTCATAAAATAATTTCATTAGTAATGATCATTCTTCCTTCTCTAACGCATGATGCAGGATGATTTTAAGGCAGCGCCTAGTGGTTTTTTAAACCGTTCCAAATTTGCATAACATGCTTTTACGTAAATGGAAATCGCCATCTATCAGTTTAAATTTGAACTGTTATTTTTTATTGCAGGTTTTCTCTGCTCACGTCCCATATAACATATTTTCCTAGTTTTATCAATATTTGTCAACCAGAACAATCTCCGGGTTTCTCTAAACAGGATAACTTTAATTATAACTGTCCTGTGCATGAATTTGTATATTTAAGATGAATTAAGATTGAAAATGCTCCATGGAATTCAAAATATTCATATTCTTTTGTGCCACTCTGTATATAAATTTATTAATTATACTTAAATCACTTAATGTAGACCATCATCAGTTAAATTAAAAATCTCTTAAACAATTGAAATCATATTTTATACTACTCTTATCTATAGATTGTAATTCATTCGAATTTTCTTTCGTTTGCACTATTTGTTACATACCAATCACTTGGTATGTTATAATGTATTTCAGCTTTAAAAAGAAATCTTAACAGTATTGCAAATACTTTTCAGGAATAATAACCATAAATAAAAAGTTATTTGTCTGCATCTTTTTCATCCTTGTGCGTATGAACTTATCTATATTGTGGGAGCGACGTTCTGACTCCCGCAGCCCGGCTGCTATAACCTCTTCAGACCTGAGCGTAAAATAACTGTACAAATGTATATTTATTGCTTTTGAAAATCGAAATGACACCATAGATGAAAGGGTGAATCATTTTTATGATATCACTATTTTAGGATACTGGTAATTTAGGTTTACAAATATGGATATAAAAGTACTAATCCCCTTCAAACACCCGTTTAACTATCAATAATATAAATTTACGCAATAACAAAATTAAGGTATTTAAACAATTAAATGATCAGCAAACCCTCATTTTTTTATTGTAAAGCCTTTAAGTTAAATAATCATGAATATTTCTTACCTTTTTGGCCACAATGACTTAAAGATATTTTCTTAACTCTAATGAAAATAATACTTATATTATGAGGTAATATTCATCAAGGTTGAGATTTATTGGTTTTGTTTTAAAGCAAAAAATATTCAGCTGTATAGAAATAAAGAAATAATGCGAACAATTTAGTTTTTATGAGGAAAAGGATGGAGGTACATATTTGTGTACCCCAGGTCTGACGAGGTTAAATCCCATATCCCATCATAGTGCCCGGCTGCTATAAGTCCGATTTAGCTAGATGAAGGTGTAGTTAAGTGCCGACGCTAAAAAACTAAAGTGAAGATAGCGTTTTTAGAACAGTTGTTATAAGTTGGAGAGAACGACTTAAAATGAGGAATTCGGATGAGCTGGAACATTGAAATACGAAATTTGAGACGGCTACAATTATCTTGTAAATAATAGAGTTCTGTAAATAATATATTGCAAATATTCCTTTTGTAAATATTTATTTTTTGATATTATTTCTAAAAATTTAACGGTTTCAGCGTAGAATTTATGTCTCTCAGTTTACTTATGATTTCGAGAACTTCCGATTCTACAATATTATACTCACATCCCTTACTACAGCAGAATTCCATTTAGTTAAAAAATAAGTCTAATGCAATTAAAATGTACTTTGATCAATCCTTAAGAGGACTTATCTGATATGGAAGAAAAAAAGGGATAGCTCATGTTATCCTATAAGAAAAAACGGTACTACGTGGTTACCCCGTCGACCGATTTCACCAAATTATACAAATCGCCAAACTAATAGCCAAATTGTACATATTGACATCATTTTTATTTTAAATAACGAAAAAACAAATAATTAGTAGAATATTAATAAAAATACTAATAAAAAGTCGAAATAAAAATCATTTAATGACGTTTTCACCACGTGTATCGTATTTAATGTCATTGATTTGACATTCACGATCATCCATTATTGGCATTCAATCTTATAATTTGGCGACATTATTTTGGTCGACGGGATAACAGAGTAGCACCGAAAAACTATTTCTTTTGTCCATTCAAATTTGGAAATTTAAACAAAATTTTTTTTCATCTCGTAGATAGACAGGTTCTTTATCCATAGGATTACATTGGATTTCACTTTTTTTCTTCCCCACCAGATAAATCCCCTTAACCATAAATATTTATGTATTTAATTTTTTTTTTCAGGGGAGGAGCTCTGTAATATTTTTAATGTTTAGACATTATGATCTTTAAAATTCCCGGCACGTTTTATGCTAAAATTTTAATAATCCTGAAAAGCTATAATACAATATTGGAGACATAATTTCTATAACTGTCTTTTATAGATAACTAGCAGGCTATACGCCCGGTCCTGTCTTTCAAAACTAACCTTGAATTAAACGAAATATATTCGTGAATATGACTTATTTGAAGGCAATATAAATTCGTGCCAGTGATGTATTTTCCGAATATATAAACATTCAGACCTTACAAACGGGTAAAGAACCTTGTTGTTTACGTGTTCTATTTTTTTTTTAATTTCCAAATTTGAATGAACATTAGGGATAAGTATTTCCCCCATAGGATTACATTAGTTTTCACTTTTTTTCTTCCCCACCAGATAAATCTCTTTAACTATAGATATTAATGTATTTATTTTTTTGTGGGGGGGGGGTGGCTCTGTATATAATGTTTAAAGTTTAGGCAAAATGATCTTTAAAATTCCCGACACATTTTATGCTAAAAGTTTAATAATCCTGAAAACCTATCACACGATTGAAGACATAGTTTCTATAACAGTCATTTATAGACAATAATGTGTTTAAATTATTTTGTGTAGGCCTGTAAAAAAATTAATGTTCCATGCATGTTATAGAAAAGATGTTATTTTGAACTGAATCAAGTATGATAATTTCTTTATGTTATAGATGATAACGCAGCATAGGTAATTCTTACTTCAAACAACATCCCCCCACACACAAAGTTAAAACATACAAAAACTTGTGTGTGTCCCTGTCAATGAACAATAAATGATGTACACATCATTTTCTTTATGAAATATTTTTCTGTACATATCAACAACAGGCATCAACTTCTTTATTTTTGAAATAGTGTAACATTACTAGAATGTCTTTCAAAGAATGAATCTCCATATCCACAATGTATCAGAACTCTTTTGAATGTTTCCTGCAAAAAATGAACAGCTTGAATTGAATCAAAAAACTTTACAGCCAATTCGTTCTTCACGTAAGTATCACTTGGAATGAATTAAATTACGAACAAATGTCACTAATTAAGAAAATTTAAGAATTTTTGATATATTTTCAGTAATCTGTAAGGTACTACTCTGTTATCCCGTCCACCAATTTCGCGAAATTATACAAATGACCAAAGTAATAACCAAATTATACATATTGACATAATTTTTATTTTATATAACGAAAAAACAAATAATTAGAAGATACAAATAAAAAGTCGAAATAAAAATCCCTTAATGACATTTTAAACACGCGAATCGTATATAATGTCATTGAATGTAACATTCAGGATCATCCATTATTGGCATTTAAACTTATAGTTTGGCGATAATTTTTGGTCGACGAGATAACCTAGTAGTACCATCTGTAATTTTCAAGAATACGGCTTATTCTCGGATAATCACAACAGCGTCGATCCTGTACCCGTGGAAAATTCAGCAGGTGTATACTTAACCACAGCCACTATAATGGAGAAAAAAAAGGGCAGATTACATTGGAATGACAACCAGAAAATTTAAGAAGCGTTTGCCAGAACACATTGCAGATGTCAAGCTTAATCGATGCAAAATTGCTATTTCTTAACAATATCAGGAACAAGAGGTTATAACAGATTTAAAAAACTAAATTACTAAAGAAAGTATCAAATTGCCAAAAAATTAAAATCATGGAATTAATTGATATTTTATTTCGAGCTAACAACACTTGTGACGATGCTTTGTCATACGCCATCCAAAGAAAATGGTACAATCTAGTCAAAATAATTTGAACATCCCCTCTTCTATCGAATTTTGGAACATTCCGACATCTCCCCCCTTTGTCACGTTGGCGTTTAAATCAGAACACTTCGTATAAAAAACTCAGCTTTCGACTTTTATTCTTTTGTTTTTTTTAAATCCTGATAATGAGCATGATATGCTCAAAAGTACCAGGTTTTATTAATCATTGTAAATAAAAAAACGCTTTTAAGTAATTCGAGTATTTTATAATGGTTTTATTTAAAAAACTGCAATCTAAAAACATCCAGGCCTGAGATACACTTCGGGTGTACTCGCCGGTTAATAAAGATAGTTTGTCTTTTTACATAGTCGTGATTCCTGTCATACATATGCACATAAATCTTTAACATATATAGTTAACATTGTTAATATTGATATCTATTTAACTTTTATTTTTCTGCTATTCTTCATATATTCAAAGTTTGTCATGGTTCATTTCGATAACAATTACTTTTGTAAATTTCCACGCATTTACCAAAGTATTTTACGGACAAACTCTGCTACTTTATTTTAGGCCCTGGGTATCACTTATATTCTGATCGGAACATTAATATCAAAACCTTTGTAAATAAAATATGTTTACCAATTTACATATTACAATATTTTACCTTGCTCAATTTAAAGCAAATAACGACAAAAATTTGTAGTAAATAACAACAAAATACTTTATTAAACATCAATTAATATAATTAAAATTAAGCATGAACAAAATACTTTCAATTATAATAGAGAAAGAAAATATTTTATTATATTCCTAAAAGAATAGTGGGTTATTGTTATGGTTCATTTGGATAACAATTATCTTTGTAAATTTCTCCGTATTCACAAAAGAATTTCACGGACAAATTCTGCTAATTTTAGACCCAGGGTATCACTTATGTTCTGATCGGAACATCGATATCAAAATCTTTACATAAAAAAACACGTTTACCAATTTGCATATTACAATATTTTATAAAACAAAACTTTTTGCTTTGTCAATTTAAAATAAATAACGACAAAAATTTGAAGTAAATAACAGCAAAATACTTTATTAAACATCAATTAAAATTACACTTGTTATAACTAAAATTAAGCATGAAAAAATGCTTTCAATTGCAATAGAGAAAGAAAATATCTTGTTATATAATTAAAGAGAAGTTTTCATTTCACAAACAAGGAATTTCTTTTTGATGTGACTATGTACATTTAAATTCAAATTTGAATGAAAAAATCTTCACTGCGAACAAAATAAATAAAAAAAGACTGAAAAGAAATGCATGTCAAATCTGTTACAGATGTCCTGGACTTTTGAGTCGATATGAAGATGCATATTTAAAGCAGATCCATCACATTACTTTTTATAATACTACTTGGTTATACCGTCAACCATTTTCGTAAAACCATAAAAATCTCTAAACTAATAGCCAAGTTATACAAGTTGACATAGTTTTTATTTTAAATAACGAAAAAACAAATAAATTAGCAAAGCATGAATAAAAATACAAATAAAAGGTGGAATTAAAAACCACTTGATGACATTTTAAACATGTGTATTGTGTGTTAATGTCATTGAATGTCATATTCACAATCATCCATTATTGGCATTTAATCTTATAATTTGGCGATTGTTTTTTGATCGACGGGATAACTAAGTAGTCCCTTTTTTGTTAACAACTAAGGCTTCTGCGTAGTGTGAACATGCAGGCAGATCTGATATGATTTTCTTGCAAAAATCCTGTTCAGTTTTCCCAATATGTATTTACATTTTGGTCATCCGAACTAATTTTTGAGAAAACCTCTTCTTGAACCCTTGATAATAACCCCAATAACAAAGTTACTTTTTCTTGCGAAACCACAGGCGAATATGTAAATGGGATTTGTGAGAATATCAATTGCATCTCACCTCACAACAGAAAATCTTCTCTTTAACAAAGTGTTTGCAAATGGGTATTTAAAAGGGACTTTTGAGAAAACAATTGCGCATGTCAGATGAAAAAAAAGTTTTTTTTAGTGTAAAATTGCAGATCGGTATTCAACCGACATTTTTGAGAAAAGACTTTTTTACACACCTGACAAAGGAAATGTTTATCTTTAGTATAAATCCGCTAACTGGGATTTCGAAGAAAACTTTTTGTTACATACCTTACAAGAGAAATGTTTCCTTTTAGTATTAATTTGTAGGTGATCATTCAACGCAAATTTCACAGCGAACGCTTTTTTTGCTCAAAACACAAGAGAAAAGTTTCTTTTTACTATAAACTCACACATGGACATTCAAATGATATTTATTTCTAAATCCTTTATTGTACACCTCACTCAAAAAGAAGTTTTATCTTTATTATGACACAGCAGGTGTCTATTCAACTGAGCTTTTTGACAAAAGACTTTGTTGCATACCTCGCAGGAGAAAGGTTTCTCTTTAGTATGTGTCCGCAAGTGCATATTTAAATAATCTTTTCGCGAAAATGTTTTCTTGCATACTTCACAAGAGAAAGGTTTCTCTTTAGTATGTGTCCGCAAGTGCTTATCTAAAGAAGGTTTTTGAGAAAACGTTTTCTTGCATACTTCACATGAGAAAGATTTCTCTTTAGTATGAATTCGCAAGTGTATATCCAATGAATATTTACGGGAAAACTTTTTGTTGCAAACCTTACAAGAGAAAGGTTTCTCTTTAGTATGTGTCCGCAAGTGCTTATTTAAATAATCTTTTCGAGCAAACGTTACCTTGCAGATCTCACAGCAGAAAGGTTTCTCATTAGTATGAATTCTTAGGTGGATATCCAAATTACATTCCTGAGGAAATTGTTTGTTGCATATTTCACACATGAATAATTTCTCTTTTGAGTTAACATGACAGTTCTCTAAGTTAGACATTCCAAAAAATCGTTTTTTTTTTTTTGCACTTCACAAGCAAAATACTTTTTCTGTCAATGAAAATTAATCTGTCTGTTTAAACTGGATTTGTTATAAGTTCTTTTTCTTTATGTCTCATTAATGGAATAGTTTTATCTTCCTTCCAATACGATGGTTTAATTTCAAACTAAATTTCTTTTCAAATGTTTTACTAGAAAAATTTCTAGTGAAGTTTATTAAAGAAAGACTAAGCTGGAAAGTTAAATTATGTTTCTGAGGAACATTTTATTTACATCACACAAGTAAAAGAGGATTTAAACCATTATAAACAATTTTCTTTCTACTTACACTGAAATAAAAAAATATCGAGATAATGGAGGTTTTCTGTGGATAATATTAGAAATGAACAAGAATGAGTCAGTTATACCTATTTGCACATAAACTGCTTTTCTTTCCTAAAGAAATAGAGTCAATTTTATGGAAATCGTCACATTTTAATTTCAGAACTTTTTACAAAAGGGTATTCAGATGAGATTCAAAAGTTAATATTTTTCCATATAAAGTATTAAGAATATATAAAAAGTTGGAATAATTGTATATTTTTAGAAAAAAATTTATTCTTTCATGGTTGCATAAAAAATATAATTTTTCAAGAATGCAGAAAATTCTAAACATTGTATTAAAATTTTACCATTATAGCAAAATTGACATTTTCCTATTAATAAAATAATTCCAAGCACTTGAAGCGTTATAAAAATCGTTTTTTAATAATCTTAATCTAATCCAATCTGACAGCCTGCGGAAAAAAAATAAACACAGTTCCATTGTTTTAAACTAATCCAGAAGTTTTAGAAAACCCTCACAGAACCAGTTTATTATGTCAGTATATAGAAAATGCGGGAAAAGGAGTCCATAATCTTCAAACGCAATTTGTGTCTTGAAGTGTCTTCATAATATGGCAAGACTGAACTTCTCAAACAACTACATCTGCAATAGAAATAAAACAACAAATTAAAAATAATAAATAAGTCAAATATTTAGTAAATTTTATTGCAATTGCTAATAATTGAATTTAAATGTTTTATATGAAAATATTTTTTGGAAAATGTTAGAAGGGGACTAAAAATAAACAACTTCAAAACTTTTATGTTTAACAGTTTTTTTTTTCTTTTTCATACACAAAAATTAAAATTGAGGCGTTATGAATGAGTTTCCTTATTCGATTCTTTAAAGATTCTTAAAATAAAAGCTGGTTTTGATTAAGCTTTCTGTTTACTGTCACATCTAGAAGCAAAGACATACGAAATATACAAGTGTGAGCGAGGAGAAATAAGCATGGTATTAAGATATGTAATCTGGATAAGCTTAAAATGGTAATTTTTCGAGAATTTATGAGTTACATGTTATATTTTTAAACTTTATTTCCAAAAATACACATTCTCATGCCTACCTCCATTTGAGAGAAAATATCATCACTCTAAATTAAGGAAGCCTCCGGTGGAGGAAGCTAAAACATTTTTTTAAGAACAGAACTCTGGGATAATTTTTACAATGTATATGTATGAAAGG
Organism: Maratus speculifer; assembly: GCA_964019185.1. Lineage (NCBI taxonomy): Eukaryota > Metazoa > Arthropoda > Arachnida > Araneae > Salticidae > Maratus > Maratus speculifer. Next base: position 7,194,295 of record CAXHSM010001557.1, read on the forward strand.
TGATAATGATATTGAATCTATGCAAATATAAACTATTGGATTATATACTTTTAATGAGAATGCACGAATTGCTTCACAAAGAATTATTTTTTATATAAATATACAAAAATTATTATAAGAAGATTTTAAACAAAAAATAGCATATCATTTTTTCATATATAATGAAAAAAGAAAATGTATATGTGGTGGTGATTCTTTATTATGAAAATAATGCCTGAAAGAATGGTATAATTAATATATAAGGAATTTTGTGGCTAAATTTTCTGCATAAATATTCAATTTTTAGTCTTCTCCCATCTAAATGGTTATTTCAGAAGGAGGGGGGGGGGGGTGATGCATTTAGCGGTGTAAAACAACAGGCTTTGTTTAGGGTAGTTCTATTCCAGTTTTAACGAAAAGAGAAAATATTTTATAAATTACATAAAAATAACTCATGAAAATCGCGTGTAAATTAAGATTTTAAAATGTAAATAATGACGTTGTGGCTACGCTGTGGTTGTTCTTTATTATTAAAATAATGACAGAAAGTATGATATAATTAATATATAAAGAATTTTGTGGTTAAATTTTCAATTTTTAGTCTTCTAACATCTAAATGGTCATTTCAGAAGGAGGGAGTGTGTGATACTTAAAGCAGTGAACAAAACAGGCTTTGTTTGGGGGTAATTCTCTTCCCACTTTCTGAAAACAGAAAATATTTTATTTTAAACTATATAAAAATAACAAATAAAAATATAGAAAAAGATCAGGTTTATTAAGATTTTAGAACGTAAATAATAAATTTGTTTAACAGATCATTGACAAAAATCAGGTTGTGCTTTTCAAGAAGGGGGGGGGGGAGTTTCGGGATGAAATAAATAAAAAATGGAATAATAAAAAATGTGTATATACATACATATATGTATAAATAAATAAATATATATACTAATTTTTTAAAAAAAGTTTCTCTCTCTGTGTTTTTATCTGCGATTCTAGCGAAATCTTCAGCACGTACGAGGCTGGAAATTTTTGTGAAGATAGTTCAAGGCCTCTTGTAAAGCACCTTAGATTTAGAATTTTTAATTTGGTTATAAATTACAATTCCAGAATATAACAAATTTATGAACACTTGTGAAAGGGTCATTCCATATCACTTCATCCAGACCATGAAACCCATGGTCTCAGATTTTGGTGAAATTTTTTGTATTTGTTCTTGTTACCATTCTTATTAATAATCTAAAATAATACTTCAATATCTCAAATAGTTTTTGTGAAAAAAAAATTTTTGAAATAAACTGAAAAGTTGTATAAGTGACACTTGAAAGGGTCTGTTTTTAAGAAGCATTGTTTCAGAAAAAAAATCATAATTTTACTCATATTCAATATATTAAATTGAAATTTGCATCAAAATGTGCACAAAAGGAGGGAGATTTAAGAAAAAAATAGTTTGATGATCATATTTTAATTTAAGAGCCCCCAAAATTGTCTAAAGTTTGTTTTTACGAAAAATTTTGTAAAAAAAATGATTTTTTTTCAAATCTCATTTTTGAAAAAGGCATAGCAGTTAAATAATAATTTTTTTTTAATTGTATGTAAATGTATAAACTGAAAGACTGTGAAAAAAATGGCTTTTTGAGTGCTAATATGTTTTATTCATCACAAACCAAAAAAATGCATGCGTTTGGCTGAAAAAGCAACTGTCATATCTGCCAATTTTTATACAAACTCTACAAAACTCTCACACTAAAATTTAGAAGCAAATTTCACCTTATCCAATCCCAAACAAAACAATTAAATAATTTAAAAAATTTCATTAAATTTTAATTGCAATAAAAAGCATGAAAGTTGGGAGCTATGCACTGTGCGTGCAAATGACATTGGGGATCCTAAAAAGCTTTTAAATAACTGTTTATATTATAAATGATCATTTTAAAATGAATAAGTGCTCTACTATTTCTATTAATGTTATTTTTACTTTTAAAATTGAAACAATTTGATATTACATAATTTTGAATAATTTTTACAATATTTGATTTATTTACATAGTAGGTGCATGGGTATGGACTCACACAAATTCTTACAATAACAATTTAAACTAACATAACTCAATTTAATCAAGTTTTAAAACAATGAGATTATTTTAAATCTCCAAAGAAAATTTTAAAGGTATTACCTTTTAATTGACATGGCGTGTTTTCTTCAATAATGTGGTGAAATGTTGCTGAATGAAAGTATCTTTCTCAGTGAAATAAGATACAGCTATTTTTGGGGTTTCATGGGCAAATGAAACATGTTCCAAATCATCTGATAGCATGCATAAACTTGTGCTGATAAGATCCGAATCCTCATTATGAGTGTAAATTATTACTAGATGAAGAGAAGCACTGTCACTTGTCCAGTGATACCCCTACACCTCATCTTGGATAACATATGAATAATTTTCACTGAAGTCGAGGAGAACCGCAGCAGCATCAGATTTTAAATTTTCTTTAGTATCTTTCTGATATTTCGCTTGAGATTTTGTTATATATGAGTGAGGCAAAAGTGTCACCAGATTTGCTATTAATATTTCTAAATATTCTTCAAAATTTACGGTGTATTGGACCTGTTGTGTCCTATCAGTTGAAATCCAACAACTGTGAATAACTTCATCAGTAGGATCCCATTCTTCAAATTTTTCGATTATAATTTTTTTCAGATTGTCAGTTGATGGACATTGGGAACAGTGACGAAGCATACAGTCTCTGTGGAGCACACTAACATAGCAATTAAGTCATGAGAGTTCTCTTCTATTGCACAAGCATGGAACAATAACATGACATTTTGATGAATGGTGCAAACACAAACAGAATGTGCCCCAGATGAACCTGCAAGTATGCATCATTTTGTTGCAGCATACAAAATTTTGAAAATCCAACTTTGAAATTTGGATATTCTAATTTGAAAGCTGAATACAATTCATTTAAATTTCCTAATAATAATCGTTTTTGCATGTATTCGTTTTTTGAGATACTCACTTTATCTTTTGATTCTGGAATAATTCGGAAAAACTCATCATTTTGATAAAAACTCTCGACAGCAGCTTTTTCATCAAGTGAGAGCCCTTTTCTAGGTTCAGGTAAAGCCATTATGCCTTTTTCTCGAAGAAGTTCTCTCGCTTTTCGCACAGCATATTCACTGACATTAAACTCTTCACATGCTTTTTTTTCTGCTCCATGATGCTGGAACAAGAGTTAATCAGATTTTAACTCTTGTTCCAGCATCATGGAGCATTATTGAAGAAAACACGCCATGTCAATTAAAAGATAATATCTTTAAAATTTTCTTTGGAGATTTAAAATAATCTCATTGTTTTAAAACTTGATTAAATTGAGTCATGTTAGTTTAAATTGTTATTGTAAGAATTTGTGTGAGCCCATACCCATGCACCTACTATGTAAATAAATCAAATATTGTAAAAATTATTCAAAATTATGTAATATCAAATTGTTTCAATTTTAAAAGTAAAAATAACATTAATAGAAATAGTAGAGCACTTATTCATTTTAAAATGATCATTTATAATATAAACAGTTATTTAAAAGCTTTTTAGGATCCCCAATGTCATTTGCACGCACAGTGCATAGCTCCCAACTTTCATGCTTTTTATTGCAATTAAAGTTTAATGAAAATTTTTAAATTATTTAATTGCTTTGTTTGGGATTGGATAAGGTGAAATTTGCTTCTAATTTTCTCTCTTTTTGTAGTAACAATATTAAGTTTTGTTTTAAGTAATTCTACTAGAATATCCATATCATCTGCTTTCTGTATAATGTCTTGAGGAAATATGGTGTGAGACCCACTTTCAGATGGAAATTCTGCTTCTAAAACCTTAGAAACCTTTGTTTTTAAAATATTGCAAGCAGATTCTACTTTCCCTTTAGCATAAACTGATTTTCGATGAGAAGCTACTCCGCGAAATTTCAAAGGAGAGTCGCCTATATCTTGTAATAATGCATTGATTTCTTCAAGTGCCTCTTGTTTAGAAACTGACAATTCTAAATTAATAATTTTTTCATCGCTATCTATAGCTTCTTCCAATTCAGGTTTTTTTTTTCTAATTCTGAAATGTATTTATCCACTTTATACCTACAAGTATTAAAAAATTTTTGTCCCAGTTTTGAGCTTTCACAATTTGGTATTTTGTTGATCTTCTGTGAAAAATTCACACTAATATTTCTCAAGGATTTCATAATTTTCTTCTTATGATATTTAAATGGATCAAAACATGAAGATTGGTATATTTCATATTTATTTAAGTAATATATTTTGTGATGTTTACAAACAGTAAACAATAGTTCAGAATTCACCCCACTTCTCAAACTTAAAAGATTAATTTCTGGAGGATTTAAAGATGAAACATTTGATAAATTTTCCACTTCTGTGTAACTTGTTTTATGACACTCAGTTCCATTTTCCTTAGCAATACTGCAAACTTCAAGTTTCTTTTCTGAGATTTTGAAAAAAAATTATATTTACTAACAAAGCTAAAATGAAACTATTTTAACTTAAAAGGAACTGGGCTCTAATCAGTTTGCATTTAACCAGAAATAATTAAATAAAAATAACACTATACAAAATAACTATATATTATTTAAATTATTTGTTTAAATTATTGCTTAATATATTTGCTAAATTAAAGAATAACTGCCAGGAGTATCCCCTTTTAAAGCAGGTTCAAAGCAATAAGCAAAATAAAATTACTAATAATACTGACAATGGAGAATTTAAGTTTGTCATTTGCACTAAAATCTAAGAAACTGACCTGGTTTCTTATAAGGTCACTCTCCTCCACCTTTTATTAACCAACCCCTTTAGAGGGGAGGGACTTGTGTCAAATTAAATGTCCCCTTAGAACAAAACCACATGACCCCAAATGATTCACCCATCTGGGGAACTAATGTTGCATTTCAGGATTGTCTAAAAACAAAGATTTTGTGGCACAGAAACAACATATTTAATCTCAGAGTTACTCTTATTGTACACATTTTTTTTAAATACAATATTATTATTCTTTTTTTTTAAGTTTTATATGAAAAATATCAGTTTATTTTAAATTTCTTGTAACAAAATAAAGAAATTAAACATGAATTTTGCTAAAATTGCAAATATATAGGAGCACTTTTATTTAAAGATATCTAATGAAAATGCTTTGCTTTGATAAATGTGAACAAAGCAGTTTTTCAACTTAAAGAGGAAAAAAAGGGGGGGGGGGATTAAAAAAATTGAATGGATATTGATAGAAATAGCTTCTTCCAAAATACTAACTGTTAAAAATATTGATTTACGGACCAAAAACAGAGTCTAACTTTTACTTAAGGGCCTGCAAGGTCTGGGCCTTGAACCCTAAATTTCAGCCCTCCCCCAACAAAAAAAAAAATCATTTTGTAGTAGTGTATAGATTATTTGTAGGATACCATATCAATCAGTAGATCATTTATGCAAGACAAGATATATAAGAAGCCTCTAGTCATGGTTATGCGTGCCCTTCTCCCCCCCCCCCCACCTCGCCCCTCCTACTTTCTTTCAAATCAGACTTTGATCAAAATAAATATATTAGCACTCAAAAAGTCATTGATTTACAAAGTTGTTTAAAGTTGATTTTAATATTTTATTGGAATTCATATGTATACAAATTTGTGATACACAAACTATGTTAGTAAATCAGATTACATTTAAATTATTTAGAATTATCATGTAATATCATTTTTTTTAAATCAAAGTAAGATAAATAGAAGTAGCAATGTATCTTTCTTAAATTATCACTTGTAATACAAATAATTATTTTAATGTTTCTTGGGGATTTCCAATACCGTTTGTATACAGTTGTTTTTTCAGCCAAACACATGCATTTTTTTTTTTGTTTGTTTGTGATGAATAAAACATATTAGCACTCAAAAAGCCATTATTTTTTTTTTTTTTGACAGTCTTTCAGTTTATACATTTACGTACAATATTTAAAAATGTTTGATTATTTAACTGCTTTGCCTTTTTCAAAAATGAGATTTGAAAGAAAAAAATTTCTTACAAATTTTTTCGTAAAATAAACTTTAGACAATTTTGGGGGCTCTTAAATTAAAATATGATCATCAAACTATTTTTTCTTAAATCTCCAGCTTTTTGTGCACATTTTGATGCAAATTTCAATTTAATATGTTGAAAATGAGTAAAATTATGATTTTTTTTCTGAAACAATGCTTCTTAAAAACAGACCCTTTCAAGTGTCACTTATACAACTTTTCAGTTTATTTCAACATTTTTTTTCATAAAAACTATTTGAGATATTGAAGTATTATTTTAGATTATTAATAAGAATGGTAAAAAGAACAAACACAAAAATTTTCAAGAAAATCTGAGACCATGGGTTTCATTTTTGTGTTTGGCTGGATGATTTAAAATGGAATGACCCCAAAGAGTAAACTAACCACGATGTAGACAGGTTCATTTCAGATGAGTTCAAGGAGTCGATCCTTTTCAGAGTCGTTTCATTTTCGAACGAATCTGAGAAATCGTCTTTTTCAGAGTTGGTGCATTTCGGATCGATTCCGAGGAATCAGTCCTTTTGGGAACCGTTCCAAAAAGGACCGACCTGCGAATTTGTCCTTTTCGGAATCGTTCCAAAAAAGACGAATTCTTTTTTTTTTACAGACTTGAATTTTTCAGTTAGTTCCGCTGCTGGGATCGCTCCTTTTGAATCGTTCCTCAACAAATGACACATCTCTACTAAAAAACTGATTAAAATCGACGTTAAAATGACTTATTCAGCAAAAAGTAAGTTTAAAATAAGTAACTCTTTATACTGTTGTTTTTACCCTCTTTAAATCCAGTCCATTCGAGCACCATTATTTCTCGCTGCCGGCAGGTCGATATTTCAAAATATGCAACTTCGTAATGTTCCTGACCTGTGATGTTCAGATCACTGGTTTGAAGGGAAGTTTGATGTCATTGAGCATGACATGCATTCAGTACTTTACAGCCAATGGCTTTTTACATAATTTTTTTCTTTTTCAATGGCAGCAGTTGTTATGTAGAAATTCTGTTTGTTTGTATGTATAAATAAATTTTATTTCTCACATTAAAAAAATTAGATTTTTTTTGAGGGGGGTCAACTTATATGCGGGTTTTTGGAATTTTTCCTTAATATTAACAACATAAGTTAGGGGGTCGTCTTATGAGTGAAGTCGACTTATACATGAGTTTATACGGTAATGCAAGCAAGCATCAGAATTTCCGGGAGCATGTTCCATTATCATATAAACTGCTCCTTAAAAAATACCAGATTAATTCACAGGAGGAAACGGATCTAATTGATGAGATAAAGAGAATAATTCAGGAGGATTTAAGGTTAAAAATGGGATTAATTGTAGATATAGATACAGCCAAATTACAGTCAAAGTTCCATAGTCCGCACAAGCTGAGGCCAAAAGATGTGCAGATAATAGATTATTGTGGATTATAGGGTACTATGGATTATGCATCATTTATTATTCCTAAACAGCATTTTAATTCTATAATCAGTATAATATTAAAATAAAGATAAGAAATCTAATAATTAATATGCTATCTCAAAAAATGTTTTATTAAAGTTATTTTATTATAAAAATTGATTGCATTTAAATAAAAATAATCACATACATAATCATAATGCAGGTTGTTTTTTATTGTTAACATAATAAAAGAGTTATATTAAAAAAATAGATGTTTTAATATGATTTATTCAATTATTTTATTATTTGTTTGAAAAAATCATTTTTTTGATCACAAATTTTTACATTTTTGTAACTGTTTATTTCATTGTTTTATATTTGTAAAGTGACGTGAATTATAGAAAATTGCAGATTATAAATGTGCTGATTATCCATGGTGGCAACAGTTCCTAAAATCTTAAAACATTTTGCTATACTTATTGCTAATGCACTATTTCAAATACTACAGCTTTCAGAAGAAGCACTACCAACTTTCAATAAGACTTTTGGGCAATTTTGCAAAAACTTTGTTTGAAAAATTCAAAAGAATCGTGCAATTCACACATTCCAATCAATTAATACTATCTTCAGATCACTTTTTAACTTGTGTGGAAGGAAACGAAAAATAAAAATTAAAAAGATTTTAGCTTTATTTCTTCTTGCTGAAATTTACAGCATTGATATACGCCATCAATGTAACCTAGATCTCATTAGTGAAGAAAGTTGTTCCAAAGGTGAATCATCAGATGAATAATCTTCATAATTGGACATCAAATATGTATGCACATTCATTTATGTGTGATTTTTTAAATATTTTAAATCCATTTAATAAAATAAATGGTTTAAGTAAATGTTTGGTTTCTTTAAACTATTTTGATTAACTCTGTAAAAGTATAAAAATTAAATTTGATTTTTTTTAATTAAAAAAAAGAAGTAAAAATATTTAAAAAGAAAATTAGTAAATTTTCAACATATTTTTACTGATATATAGTGTAATTTGATGTTGGTTTTAAAACATTAAAAGACTCGTGATAACAAAAAGATATATATTTCAATTTTTGAAAGAAACTGCAATATAGTGTTGTAATTTTATATTTTTGACTTACTCAATATGAAAAGTTACTTTTGAATTAAATGATCGAATGCAACTCAATAAGAGTATTCATTAATATTTTATTGCAGTTCAAGTGCATTTTACATGTTGCAATGTTTTTTTATACCCTGTATATATTTTTTAAAAAAATTCTATTTTCCAAAAAAACTACTAAAAAGTGATAATTCTGTGATAAACTTATCAATAATAAATTTTACAATCATTTTTTTAGTAAGAAATATTTTTGGCCGGCTAAATCCACCAAATACCCGACTGTGCAACGGTGTTTGTATGACATCTCCATGATGACATCTACGCCAAAAATAAATCATCAACTTAAAAGCGATTAAAATTAAATGGAGTATAATCTTACTAATAACGAAGTACGACTCTGCTCAAAGATAAAATTAACAATATTTAAAATTATTAATAAATGAAATATTGATATACAGTACCTTTAATAATAGAAGTAATAAGTATTTTAAACGAAAGTAGGTTAAACTGCTTCGTATTTAAAGGAAAATCTTTACAGTCGCACTTGCAGATATTCATTAACTAGCCATTTCGCAAAGGACGCTACGATAAAAGATAATAACGTTCCTTTTCAAAAATTTTTAAATGAATGAATTTTTTTGAATGAATTATGATCAATAAATCGAAGATTCATTCTTGCAGTGGCGTCTTGCATCTTGCAGTTTGTAATATCAGGTAACTTTTGATTGATCTCAAATAAACTAATTTTCTAAAATAAGTCGATGCTAGGGTAGTTTTCTTATTTGATTTTCTATTAAAAATTATACAGTATTGCGATTTGACTATATCACTACACGATACTTCAACTGTCACAAACTTCCTTTTGCTGGTAATTAGTTTCTTTTAAAATGTTTTATTTAGCAGATAATTTCATTATTTTACTATTTATTTGTTAGTTTAGTTTAATATTATTTGAATTTCAAATTAAAAGCAGTAAATTGGTTTGAATTTGATCATAGGATATTTTTTTAAAATGTTGTTTTGTTCCAAAATAACTTTAAACAAAAGTGTTACTATTTGACATAAATGAAATACCTTTGGAATTAATGCTTCAGTTTTCATTTCAATATTTATTTATTTATTTATTTTTTAGAGGGGTGGCATGAGCATGTTCTGATTATATATTTAAATAAAAATAATTACATATGTTTCGTAATGCTGTAATCCGCTTTTTACTGTTAATAAAATAAAAGAGGTATATCAACAACAAATGAATGTTTTATTATGATTTTTTTTTTCATTTTTTTATTATTTCTTTTAAAAATCATTTTTGGATCACAAATTTATAAATTCTCTTAACTGTTTATTTCATTGTTTACATCCGTAAAATAACAAGAATTATAGAAAATTGCAGATTATGGGAGCGTGGATTATTGATCTTTGACTGTATGTTTATATCCTTACTGTAACATGTTGTTTCTACTGTATTTTGCAGGTTTTGCTCAAAGTCGTAAAAATGGTTGGCAATCTTCCATGCTGCCTTAAAAAAAACACAAGTAATTTCCTGAATTTTTTTAAGAAACTTTATTATTTCTGTTTACATTTGAGCAGATTTACAATATTTTTTACAAAATAGTATAGTCCTAATTGACTGCTACAGATTATTTTGAGCATTTTCTGTATCTTACTATGATATACAGTAGACTCCCTCAAATCTGCACAGCTTGGGACCAGAGGTTTTGCGGATTTCTGGTCATTGCTTTGTTTAAATTTTTTTTAAATAATTTGAATGTAATTAATAATGAAATCAAAACTATAATGAATGCTTACAATATACTAAAATATTAAAATAATTAATAAACTAAAATAATAAAAATTCAGATATTTTTTAAATGATTAAAATACTAAAAGAAAAGTTCAAGTTAATAATCAATAATGTACAATTAAATATTCATTATAAAAGACGAAATGTGTTTTTTCTAAATTATTCAATGAAACTTGCATCATAAAGGTACATTACTAATTCACATCAGGATCATAAAATAATGAAACTTTATTTCAGGTTTAGCTTGACTTAATAACTAAAAAAGTTTGATTAATACATAAATATATTTGATAAGATTGTGCTTACTAATGATATTAGCAATATCTTTATTTTTTCAGAAATAAATTATTCTTGATTAAAAAACATGAATTCAATTACCTTAGCAAAAATTATATATTAAAAAATGTATGGAATTGATTAAAAAAAAAAAAAAAAAAAAATCAATTTTTGCTCCTACACCTGAATTGAATGTTTCATTGTTTACATCTGTAAAATATGTGCGAATTTTAGAGAGTTGCGGATTTGAGGGAGCCTACTGTATTGCAAATATTATTTTCACTATTCTTCTAAATGCCCTCATTATTAATCCTTCACTTTATATGCTCTAAATTCTTGGAGAACTCATCAAGTATTTTTCTAGTTATCATATAAATACAGATTACTCAAAAGTTTTTATGTGCTACAAAAAGTAACTACTTTAACCAATTAAGTAAAATAACCATGTTTTGTCTTATGGAAGTTTTAATTAAAATAATATATTTTTTTAAAGTACACATTAATTTACCAAAATTTTCATTCAAAACAAATTTTGGAAACCAGAACTCTTGATAGTTATTCAAAATTCTAATGCAAGGGGAAAACAAACATAAAACTTATATTTTAACATAAAACTTATATATATATTAAATATTTTAAATATCCTATCTTAAATTTGTAAAAAAAAAATGCTGAATCTCTCTATTCTAAACAAAAATAACTCCCGCTGTCACCGCCACTGACATTGAATTTTTTGTGAAGGGGGGGGAGGGGGGGTCTTTCTTCGTAAATATTAAGAAATCTACAGCATTCTAAAATATGAAAATAAGTAGTTTTATAGAGAAATGTTTGATAAACACACTGATGTAGACAGTTTTTAAATAGAATAATTATTTTAAGAGATATTTAATGTTAAAGTTGGTGAAAATTATTCCATTGAAAAGGTTTTATAGTAGAGAAAATTATACATGGGATTTTTTTAATTTTTAGATCATTGGATAAATGCTGTTGTGTAGACTGCAATTAGTTTTTTAGTTTCATTAATTTTTTGCTTTTAATTACCATTTTAAATTCAAATTTTCAGCATTTCAAGATACATTTTTTGCATATTTCAGAAAAGATTATCATTTTAAGTTGTTGCCAATTTGTAAAAACATGCAAATAATACTATTTATTTCAAGTAAAAAAATATTGACATGTGACTGTTATAAAACAAAAAAAATTACAAATTAGAATTAAATAATTTTGTACAAAAAGTACAAGAAAATATTAATATAATGTCATAAAAACAATATTTATCTGTGCATTTTAAAGGATAAAGAAAATGTTAAAATGATAAATATATCAGTATGCATTAAAAGCAGTAAATGGAGGAAGTTATGTCATATGCCCTGTAATAATATTGCCAAACAGTTTACATTTTTAAATATATTTGCATGGTAAATTCATTTTACATTTCAGGATAATCTTTTAAATTGTTGTTCTCAACTCTAAGCCAGTACAAATAAAAAAATTCCTGTTCTAGCAACAAAAGTATTTTCACATGAATTTTAAAATATAAATAAAATTTTAAAATAATAAAATCCACATTTTTTAAAAGCAATAAATAGAAGAAATGACGTCAAATTAAAAATAATCAAACAAAATATTGCAAAACGAATCATAATTAAAGATATACACAAAACATTTAATTCCCATTTTGAGATGATCTGTTTAGCACTTTCTAACTAAGTTAAAAAGTGGTTATGCATTCGGTTTGTCTGTTGTCTGGCCACACTCTAACTCCCGTACTTAAACTTGGATTTTCATGCAATTGTTAAAGCTTATTTAGGACCATCAAAACATGTTTTGTATGGAATATGAAGTATGTAGGATTTATGGTTCATTTACAGGGACACTCAAAAGAATTTGATTACATTATGTTATATGTTATATCATTTGGTTACAATTTTAATGGCATTGTGATATTTAAATTTTATTGATAGTTATATTAACCCTCTAAGCGTTTGTCCCGTATTATTCCGTACACTATGCTCCAGGTTTCACTGCAATATAAGCATTATTTAAGACAATATATTTTTGTAGATTTAAGGAATTTTCAAAGCATTGAAGAATGATTAAGACTCTCAAGGATTACATTTATATTCCTAAATAAGATTTTTTATGTAATTTAGAAAGAATCATATTTTATTAGCATTTAAAACAAAATGCAGAGAAAACAACATTACAATTTTACCAATTTGCAAGACGCTTGGAGGGTTAATCAGTAAATTTCACTACAATCACATTAAAACAGAGCATTCATAGCATTTTTTATTAATTTACAGTGACACACAAAAAAAATTGATTAACTACTGTCTTTGTGTAATGATTGCTTGAGTGTGCATTTTAAAATTTGGTATGCGCTTTTAAATTTAATTAGTTTTTTGCATATAATGCTTTACATATAAATTATATGCGCCATATACAGGACTGCACTAAAAGTATTTGCATATGGTCATCCTTATTAGAGGAACTTACTGAAGGGGAATTTTCAATTGAAATATATGTATCTCTTAAATGAATTAAATTTTGGATTACATGTTGTTAATGTGTAAAAATCTCTGTATCATATACAGGGTTGCTAAATATTCAGATAATTTTCCTATCATAGATGGGAATCTCTGAAATTCAGTTTTGAAATGTGTTATACATTTGAAATATTCACATTAATGGTGAAATAAGATGTAATATTTTAATTTTTTAAATTGTGCAGTTTTGTTAAATTGTTCTTAAAGTGTTGAAAAGTGCTTTATAATGTATGCTTGATGCATGATTTTTTTTCTTCCTTGCTTTAACAATTGTTGTGAGTTCTAAGACAGCACAAATAGTATTTCATTTCTTTAGAAAATCTTCCGTCGGGTGAGCTGTATTAAAAAGTACAACATTCACATCCTTTTTTCTTTAAAACAAAATTCAAGCAGTAGTGGATTTTAATAACTGTATTCGTTTATTGGATATCTTTACCCAGTTTATGAAAGTTATATGCATTTCAGATTGTGCAATTAGCTAGCTACACCTGTCATTTTAATCTGTTAATAGTGCATGAAATGCGTAAGGCTTATCTGTAAACAGCCTTCAAATAAGCAAATCTTATGCTTGATATGGGAAGCGGCTAATATAGATGCAATGTATTTTGTAAATCTGAAATTACTTAATTATTGTTTGGTAATTCATTATTACTTTTTAGTCTTTGTGATTCTAGTAGCAAGTGGCTTTTTATATATCTAAACTTCTGCTTTAGTATGTTTTAACAAAATAAGTGTATTTTGGTAAACTTTTATAAATTGTGATCAGAGATAACTTACATGATATTTGTAAGTAAAATTATTTGTAAAATTAAAATAAAGTACCTATAATTGATAATTTTTTGCCTGTTATATAAATTACAGTGTTCATCCGCTCATATGATGAAAATTTACGTACCTGGCAAAAGGTTAAAAAGGCAAAGTGCATTTTGTCAATTTTAAAAAGTTCCTTAAAAATGGCCTAGAAGTAAAAATTAATTTTAGAATTAATAAAAATTGCAACTAAGTAATTTCATTAGTTATTAGCGCAAATAACAAATTAATAAATATTATTGACAGCTCATTTTGCTTTATACTATGAAAAATCAATGTGAATCACCTAAACCATAATTTACAGGATGTATGCATATGCTAACCAAGATCTCTTGCTATGCTTAACATTTCATATCAACTAGTTTTCTTCTTTAGTACATTCTTTTCCAACAGCGGTTGAGTAGACAGATGATATTCTTTGATTCTTTTTTAGATCCAATATGTGGTATATTAAATTTATTATCACTAGAGTAGTCTGATTATTTACTCTCTTACCTTGCAGAAATTTATTATTCTTACCATGCTTATTATATATAAAAGAATGGCTAATTTGATTAAAGGAAATTATAAAATCAGAAATTATATTAAATCAAAATAAAATGTTTGAATGAAATGCTTTTTATGATTTAATGTTTTACAGTTTTCAGGAATAAAGTTTATAAAAACATTTTTTAAACGTTTTTTTTTTCGTTTATTCATAAGGCTTGTAGAAACTAACTTGTAGAAAAATTATAATTTACAAATGCTTTTATGTCATTTTAAACATTTGTAAAAAATTTTGAATTTAATCAATGTTTTTTAAAAAAATCTTTAATTTAAATCACAGTTTAATCACTGATTTAAATCAACTGGTTAAAATCTTTGACACTCTACTCAAAATTAATGAGCAATGGATCCACTTTTTTATGTTTTCAGAGTTTAGTCGGTTGATCTTGGCTACTTTATGCTTAGCTTTTTCTGTGCGCCTTGGTACCATACTACCTTGACATTCTTCTCTTTTTACCTACGTCAGTCGTAGAATTGACATTAAAACATGGGGCAACCAAATTGTTTGTATGCCCTATGTGTCCTGCTTTTAGAATTTATATTTAACCTTGTACTACCCACTCTGAAATGATCCTAGAGTGGCCACCTGAGATTCTAAATTATATCTTTTTTGCTTCGAAATTCATGTTTATGTTCTACTTTTCAATTTAGTTGGAGATTATGCATGGTGGGTTTTTATGCTGCATTAGCACTCCGTAAGAACTGCGATGTTATATCACAGATGTAAACAATCAAAAATTCAGCTCAGGTACAGGAACAAAATTAGACTTTTTAAATTTTACATCAATTTTGTATGTATTTATGTTATTCTTGTTAATATTACTGAACTCATGCTTTTACATGAAGGAAGAATAAATTTATTGCTGTGTAAAAATTCAAGATATTGAGGATATGATTGGTGATCACAATCATTTTATCAAATATATTTATGAATTAAGCAAGCCTTTTTTAATTATTAAAACTACTAAACACGAAATAAAAAAAATTCCACTTCATGAAGCAAGTCTTTTCAAATAATTTAGGAAAAATGTATCTCCTTTTTGTTATTTAGTTTTTTATTTAATTTGATTATTTTAATATTTTACTGTACTGTAGGCCTTCATTATAATTTCGATTATATTATTACATTCAAATCACTGTTTAAAATGTGTAAACAAAGCAATGACCAGACATCCACGAATTTTAACATTTTGCACAACCCCTGGTACCAAGCTGTACAGATTTGATGTTGTCTACTATATATATTTTTCTCAAAATTATTTCCCCAACAATATAATTTTTACAGTTTTTAAAACAATTCTAGATAATTTTGTTTGTTCATTCCTTCAAATATATGCACTTTAAGAATAACCTACTTTTATATTTACATATATCATCTACAAACCTTTTTTATATGGTTTAATGTCGTGAATGTTCATTTATGTGCATTTCTTCATTCTATAACCAAAATCTTCAGTTCTCCACAGCGCAATATGGGGAATAATGCAAGAATTTTCTTTGATAAATGTTTATGAATTGTACCAAGATTAAACACATTTGTTTATTAAAATTATCTTTTCATCAAAATAATTTCTGTCTGCTTCATTTCAAAATGCATCATTGTTTCCATGGATAAGGAATTATAGAAATTTTAAGTTATAGAAATTGAATAAGTTTTAATTTTTTGTATATGCTGTTTAAAATGCTTTTACTTATAAAAGATTTATTTATAAATATTTGCTTAATTTTTATTTCTAATATTTATTTATAGCTTTTAATATATACTTTCTTTTATCTTCAAAAGAAGAAAGTATTTTGATCGAAATTTTTTGACTTCCGGTTTTCGACGGATTTACACGTTTTAGGGGTCAAAGATTCTAAAAAACATGGTTTTACAAAATGTCTGTGTGTCCTTATGTCGCCATTCTAACATCAAAAAGTTAATGAATATATGCATGAAACTAAATCAAATTTTTTGTGAATGTTTTTGGCTGTGGCAAACAGGTAATAGGGGAGAGAGGGGCACGTTTGAATTGGGGGCAACTTCAAACACTACATATTTTCTTTCAAATATATTTTTTAATGTACATGGCAATACATTACTACTGCTTCAGTGCAATATATACAAAGCTGCACTATTTTGTATGCATAATACTGTCTAAGCAAGATATGTATTTTTATCCTTCTTGAATCTAAATTTACAAAAATAAAATTGTAAGATTTTTGATGACAATCTTGTATCTCTAAAATTTAAATTTATTGTTCAGTACTTAAATAAAGATATTAGCTTTAGTTTATAAGCTTTGTTTTATTCAAATTTTTAAGCCGAATCGAGTAAATAATTGTAATGCAAAACTTAATGTGATGGGGGCACCATTGAACAGTAAAGCTGAGGTACCATTGAACATATAAAACAATGTAGTTTTTTGGGTACATTTAAATATATATATTTTTTATTTTTTTTATGTGAAAATAGGTTAAGAATGCCAAATAACATGGATTTATACTTTTAATAATTCTCCCTTACTGCACACATAGATGGCAACTTCTGAATGCATCAGTGGTGGAAAGTTTCAAATCTAAATTGATGATGGCCTTCAATTATTGGATGATTGCGAATCCGGGATGCACAATAATGATTTGGGATTTAACAGGTTTGTCTAACAAAGCCTATACTTTTCCGTTTACTTTTTTCATAATATTATTTTAACAAAACGGGATTTAATTTTCCAGAAGCATCATATATCAATTTGGTGAGTTTAAGGATATCATAAAATTTTTTTTCATAACCAAACATAACTGAAGAGGCACTCCATACCGTTTCAACGATGAGTTTTGATAGCTATTTTTATGGATTTAAGTTTGATTAAATATTAAAAAAATAGTAATTTCAATAAAATGTAGTTATTTAATTTTATTTACATTACAGTAGAAGATCTGTACAATGCAACACTATAAATGCAAGGTTGTGCGTTTTATGGATTACATTTCACTCATGATCAAATTTACCTCATAAATATAGACAAATATGCCTAAACTATATCAAAATACATTAGAGTATCTTTATACTGCATTCCTTATCAGGATTATACATTTTTATATTATATAGATCATTCTTATTTTTGTTAAATATACTTTTTAAAAATGTTCCAAAATACACCTGGACCCAAATCAGGCATTATATTGCTTATTTTCAAAAACATTTATTTTAATAATAGATTTTTTCATTAAGAAGTCCTAAATTAAGGAGATAAAAATGTAATAATGTATTAAATTTAATTTTCCCGTCAGAAACAGTTTTTTTTCAATCTTGAAATTTAAATGCTTCTTCATGGCAAAGTTAATTGTTTACGTCTGAAAAGTTGTGCGTTATATGAAACTGTGTTATAATGATCTTCCAAATGATCCTATGATTCCTATGAAACATAATCAGATTTTTGTAAAAACTCTTTTAATATTTTCATATTTTGTTCATTTGTTATTTTTTTTGGCAGATGCATAAAGCCGGAAGTTCAGACGAAAATCATTTATCAAAAGAGTCTTTAAACTGTGGAATATGCAGAAAAATATTTCTTTAAACGAGCTTTGTGGGGAAACAACTTCTGACAATCAGGAAGGAAAATCATTTGTTTGTGAGGTATGTGATAAGAATTTTTCTCAGAAATGTAATTTAAGAAGTCATCTATTAACTCATACTGGAGAGCAAAATTACATGTGTGACATATGCAACAAAAAATTCACTCACAAGAGTAACTTATGTAGACACCGCTTAATTCATACTGGTGAGAAACCTTTTGCATGTGAAATATGCAACAAGAAATTCGTTCATAAAAGCAGTTTAAGTGCGCATAGGTTAGCTCATACTGGTGAGAAGCCTTATGTGTGTGAGATATGCAACAAGAATTTCTCACAAAAAAGCATTTTAATGCAGCATTTGTTAACTCATACTGGTGAAAAACCTTTTGTGTGTGAGGTATGCAACAAGAAATTGTCACGAAAGGGCAATTTAAGAAAGCATATGTTAGTTCATTCAGGTGAAAGGTTAAGAGAAAAATCATTTGCATGTGAGCTATGCAACAAGAAATTCTCACGAATGGATCATTTAAAATATCATCTGTTAACTCATACTGGTGAAAAACCTTTCGTGTGTCAAATATGCAACAAGAAATTTTCGCTTAAAGTTAATTTAATTAGGCATGAGTCAAATCATACTGGGGAAAAACCTTTTGTGTGTGAGGTATGCAATAAGAAATTCTCACTAAAGTATGATTTAGGAAAGCATATGTTAATCCATACTGGTGAAAAATCTATTTTGTGTGAGCTATGCAACGAGAAATTCTCAGAAAAGGGTGCATTAAGAAAGCATCTGTTAATTCATATTGGTGAAAAACATTTTGTGTGCCATATATGCAGCAAGAAATTTTCTCATAAAAGCAATTTAAGCAGGCATGTGTTAATTCATTCTAAAGAAAAACCTTTTGTGTGTCATATATGCAACAAGAAATTTTCCCGTAAAGATTATTTAAGTACACATGTGTTAATTCATACTGGGCAAAAAAATTTCGCCTGTGAGGTATGTAGCAAGAAATTTTCACAAAAGGGCAATATAAGAAAGCATATGTTATGTCATACTAGTGAAAAATCTTTTGTGTGTGAAAAATCCGACAAGAAATTCTCTTGTAACAGTACTATATCAAACATATGATAATCCATGCAGGTGAGAAGTCTTTTTGCGAGGCGTGTAATAAAATATACACTCATAAGAGTGATTTAAGCAAGCAATTCTTAGTTCATTTTGAAGAAAAAACCTTTTCTGTGTGTGAAATGAACCAAAAATCTCAATAAAGAGTTATTTTCAGCAGTTATAGTTAATTGATCTTTGTGAATAATTTTTTGTGTGTGTGGTATAAAACACACAGTTCTTGTATAAAAACACTCCAAGCTGCATGGGAATTTTAAGCCCAATTTTAATAGCTCAAACGGACTGTCATTCACCTGTTTTTATAACATGTGGTACTAGTGAAGGAGGAGCACAACCCAGTATGTCACGCTTCCTGCATCCAAAACATACCATTGTTCAATATGATCACTGAAATAAGAAAACTCGAATTCAAACATTATACTGTGTGATCATATCTGTGAGTCCTCCCCCCTCCTGAAGCATTAAATGAACCAGACATTCTTATTTTTGCCAGTCTCTAGAACATATCCAGTAGTGTAGGTTTGCAGATGTGTTATTGTTTTACCAAATGATTTCGGATGTGGAAATTATTAAAAATTGTCATAAGCCATTCTACAATAGATCTAACATGAGGTATTTTCTTGCTGGAATGAGAAGTTGCATATTGATGTTTGTGCGATATGCGGCATAAACATTTTAGCGTTTTTCTCTTTGCCAGGCACTAGTGTTATGTATACATTTACATTAGGGGAGACGGTAGTTATTTCCGAGTGATGCCACCTTAAATCTAAAATGTTTATAGAATAGCAAAACTCACAGCGAACTCGAAATTAAAGAAAACAAGAAAAGATGCCAGATAATAACTTAATGTAGCTGATATTGTTCTGATATTTAGAAACAGTCATATCTACTGTCTAATCCTATTCTAAATTTTTACATTTCTATTTTGAAATATGTAAACCTATTTTAAAATTAAATTGCGTGATGTTAATTTGCCATCTCTTTTTCATTGGAAACGGCGTATTTTTTAAAAATGAATATGCAATATTAATATGTTTTAGATGAAGCGAATAAGACTCACCTGTTTTTAGTAAAACTTTTTTAAAAATAGAATATGCATAAAAAATGAGACTATATTTTTTAGCCACCGACTTATCACTTTCTGATGAAATTCCCTTTTCTGTATTCATTCGCAGGCTCCATTTTCATCATTCAACTTTCGTGGGAAAATGTCTGATATTGAACTTGGCGCTATGGTTTAAAGCTTTGAAATACTGAACATAACTACCAAGGTTTTAAACTAGCTGGTTATTTTATGTTTACTTTCAGGTGTTTCTTTTGATTTGTTTTATGTCTCTTAATAAAGAATAATTGACTTTTATTATCACGTCCTTTATAATTTTTTTCACTTGACAAATGTTTTATAAAACATAAAACAAAATATATTTTATATAAGTGCTACATTTTTTCAAATATAAAAGATCTCCGCGAAGTCTGAAGAAACTAAAATACCAGCTAATTATTATACATACGGAAAAAGTATGCCAAAATTCGTCAATCAGTAAAAAATGGGTTTACTATTAAAAGATTTTTAATTTATATTTATAAAGTATTTTTATATTTGTAAATATATTTTAACTTATGAATTTACAGCATTTTAATGAATCGGTTTCTAAACTGTAAAAAAAAACTGTTTTACTGCTAATTTTCAAAAAGTATAATGCAGTGATTGATGAAGTATTTTAGAGCAATTACTCATAAAATTTTCAGTTAAAATTGATTCAGTTTTCAGCGGTTATTAGCATAATAAGAATATTAATGCATGTCAGCTATTGACAATATTTATAATGCTAACACATTTTTATTTTCCAAATTTTACAACATGTAAACATTCAGTCAGTACTGATTACATGGTCACCTGTGCGATTCTGAAAAACGTGAGTTTATATGCGGTGTAAAGAAATATTTTAATTCAAGCAATTAAATATTATCAGTAAGTTAACTAAATTAGTAAAAAATCTACAAATAAACTTTGAAGATATAATTTATAATACAAAAATCATAAACAAAAATTGATTTTCATTTAAATTTTTGAATTGATGTGTATATTCGTAGTAGTTAAAACAATCTTTTACATGTTTATTTTTAATGTATTTGTTAAAATTATTTTTTCTTATTCAAAGATAGTTTTAAAATGCTCCTCTGTGCATTTGGTATTAGTAAAAAATATCTGAAACTATTTAGTGCTTTAAAAACTTCTGATCGTGTTATCACTTCAGCTTCGCTCTCACTGCCATTATCATCGTTTCCATTAGTGTTTATATTTAAAACAGTGGAAAAGATTTCCCGAATAGAAACTTCACCATGACCTTTCCCCATATCACGTCAGATGCGAGTATCTAGAAAAGAAACAGCAATATGCATTAAGAGTTTTTTAACACGGCTTCCCCTTCATTCAATACAGCAATCTTTTTGTAGGGTACATAACAGCAAAGACGTATCTGTTACCACTCGCGGGTTAACCCTTAAGAAATAATCTTTATGTTAACAACTGCTTGTGTCAGTTTGTAATGTAGTGATCATATATTGATCATGTCATAATTTTTGTGCAAATCCTTATACGAATACATAATCATCATTGAAGTCGTCTTCAAACGATAATTCTTCACATTCTGGAAATCAAGGATGACTAAAACAATCACAGTTGTCTTCTTCAATGCCGTACTCCAACTTTATGTAACACAAGGCATCTAATACAATTACGCGAAGCTTCTTTTTTCTTAACAATGGCAGCAATGAAATATTTTGAAAGTAGCTTTCAATAACGTATCTTAAAATTTTGAATAATCACTTTATTTAATGGTTGTGCAACATAAGTTCGTTTTGGACGCAAGAAAACTAGATCAATCGAATTTAAATTGGGAATCAAGCAGTGGGCATTACTGTTGTCAGCAGTTATAGCAACTTTTTTTTTGTCTATCCAAATTCTACAGAAATGCTCTTTTCCCTAAATACTTGCTGTCATCCCGGTCTTTCGATTTTCATCGTATGATGCAATAAAAATTTACAGTTTTTCAAACAACGAGGCTTGAGAAAGTTATCAATAACTAAAGAAGTCAATTTCTCCGAGTTATCCATATTCGCTGCTAATAAAACAGTTAATCTTTGTTTTCATACATTCCCACCATTTTTTTTCTTATAAGTAACAGATTCATTTAGGAAAATATAATAAAGGAGCAAACATTCATCGGAATTAAAATCATCACAAGGTTTGTACCTATCAAGATTGTCCATTAATACTTACTCCTGCGATTCTTTTTCGTACATTACTATAAACATTAGCAGCTTCACTAAACATCTGTAAAAGAAAAGAATTTTCCGTAATTTAAATCGTTGTAACCTAACTTTGCTGGCAGTGACATTCCTAGTTCAGCAGCAATATTTAAAGACTTTTCTTTTACGACAATCCGTTATAGTGGAAGATTCTGGATCTGACATATTATAAGTGAAAAGATCTTTCTCAACATTCCCAAATGCTGAAAAATATTTTGTCGTTTTCTCTTTTGATTGATTATATCTTTCTGATAAACAAAATATGAACCCTTAATTGTTATTCATCGTCGTTTTTGCTATTCCACGATTCTTCGCAAAAGCTTCTTCCATAGATTCAATTTTCGAAGTTTTCTATCAATTTCTTTTTTTTTTCACTATTGGCAAATTTTTGTTTTGCTGACATATTTTATTCATATATGAGAATCAACAAATAAACTAACATTTTACATGCAACGACAAATAATGAAAAATACAAAATATAAAAATAAAATGATTTGACTTTTCTCATCACAGATTCAATTTTTCTCATGCATCAATTGTTATTCGGTCACAAGAGGTAATGGTATGCTTTACCAAAATTGGTACCAAATGCCACAGTTGAGGGAAAAATTCCTAGAGCTTTCGAAACTCATACCGGCAGAGAAAAGTGCCTATAAGAATGGACGCCCATCTGTCATGCAATATAATCGCGATCTCTAAAGCTCCGTTTAATAAGGAAAAGGGCACCACTCCGTTCTACAATCTATAAAAATGTCAACTGGTCTTTCTTCACCATACGGAAGACCGTATTTGTGATTTTTAACACAAGCACGGTAGATTTAGCGATTGGGAAAAGGAACTACTTGAAGGAAAAACTTTATACCTCCTTCAGTATACCCATCCACTTCTTTCTAAAGCTCACGAACAATATAAAGTAACGCGTGACTAATGTAAAGAAGCCTACAATTAAAGGCAATTTAATAATACGTTCATTCGGCACTTTACTCTCTAAAAGAGGAAGTATGGAAAGATATCTACCAATAAAATATTAGAGAAAAGGGGACCATATATACGACAGAAGCCATTAGAAACTGACCATATATTTTAACACACAATATCTATTCTGTCAGTACGGATTTACGAAACAGAATTTTTCTGTAGAAAATTTCTCACACCTTGTGTTTTAGGCCAGTCAAATTGTCAGAAAAAAGGGCCGATAGATGCAAAAATTCTGCTAGAAGATTTTATGTTTTTAAAATGTTTGTGGGGATGCTAGTAACAAGAATTAATGGTTTTCCAACAAAATATCTCGAGGCTAAACTTTGTGGAGCCAAAAAACCGCAAAATTTTCGGACTTTTTTCAGTTTTTTGCTTATAACTCCAAAATTATAAATTTTTTGCGTACCATACTCACTCACAAAAAGAAAGAACATTAAATTCTCTACAAATTTCATATTAAAACTGTTTTTCTAAAGACAATATTAAGCGCGCTACAGCTTTCTGAAAGTGACTCTTTTTTTCTAACTTTGTCGAAAATTTTCAAAAACGAAAATTTGACCCAATTTTTCATTATTTTATATTTTTTAATGTATCTTATTTAAATTACAGGTATTTGCATGATAACAATCATGATGAATTACAACGGTAATATTGTAAAAAAATTAAGAACATTATAACTTTTTTATATTCAGAGCTTTAGTAAAGAACATTAATTTTAGCTATTTAACTGAATGTAAGTAAAAAATGTTTTCGGTATTTTGCCTGTAACTCGAAAATTATAAACTTTTTGCGTAACATACTCAATTACAAAAAGAAAGAACATTAAATTCTCTATAATTTTGTTTTAAAAACGTTTTTGTAAACCCATTACTAAGCGCGCTATGGTTTTTTTGAAAATGCCACTTTTTTTAAAACTTTACAGAAAGTGACCCATTTTTCGTCTCCCATCCTGAAAAAACTTTTCATCACTAACAATGAAAATTAAATAGACCTATTGATTGATGAAAAATGAAAGTTTTGAGAAAGGCAGGCAGAAGATGTACAAATTCTAGAAACCCTGTAAGAAAACAATTACAAAGGGAGGGCCGGGGTTAAAAATAAGAGAATGCAGATAGAAGATTGTGGTCATCAGTGACGTTCCCGAGTCGCTTTCGTTCAGATGCAAGTGTTCTTTTTTAAATACATACACTTCTAATATGCTGCTGTTAAGTTTATTGTATCTCTTCTCGTGCAGTAATGAAAAATGAGTGATCTCTACCCAAAATTGTGTTTCATTTGCCGAACGGCTTCAAATAGTGATACTCGCGTTGTGAGGCAGAAAGGACTTGCCAAGCTCTTTGAACTTAGCGTTTAGCGTCAAAGTATTACTCATCAAAAGTAATATTCATCAGTTTTTTGAAAAGTAGCAAGGAAGTTAGAATACAGGATGATTGCCGAAAAACATATGCGAATGAGAGAATGATAGCAGCATACGTTCGTCGGGTTGAAGATTCTTCACAGACTATAGTTTGTCCCTCAGATCAAGCACTCCTTTGAAGCTTCATGACAATTGCTTCTTATGTGACGAAGGTAATCCTGGTGATTTCAACGAAAAACAATAGAAACAGTTCTTTGCAGATTCAGATTCAGTAAGGTGGAGAGGCCTACCATATGGCTTGAGCTCAACAAGCCCCACATAACATTTATTATTATTTTTTTTTTTAAGTACAATGTCAATCACAATGGGCTGCCCTATTTTTCAGAGCGAGCCCGAGAAATAAGTTTCTAATGTTTACAATGATAACTTTACATTTTTGCATGATGTTGTGTTTAGTATATTCAGACGTGTGTTTTAACAACAGAAATATTTACAGGTTCGAAATTAGAGGTGCGGAATATTTACAAGTACAATGTTCTATAGTTCATTTTGAAAGTGAATATATCCAATGCGTATGGTTCTTAGTAGAGTTCATAGTAAAGTTCGAAAGTTCATTCGAGCCCATTTGAAAGTTAAAGAGGAGGTATCTGAAATAATGCCTGATTATCCTCAATGAGTTTTACACAGTTTATTATTTTGTCAAGAAGCCTAGTTTCTTTCAATATCACGTTGAACCAGGCTGCATCTGAAAGCGTAGAGGATTTCCGTATATGGTAAAAAGCAGTTAAGGTGCATGCCGTCAGATAATGTAAGGAGTCACCGACTTCCCCACATGTGCAACGATTAGAGTCTACTTTATTAAATGTTACAAGATAACTAGGGAAGGGTCTATGATTGGTGGCGAAGAGATAGAGGTTGCGATGGAACAGCAGGTTTTCCAGAGAGACCTTGGGGACTAGGTTGTAAGTATAGCGACCAGTCTCTCCATAGTCCCACTCTTGTTGCCATTCCGCTAGGACCTGGATTTTAATTTGCCTCCGCAAGTGGAAAGAAAAGAGAGCGTCGACCCGCATCATCCGTTGACGAAGCCAATGACAGAAACAAGAGCCGCTTTACTTCATTGCTTAGAACAAATTAAAAATTTCAAAACAAGAATATCAAAATAACAGAATTCAAGTTGAGCAGGCAAAGGAAGAAGCTGATATCATGATAGTTACCTCAGCCATTTCAAGAGCCGAATCTTTTGAAAGTGTTTAATTGTCGGAGAAGACATTGATCTTCTCGTGATAAAGACGATCTTAAGCTATCAGCACAAAAATCTGTGTTTCTAAAAGCCAGGAAGAAGTAACATCGAAACTAAGTGGTTTTCAACCATGTCGTTCAAATACAGTTACAACAATGTTCTTTTCACTCGTGCAA
The DNA here is from genome assembly GCA_964019185.1 of Maratus speculifer. Classification (NCBI taxonomy): domain Eukaryota; kingdom Metazoa; phylum Arthropoda; class Arachnida; order Araneae; family Salticidae; genus Maratus; species Maratus speculifer. The sequence continues at coordinate 7,220,598 of CAXHSM010001557.1, forward strand.
TCTACGGATGCGATACAACATCCGCTCTTTTTAGGCAAAGAAAGTCAAAGTTTTGTAACACTTTGAAAAAACATGATCAGCTTAGAGAAATAGCCTGCGTATTCAAAGAAATGGGTTCTACCCGTTAAGAAATCATCAAGGTTGGAAAAAAAATCCATATTGCACTATACAGTGGATGCATAGCTACCACACAAAATTTGAACACCTTAAGGTTCCAGTTATTTGCTAAATCTGCCACAAAAAAGCAAAGTTCATTTTGCAAAACTACCATCAATACAAGAGGCTGCGCAGTATCATTTTCTCTGATTTTATCACCAGGTACAAGCTAGGCTAGGAAAAACATCCCTCATGAAAGATGTGGGTGGGCTCACAGGTTCTCTTTCAGCTAGTTCAAATGTGCCAAGACCCAGCACTTGAATACTTGCTCCATGTTGTATCATGTAGCTATAGAAAAGGAAGTAGCAAAGCATGTTCTTTTCATAAATTAAGACTCAAATGCTCGGCAATTTGTAAAAAAAAAAATTAATTGGGGTCAACTACGAAAATGTCGACGACATTATTTATCAAGTAGGCGGGGATGTAAAGATATCACTGTAAGTATTTTTTATTTACATTCAGTTAAATACCTAATATTAATGTTTTCTACTAAAGCTCTAAATACAAAAAAGTTATAATGTTCTTAACTTTTTTCACAATGTTACCGTTGTAATTACTCATGATTGTTATCATGCAAATACTGTAATTTGAATAAGTTAGATTAAAGAGGATAAAATAATGAAAAATTGTGTCAAATTTTCGTTTTTGAAAAATTTCCACAAAGTTAGAAAAAAAGAGTCACTTTCAGAAAGCTGTAGCTCGCTTAATATTGGCTTTGGAAAAACAGTTTTAGTATGAAATTTGTAGAGAATTTAATTCTCTTTCTTTTTGTAACTGAGTATGGTATGCAAAAAAATTATAATTTTTGAGTTATAAGCAAAAAACGGAAAAAGTCCGAAAATTTTGCGGTTTTTTGGCTCTACAAAATTTAGCCTCGAGATATTTTGTTGGAAAACCATTAATTCTTCTTACTAGCATCCCCATAAACATTTTAAAAACATAAAATCTTCTAGCAGAATTTTTGCATCTATTTATGACAATTTGACTGGCCTATTTACTAATATTACAAGTTTGACTTGCTTAAAAGGCGTACAACCAAGTGAGTGAAAATGTGTCGAAGATAGGATTCGAACAAGGGTCATTCGTATAACGCACCGACGTCCTACCAATTAAGCAGCTTCAAACGATACACAGCCTGGCACTTCTCTATATCATATGTTGACAAAGCTACGATTTCAACATAGATTCGAATATTTTTCCATGAGCCAGCAACTTAGAGCAAATCCGAAACCAACGTATGATTGTGAGAAGTGCCAGATTGTTTATTTTTCCAAATGGCTCAATTGACTATGGAACTAAGAAAAATAAGAAAAGAGTACCGGTCTACGGATCAGCTCCCAAGAAAGCCGAGAGTTCTGGGATAGGTGTGAACCTGAAACTGTTGGCGACCCGGTTGGTATTGGCGATAAATTGGTATGTGTTTTACCGGTTTTGCCGCTCGCTGTAGCAGCACTCGTCACTTATAATCATCGCGATAAAGCGCACCAAACTATTGGCATGCTCACGGAATGCTGGGATATGGATGAACCTCGCAGAACTCTGGTGGCACCGACTCTCTCCCTGCTTCTAATGGGAAACAGGCTTCTTCTTACTTCCCTATCTTTCTTAGTTCCATTTAATTGACAGAAAACCGTTGCGCTTTACCGATGACCCAGGTTCGAATCCCTACTTGGACATTTTTCACTCTGTTGACTGTACTTCTTTTATACAATTAAAATTTAAAACATTAGTGAATGCAAGGCGTGAAAATGTTTCTACAGAAAAATCACCATATATTACAAAAATGTATTAAAATGCATCGATGCTCTGTTATCTTTGGTTTCGTGTTTTTTACCCAGAGTTGGTGTCTAACATAAAAATATCCAATCGTGTGTTGCAGTTGAAGTCCTGCCAACATTCGATAGAGTGAAGTAACAGGCTGGGTATCGTTAAGTTGTTCAGCACGTCCAAGGTTGTTGGTGCGTTTTCTGTGTGCCCCAGAGTCAGACACTCACGCAAAAATACTCTAACTTGTATTGCTGTTAAAGTCTTGCTAACATATGATAGTGTCAAGCTGGGTATCGTTCTAGGTGGTTCAGTTGATAGAACGCCCGTGCGCTGTATCGATGACCCGGGTTAAAGTCTCGGCTAGGATAATTTTTCAGTCTGTTTGAAATAGTTTTAAATTTCTAAGATAAATCATTGGTGTATAAATAATTTAAAAAAGAAATGGAATGAGTAAACGCTTAAAGACAACAAGCGTTCAGGATGTATGACATTAAAAGACGACAAAAGCTAAGATAGACTAACAAGTTTATTAATACATAAGAAATTAACAACTGTACACATAAACTAGATAACTTTGACTTAGCAATGAATCACAACAAAATACCTGCAGTAACATTGCAACAGGTTGATAGAAAAACATTACAGTTTAATTCACATCAGTGTAAAACACTAATGTAAAATCTACCGAACTCAGCTAAGTAGATGTTGGAACACGGATAATAAAATACGGAAATATTAAAAGCAGAAAAGAAAAGAAATAGAAACGCTATTAAACTTCATGTTTAACCTTCCGTTGGGAGCGCCGTTGTAAAAAGTGCAACATTCACTTTCTTTTTTCGCTAAAACAAAATTCAAGCAGTAGAGCGTGTTAATAACGATTTGTATTCGTTTTTTGGATCTCTTTATTCAGTTTCTGAAAGTTATTTGTATTTCAGATTGTGCAATTAGCTGCACCTGTCATTTCAATCTATTAACAGTGCATGAAATGCGCAAGGATTATCCACAAACAGCCTTAAAAAGCCCTAATCTTGAAAACCTTAATCTTCATATGTGAAGCGACTGATAGAGATTAAATATAGGACAAATTCTATAAATCTAAAATTACTTAATTTTTGTTTAGTTATTCATTGATAGTTTTTATTCTTTGTGATTGTAGTAGTAAGTAGCTTTTTGTACATCTAAACTCTTGATTTATTATGTTATAACAAAATAAGTGTATTGCGGAATACTTTCAAAAATTGTGATAAGAGATAACTTATATGATATTTGTAAGTTAAATTATTTGTAAAATTAAAACAAAGCAGCAATAATTGATTCTTTTTTGCCTATTGTACAATTTACAACGCGCGCCCGCTCATGTGATGAAAATTTGCACACCCGGCGAAAGGTTAAAACAACAAAGGAATTTTAGCTAATTATTAAATTAATTACAGTCTCATACTATTTCACTTTTCTTCCTGAAATTTTTTCAAGTGATTGCTACTTCTGTCACTAAGACCTATTCGAAGATATTCAGATATCTCGAAATTTTTTTTAATAAGTTTCTCTTTCTTCCAACCTATGCTCTGGGCGTAGTCTACATGCTTTATTTGGAAGGCGAGTACAGTTACAATGATTGTTTGCACCGGGAAGGATGAACTTTTTGCATTGAATATGCCAAATCTGTCTTTACATACACTTGAGACTAAAATCTAGGAATTATGCTTTTTATTGAAGCTATACAGTTAAAAGCCTTGGCTATATATTATTCTTGATTCAGAAATATCACATGTTATTTTTTCAAAAAGAGGAGGGTATGGCAAATAGAGCAGAAAATTCAAAGAATTAAATGGCAAATCAAAATATAAAAGAAAAACATTTATGTAGGAAAAGAGATCTATATATTTTTTTTATTTTAGCAGAAATTGGTCAAAATGCAAAAGATCCTCATCCAACCTATTTCACTGCACATATTAGAAATAGTGTCTTAAAGATTAGGAAAAGATATGTTTTGATTAATTTTAAAGAATTTCCAAAACTTTATACTCATGTCTATTGGACATCACAATCATGTAACAGAACATTTTGGTTCTTTCTCCAGCAAGTTGAAATTTTATGACAATGAAAAATATGATATATTTTTACAGGGGACATTATCAAGTTTGCTCAATAACCAAAAATACTTAAAACACGGACCAAAAGTTTTGTTACCCACACAAATTTTGTATGGCAATTGAATACCTCAAAAACAAAATTACTATCGCAAAGCAATAAGAAATCATATTGATAATGGCAGATGTACTATGAGCTAATAAAGAATGCTTTGCAAACAGAAAAAAAAGTAAAAATATAAATTACTTTTTTGACTAAATTAATGTGTAAAAAATGAGATATGTAGTTGTATTTTTAAAGTAAATGTTCACTATTAAACATAAAAATTGAAGCAGTTTTTCATTGGTATTATTTAATTAGAATTCCAATAATGACATGGTGATTTACATGATGTTTAAAAATAAATCTAATAATAAATCTAGTTCTTTAAATTATTCCGTTAAAAAAGGTCATTAAAGATTATAAATAAGAAAAATATAAGGGTATTTTTTTCTTCATCTATAATATTATATTGTTCGGCGGTGGAAAATTTTCCCAATCGCAATCGGCTATGCATTACAAATTTTACTGTATTGTTAAAAATGTTATATTTCTTTTGTTTTAATTTAAAATGATAATGTAGTACAAAGCAACATTTTCTGCGTGTTTCTGCATTTCAAACTTTGTTCATATAATCATAGATACCTAATTACCTTAAATAGTGTAATTAACAGGAGCACCAGTTATTTGAAACCAAATAAATTTTAGGAATTGCCACATACATTTTTGCACATTTTCAAAACTCTTGAAAGTGTACATACAATTTTGGGTGTGTGTTATATAAGATGTAAACTTTTTACTCATAAGATGACAGTTTTTACGTTATTAGTAGTATGTAGATTAATACATAGTGATGTGATCAAAGAAAATTTCAACAATTTAAGTGTATGATATAAATTTCTGATTTATAGCTAATGGAAAATATTATGATAAAGCAAAGCAGATTTTATACAACTTAAAAATTAAAACTGAAATGTTGGACAGTAGCAAGAGTCAAGAAATTTAATTACATATCAATTAAGCTCTACAGAAAGTTTTTCAACATAAATATGCTTGATCAATCAAGGAAAAGAAATTTAATCATTTTATGCAAATTTGACTTGCCAGAGACGATATTTTTAAGGTGTCACTGAACACAAATTATGTTACAGAATTTTTACTTTTTGTTGCAATTTTTTTTAAATTTTTAAATGTACATTTTTTTAAACTTCTTTATGATAGTGGGCCACAAAATTTTGATTATGCAAAGCAAATAGTTATGGTTTTGTCCACTAATGAAGTACAAACATGTAATAGAAAAAAAAATACATTTACACAAACTTAATATAATAATAATGATACAAACAACACACATAAATAAAAATATCTGATAGATAGATTTTGTTGCATAACGAATTTCACTTTACATTGCATAGCAAAAAAGTGCAAGGATCAGCTACAGATATCTTCACATATAAAGTAATACAATACATATGTACCGTAATTTCGGGTGTATAAGCCGCAGATCAAACAATTCTTTTTCGACCCAGAATTTTTAAAGAAACAAATATAACTAGTTAGATCGCTGTAAATATTTGTCTTCAATCACTAAATAAGATATCTGGGTCCAAAAAGAATTGTTTGATCCGCGGCTTATACACCCGAAATTACGGTATATACAAAGATAATTTTTGCTCCTATGTACTATGCATACATATTATGGATACATTAATTCAAACATTTGGCAGAATTTTATAATTGAGCTTTGAAATTCATTTTTAGAGATAGCTATTTCAGAGAAATAACATTTGTTCATAGTGTTGAGTCTAGCAGGGAATTTTTGAAAAATAGCTCACTAAAGGGTAGTACATTCATAATACTATCTAAAAAAATCACACTCTCACATTTTGTTCAGAAAAAAAAATACATTTAACTGGTTTGTTTAAAGTCCAATTATATTTATAGAATTTTTTGATACTTTCCTCACAATTGATTGAATTTCGATATTTTTACCTATTATCGACTGACTAATTTCACAATTTTATCCCTGCAACCGATTAATTTCAACTTTTTATCTGCAGTCAACTGGAAAATTTTTCAATTTTGCTTCAATGATTAACTGTCAAATTTTGTAATATTTTGACTAAATGATTCTGCGACCGACTGATAAATTTAATGATAGTTTTTTTTTTCACTGATTGTTGAATTTTTCAGTTTTCTTCTGTTTTGGATTAGAAAACTTGTGAGTTTTGGAAAACCTCAAACAGAATATGCATGGGCATGTTCGCCAATTCAGAATACATGCTCAATAAGTTTTTAATTAATAATTTGCCTAATTGTCAAAAAATAAACTTGGATTACTGGTAACAGTACATTAGCCAACTACTTTAAATTTTGTTTTCTGCAACTTTATCTTTAAGCAGTTTTTAAGGCGTGCCTTTTTTCTGCATCAATAAATTTTCTGAAAATAAAATTAGACAGTAAAACGGAATTAAGTAGATCAAAACAGAGAAATTGAGATGAATTTATAATGGCAACAATTTAAGTGTCCTATAAGTATAACACTTTAAGTATAACAAACCTTCAAAAATACATCTTGAATCTTTAATTCATAGATAAAAGGTTTTTCTCCCATTACTATGGATGCTTAGATTTTTTTCACATAATCATTACATGAAAACTCATTACAGAACAAGTATATCACAAATTGATTTTATTTTATCTAAATCACAAGATGGCTTAGATTACTGGTCTTTGTAAATACTTGGAAATATATCTCGCAAAAAAAGTATTCTTTTGCATAAGAAAAATTACGATTTTTTAAATGAATAAATCCTTTAGAACTTATTTTACACACAAAGTGTTTTGGTTTTAAAAGGAAATTGTAAGTTTTTGAAGCACGTTTAAGATAAATATGTTTAAGCCTATTTCGAACAAAATGTCTCTCATACATATGAATTAATGTTTGTTTTCTTAGATTACTAATATGGAAAATCTTTTTGAACGTATTTCACAAACAAAGTTTTTCTTTTGTATGAGAGAGGTGATGTTTTTTTAAAAACACCCTTGGTGAAAAAACCTTTTGAAAATATTTCACAAATGAAAGATTTTCCTTTTGAATTAGTCAAGATGTGACTTTTAAAATTACCAATGAGTTAAAATCCTTTAGAAATATTTCACAAATAAAAGATTTTTTTGCTTGTATGAATCTTTAAGTGACTTCTTAAATAATTAATTCTAAGAGAATGCTTTTGAACATATTTCTCAAACAAATGGTTTTTCCTTATTATTATGTGAGATAAAATGTTTTTTTTTAATATTTTTTTGTAGAAAATCTTTTTAAACATATTTCACATTCAAAAGGTTTTTTTTCTGCATGAGTCAAGAGATGATTTTTCAGATTATGTCTGTGGAAATACCCTTTAGAACATATTTCACAAATAAAAGGTTTTTTGTTTGTATGTGTTAACATATGACTTCTTAAATTACTATCATGAGAAAATCTTTTTGAACATATTTCACAAATAAATAGTTTTTCTTTGCTATGAGAGAAATAATGTTGTTTTAAACCATCTTCCCGAGAAAATTCTTTTGAACATATTTCACAAACAAAAGGTTTTTCTTTTGTATGAGTCAAAAGATGACGTTTTAAATTGACACTCAGAGAAAATCCTTTTGAACATACTTCACAAACAAATGGTTTTGCTTTTGTATGAGATAAGTAATGCTTTTTAAAAGAATCTTTGAGGGAGAATTCTTTTGAACATACTTCACAAATAAAAAGTTTTTCTTTTGTATGAGTCAAGAGGTGACTTGTCAGATTAGAACTCTTAGAAAATCCTGCTGGACATATTTCACAAACAGATAGTTTTCTATTTGTACAAACTGAAAGGTTCTTCTTTATATCATCACTTTGAGCAATGGAGTGCTCTTTATTTGTAAAAAGTTGTTCGTCTGTATCCATTGATATTTTTTCAAGGTAAATTTATTATTTTCAGATCCCAAAAGCAACTTCTTTCATATACCAGTATGAAGAGCGAGTGCGTTCATCTACATTAAACAGAAATAGTTTATTCTCCTTCAATAAATACAGATGTAGATTTAACCTGCTCTGAAATCTAAAAAGAGGCAAAAAAAGTACAATTTATTGAATCGCAATAAAATTTTACTTTATTAGGATTGAGATTTGACAAAGTTCTAATTCTTCAGGTAGTAGAATATTTATACAGCAAAATGATTATTATTTACAAATATTTAAATTAATATTCAATGATTAATAATGTAAACTGAACTAATTTTATCAATATGTATTGGATCATCCCAAGTATATAATGGATTATGAATATTTAAGAAAATTTTATTTAAATTTCGTTAATCTTTCTGTCATAGAATCCTTAATTGTTTATAAAAAAAATAACAGTGCAAAAATATGCTTATTCATCCTTGGGAATTGTTTCAGCATCTGTAAATGGAAAATAGGGTGCATAAAATTATCAAAAAAAGGGAAAAAGGTTACAAATATAAAGCAACCACAAATGATGGGACTACTGTTTTCTCTTTGTGACATCATGAACCTATTATAAAATTTTCCATTTTCTACAAAATTAACAATGAAAAAATATACTTATCAATACATTAAAACAGTTTCAGCACCTATCGTTGAGAAAAAAGTGTATCTGCAGGAAATTTCAAAAAAAAAAAATCACAAGTAATACAAAGCACACACAAGCAATGAGACTAACGTTCTTCCTTTTAAGATATAAGGATCCTATTGCCCTTAAATTAAGGGCAAATTTACAAACAAAGAATCCCATCAACAAATCTATCTATTGCATCTTTGGTTTAGCCATCATTGAGGAAATTAATATAGCAGTGTATACAAATCATATTGCATAAAATTACTGGTAGACCAAACATATCTACAGATGAGTTATTCATACACAATTTAGATTGCATTAATTATTTTTACTGCAAAGGTAATAAGGATGGTACTTAATAAAAGTCATTTTTTTAGTAATGCCAATGGTTAGACTTTCATTGTAGTATATTAATAAAAATTATTACTATGTTCTTAAAATAATCGGAAGATGAGCGACGAAACACTGACTTTTTTCAATATTGCACTCTAAGATGAATTCACTAATATTAATATTTATTATGGTTTAGCCATCACAAAGAGGAACATAACCTGATTTTGACTTTAAAATTATTACCATTAGCAGTATCAAAGGTCCAATATCCTGAAAATAAAAAGTAATTAATTAATACTAAATATATATATAAAAAATCCAAACACATCATTTACTCAAACAATTTGATATACATTTAATATAATGATACTCAAATACATACAGATCAAATTAAATAAATAAAATAATCAATAAATTAAATAATTAATAATATTAAATTAAATAATCATTAAATAAATTAAATAATTAATTAAATATTATCATTTAGAAATTAAATTTTTAGATTTTATGATTCTTCAGAAACCTAATTATCTTATATGAACCCTTTTGTCTACTAAGATACTCAAAAGCAAGTTTTCTGGGTGGGCAGAAAATTCTCTCAATTACTGGGTCATTGATTTTCAGCTAGTTTGGGGGCAAGAACATTGACTATTTATGAAGTATTTACTTTTTTAATATAAAAGTATACAGGTATGTATGACTTATTTTAAACTACTAAAAGAAAGTAAAAACATATAAAAGATTATATTTCATTACATACTAAAATTTTACACAATCAGAAAAATTACTTTTGTTTCAATGGATATTTGTCAATTAGCTTTAATTTTTTTTTAATTTAAATATGTTACACTACTAATAAATTTTAAAATGCATTTTGTTTTCATTTATTTATCATAAATATACTAAAAAAATACATATAGCTACTCATTACAGATGTTATTTGATTTATTTTCACTAATTAGAAAAATGGTACAGTTAGTGTAATTTTTCCAATTTTTAGCTCAATACAAAAACTTATTTATTTTTGTCTTTGTTTTCTACTAAGCTACTTATAGCCAATTAAAAGACACAAAAATGTTTTTCAGCCCACTCTATTACAGAATTTAAAACAAATATTATCCTGTAACTATATAGTCTGGTACTACAGCTAAGACTAATTTTACTTTACAGTGAACACATACAAACATGCACATATTTATATATCTTTTGTTGGTCTACCAATAGCCTCCATAATGAAATCTTCAATGGAAAATACAAAGTTATACAGGTTCTTTATAGTTCTGAAATTCCAGAAAAAATGGCCACACGTCTTTGGATATTAGAACTAGACTAATATTGCAAGCGTCTGGTGACTTTTGGCCATATAATAGCTTATATTTGTGTATAATAATACAGTGATCATGCCTTTTCATTTGGTTTATCAAAATGAAACTTTTAATAAATTTATAAACCAGTTTTAAAGATATTTCTTAAATAAGACATATTTATATACTAGTTACTAAAAGAATTAACTATTGTTCAAAAGAAAAATGCTGAAATTTCTTTCAAAAACTGGCCCACTCCATACATGTAGTCTCAGAACAAGTATTCTGCTTGTGTTTTCACAGTTTGCGATAAACCACGAATAAAACAGCTGCTAAGTTAAAAACATTAATTTATCATAAAAATACTAGTTGAAACATCAGATGCAGCCAGAAATTAAAAAAAAAATTATAAAAAAAAAAACAATTTTAAATCAAAGAGCTTTTTGAAATGATTTAAAACAGCACAAATAAAAGAAGACAACAGAAAAAAACTCTACTATGTTAACACCAGATGTTTAATTTCAGATGATGAAAATCATATTTTGATAATTATATAATGTAATAACTTATCACTAATTTAAATTTTACCATATGGTAACATGAAAATTTGTGATCAGGAAGAATTGATAAATCCTTCCCCTTAATAGGTTAATAAGTAACATTTACTGTGCATAATTATATAATCCCATTATTTATTTTATAAATGAAACATAATTATATCTTGATGTTAGATTGTCTGTGGCTTTGTTTATATTGACAAAGAGATCTGAGGAAAGAAAAGACTAAGAATCCTTGATTTACAATGTTTATTGTAAAATAGATAAGGGAAACAAAACAATATTTAGAAAATTTCTGTTACAAAATGCATTATACACAATGTCTTTTTTTTAAGAATATGAATCGCACATTTTAAAACAGAAGTGTCATTTTTTAATTTCTTTAATTGACTCTACTTTTTTTGAGATTTTGTAAAGTTAAGAAGGAATTGAAAAAATTTCATTCTCATGTACATATTTAATATTAACCAAAGTACAGAATATTGGATTATAAGGACAGAGGGTATGTAAAGTAAGGCAACATTAAAACTCTTTCTTTAAAAATTATCTTCCCCACATTATTCAGCTTTATTATAACTCATCAATACTGATTCATAAAGAAATTGTAAGATTCTAAAATTTTACAACTGTATGAAAAAGTGCTCAGGCCAGGAATAGAACCCAGAACCTGTGGTTTAAATTGTTTCTATCAACTAAGTTACTTGATGACTTTGGTATGTTCCTGTATACAATAGTCCATTGTAAATTACCGTAAAATCCCATTAATCTGCCCTTCCCTATCAAAACGCACACTCCCCACTTTATAAAATATTTCAACTTTCAAAAAACCCCAAGAAAGCGCTCTCCCTCCCCATTCTCAAAGGCGATTAAAAATGGGATGAATCATGAATCTTTGATGAAATGTGCATTTTATCGAGATTTTTTAATGGATTTCATGCTTTTTTTTAAAACAAATTTCTTCTTTTTTTTGCATTTTTTCGACAGAATTTATGTTTTTGTTTAAAAAAAAAAAACCAAATTGAAGCAGTGTTTTTCTTTTTTTCTATAACAATTATTTTTAATCTTAGAATGACTCTTCAATTTGGACACCATTTTCTAAAAGATTACTAACTTTTATAGGCAATAGAGAAAGGCTGCATATTTTTTAGTATTTGAATAAATATACATTTTGTGTAAGTAAGAATAAACATGGTTTCATAAATGTGCCAAAAAATAGTTTAAAGAAAAAAATTGCAAATTTTTTTTTTAAAATCCTAATACCCAAGTATCTTTCAATAGTCAGCGAGATTTTAGTAATATTCAGATAGATATCTCAAGATATTTGGCCGAAGCACTTGGCCAAGAAGCCTTCAATATTCGGCCAATTGAAATTCGGCAAAAGTGCTGAATGCCAAATAGTGGCCGAATATTCGTCCCATCCCTAGTAATCACAATCTTCTTAACAATTTATGTATTAATCAAGCTTCTTTTGGTTATTAAGTCTGTCTAAACCTGACATAAATCTTTATAATTTTATGATTTTGACGTGAATTAACAATGTTTTTTTATGAGGCAAGTTTCATTGAATAGTTTAAGAAAAATAAATTTCTTCTTTATAATGAATTTTTAATCATACATTATTAATTATTAACATAATGTTTTCTTTTAATATTTTAATCATTTAAAAAATTATGTAAATTTTTATTATTTTAGTTCATTACTTATTTTAGTATTTTATTAAATTGTAAGCATTCGTTACAGTTTCAATTAGTTCAATTCGCTATAGTTTCACTACTTTTTTTTGCTCTTTCGTTATTTAGTGTAAAAATTATATTTATTTTATAATTTGGCTAACAGTTTAATGAAAATTATAATTTGGCGAAATTGGTCGACGAGATAACCAGATTCTACCAAACATTTTAATAAAACTTTAAATGACTCAATGATAAATCAGCAAAAATAAAAGTTGCAACAAATGAAATTTTGTGCAGTCATTATCAATAAATATATGTTTTGAAAATTAAATTACTTGACATTAGAAATAACATTAGAGACAAGACGCCAATAAAAGAATGAATCGTGAATTACTTTATGTTTCTATCAACTAAGTTACTTAGATGACTTTGGTATGTTCCTATATACAATAGTCGATTGTAAATTAAGCACATTCCATTTAGCTCTAAAGACATGGACAAGCAGGAGTTTTTTTTGTAACGATTTTTCATCAGAAGGAAAAATCAACTAATTAGAAAATTTCAAAATGAGAGGTCATATGAGAGGTCAAAGTTTAAGAAGTGTAATACTTTAAAAATTGACAAAACTTATTCTTTTAAATCCTTCCAATCTTATTTAGAACATTTTTCTAATTTGCAGTGCCTAATTATCTGATATATTTTTTTTGTCATTTTCGGATTGGGTTACATTTGATAAATTTCCAAATAAAGAGTCAAATAGATGAAAATAGTAATAATTAAAAAAATGTCTGCTAGTAGTAATAAGTTAAGGGTGTATTTGAAAAAAAAAAATCTACCTTTAAATGCTTGAAATTTTTTGCTACATTATCAGACTTGTTTTTAAAAGTTAAAACATGAGACTTGCAGAGGGGATTTTCAAAGAAATGTATAAGATGCCACGTGATTTCATTTTTGGCTCAAATCATTAAAATTTGATTAATAAACAAACTCAGTGTGAACCTTTTTTTCATTCATGACCTCATGCTTTTGAAATTTTGGCTCAAAACGCCATTTTTGATAGTATTTTATTTAATATTTTCTACAATTTTCAAAAAACCGACATTGTTTAGTTTCTAAACAAGAGAATTAGGCAGTCTGATGAATTTGAGAGCAAAGATGAATTTAAAACTGAATAATGAAATTAGCAGTTTTAATTGAAATACACCTTTAATATTATTTTTTTTGGGGCGGCAATAGTATTTATTTAATTTAAGATTTTATTAAAGTGTATTGATTAGAATAAAAAAAAGATACTACTTAGTTATTTCATCGATTGATTTTGTCAAATTATACAAATCGCCAAAGTAAAAGCCAAATTTTGCATATTGACATAATTTTTATTTTAAATAACGAAAGAACAAATAAATTAGTAAAATATTAATAAAAATATAATTAAAAAGTCAATCTGAAAATCACTTGATGACGTTTTAAACATGTATTTTGTGTCTAATATCATTGAATGGCATTTGATCTTCTAATTTTGCGATAGTGTTTTGATCGATAAAATAACCAACTAGTACCAAAAAAAAAAGTGTCTGCTGATGAAATTGATGCAATGGGCGGCAGGGCTACTAAAATGAAAAAATAACTATTAACATGAAATTTTGTTTAACACAAAATGATATTGAGGTCCCATCACATAAGCCGGAAAATCAGTGTATCATTTGTTCTAGAATTCAACTGTAGTTAAAAAAAAAACTCTTCGCTCACTTGAATACACTTGCTTCCTAATGTTAAATCAATAGACAAGTTATTTTCGAATTTCTCATTAAAATTTAAGTATTATTATTATTTTTTTTTTTTTTTTTTGGTGGTGTGTGTGTGTGGGGGGGGGGGGGAGTAAGATAGCTGAGTTCAATCTTTAATATGGCTATTTTGTACTGTTTCAATATTGGAAGTAGATATATTTTTTTAAAGTACTTTCAATTTTGGAACCTCATTTTGGAAGTGCAAATACCTTTTTAAGAAAATCTGCAATGAATATCAAAAAAGTAAAAAATTATCATATTAAAGATAATTCTTAGCTATCATATGCAAAAAAAATTATTTAAAAATATTCAAATTTAAATAAAAAATTCTAAAAAAAGCAGCCAGTTGAATTAAAATTACTGAGTGGATGTTTTCAGATGTGTAAGATATCTCTTCATGATATATAAATTACAATATGAAGGCACTTCATTATGTGATCAGTTATTTAACCTTTTGCCGGGTGCACAAATTTTCATCATATGAGCAAACACACATTGTAAATTGTACAACAAGAGGAACACATTTCATTATAGCTGTTTTGTTTTAATTTTACAAATAATTTAGCATACAAATATCATATAAGTTTTCTTTGCTGACAATTTATGAAAGTATCTCACAATACACATAGATTTATTTTGTTATAACATATTAAAGCAGACATGAATTTTGTTTTAAATAAAAAAGAAAGTGAATGTTGTACTTTTACAACAGCATATCCACAGGAAGTTTTAGAAAATACTCTGTTTCGATTAAAACACACTGACTAACAATCAAATTCAGTTTATGTGTAACACAATGTTTTAAAAGCAAACAAAAAAATTTGCAAAACAATTTGCTGTATTTAAATTGAAATTTCAATAATATTAAACTAAACTAGCTATTTTGAAATAATAATAAGGAAAACTATCTGCAATAAACAAAATGTTTGGTTTTACTTGGTTAAGCCATCGTTCAAAACACAATCACCAAAATATAAGATTAAATGTCAATACAGTAGACTCCCTCAAATCCGCAACTCTCTAAAATACGCACATAATTTACAGATATAAACAATGTAGCATTCGATTCAGATATAGGGGCAAAATTTCACTTTTTTAGATTTATAACAATTCCATACATACAGTCAAAGATCTATAATCTGCAGAAGTTGAGGCCAAAGGTTGTGCGGATTATGGAATTTTGCGGATTATAGAGTATAATGGATTATGCGTCATTTTATCATTCTTAGACAGCATTTTAATTCTATAATCAGTATAATATGGAAAGATAAATATGAAAACTAGTAATTAATTTAATAAATAATCTAAAAAAATGCATTTTTAAAGTTATTTTATTTTTTTTAAATGATATATATATATATATGTATTTAAAGAACAATAATTACATAATAATGAGATTTATTTTTAAGGAATATTTTATGGAAGAAAGTACCGTATTTTCCGGGAATAACGCCGCGGCGTTAAACTAGATTTTTTTGTTTTGTAAACAAAAGTGCGGCCAATAACTAGGTGCGGCTTGTAAATAGGACTAATTAATTTAAAATTTTTGAAAACAGATCGGCAAATGTAAACTTTCGTTGCTTTCGCTGTAATTATACACATGCACGTGGAATTATATTTTTAAGGTTAAAGAATCTAATGCTTAAAATTGATTTTAATTTACTGATATACCATAAAATCCCGTTAATCCGCCCCCTCCCCACTTTATAAATAATTTGAAATTTTCAAAAAATCCCGAGAAAGCGCCTCCCTTCCAAAAAAATCGCTGAAAAAACGCCCGTTTCGCCAAACAATCATGAAAAATAACCGCAAATTCCTTTAAAGGATCGCGGAAAAATCATGAATTTCGCCGAAGTATCGCCAAAAAACCCACATTTCGACGAAAGATTGCAGTAAAAACGCGAATTACTTCAAAAAATCTCTAAAAAAAGTACAAATTATGTCAAAAGACCGGTTGGAAAGGAATGAATCATGATGAAATGAATAAATCATGAATCTTTAGAAATGTGCTATTTTCGAGATTTTTTAATTGATTTCATGCTTTTTTGGGTTTTTTTTAAACAAATTTTTTTTAAACAAAATGCGTTTTTTTTGACAGAATTTACGTTAAAGGAAAAAAAAACACTAACTTTTTCAAGTGTCAATATTCATGATTCATCTAAAGATTCACGATTCATTCAATTTATCATGATTCATTCCTGCAAATTTTGTGAAACGATCGCGGAAAAATCCCGTGTAAGCGCCCCCCTCTAATTATTTTACGATTTTTCGTCACGTTTGGGGAGGGGGGGGTGGATTACCAGTATTTTACGGTAAGTTTTATCTTAAATATGTCTTCAGATGTGAGTTGTAAGCGCCGCAGTTACCCTGCAAAATTAAAAAAGTTAACGGTAATCGTGGCGCAGCGAATGGATGAGGTTCCGATTTCATTGAAATACCTGTACAATAAAAAAAGATAAGTTATTTATTTAAGATCAAAATGTTTTACTTTATATCAGTTAATAATTTTATTTCATTGCTCTAATAATAAATGTGGGAATATACCCGGCGCGGCGTTATACCCGGTGCGGCCTTATACCCGGTGAAGCGTTAACCTAGTTTTTTTTATTTTTAACCAAGTGCGGCGTTATTCCCGGAAAATACGGTATTAAAAAAATGAGAACAAATTATGCACAAAAAATAAACAACACAAAGTAAAATAAATGGTAATTACTTCAGTATACTATAATGAAATAGTACTATGAATATTATTTAAGAAATCTTTTGTTTAACAAAAATAAGAGTCGAGTGTTGTTTGTTTCAAAACCTGAAATGAATGAATCATGAATCTTTGATGAAATGTGCGTTTTTTCGAGATCTTTTTTTTATTGATTTCTTGCTTGTTTTGGCTTTTTTTTTTTTTTTTTTTTTTTTTTTTACAAATTTTTCCTTTTTCCTGCAATTTTACAACAGATTTTATGTTAAAAAAAATTTCAAGTATCAATTTTTGTGATTCATTCATTTCATCATGATTCATTCCTGTAAATTTTGTTGAACGATCGCGGAAAAATCCCGTGTAAGCGCCCCCCTTATAACTATTGTACGATTTTTCGTCACGTTTGGGGGGGCGGATTAACGGTATTTTACGGTATAATATTTAGTTCTCAACTGGTGCTGTGTTTATTATTACTCTCCTGAACTTGCACAAACTGAAATACCTACGAATGAACAGTTGTCAATTCGAACGTTCAGTAAGATTAGGTACGTTCCGTAATACAGTTTAGTTTTTTACTGTCAATAAAATAAAAGAGTAAATAAAAAAAATACATGTTTTATTATGATTTTTATTACATTTTTTATTATTTGTTAAAAAAAATCATTTTTGGATCACGGATTTGTAATTTTTTTAAACTGTTTATTTCATTGTTTACATTCGTAAATTAACGCGGATTATGGGAAATTGCGGATTATGGGTGCGCGGATTATAGATCCTCGACTGTATTTTAATTTGTAATTTTTGTTAATATTAATGTATTCATGTTTTTTCATGAAGGAAGAACAATTTTATTTCTAAAAATATTCAAGATATGGATGATATCACTGGTAATCACTAGAGATGGGACGAATAGTGATTTGACCGAATAGCCGAATATTCAGCCAAATTTTAGCCTGAATACTAACTTTTTTTTTTCCAAATAAACAAAACAACTTTTGATTATGTATATAGAAAGATAGATAGAATATAGAATTTTAAATAGGAAAAAAAATTATAAACAAATGTATGTTTATATATTTAATAGCTTGATGTATTTCTTGTTCTTGTAAAATTTCCAACACCTTGATACTGCTAATAAAACAATTTTTACTGTATCTAAATTATAATAACATAAATTTATCTACAGGAAAGTAATTCATAAACACTGTATCCAAAGTAAGAACTCATTATCTTTACTATTCTTAAATGTAGTTATAAAATTTTATACAGCAGTTTTCGCTTATTTCAGCTTTTAAATTTTGATTCTTTTTTAACAATTCTTTGAGAGCATTTGCATGTTATAAATAAATAGCATGCTATATTTCAAATTTATATACGAAACAATTTCATAGTAATCAAAATTAGAATGTTTTCAGAGCGTTTTCTACTCTTTCACACTTATACATTTTGAATAGAGAGCATTCACATCTCGTAAATAACTACCATGCCAAATTTCAACTTTCTAAATTCCTTCAGTATCACAGTGCTTGCAACTTTAAAATGTTTTGTAATCTGCTTGTGCTTGTGACACATAGTACATAAAACAAAGCCTATGCTGGAGTAAGTAATAATGCAGTATTAAAATCAGACACTTTCCTCAGGGAGGGATTTATGTGATTTCAGGGGAGACTTATAAGAGTTCCGAGGGGAAATTGTACTTTTTGACCATTAAAAATACAAAATTTCAAATTTTCCAAGGAAAGGAGGGGGATCATTTCATTGCTCTAGGGGAAAATGTTCTACTAGACCACCCCTGAAATTAACACTGAAGGAATGTCGTCATTAATTTTGAATTCAATTTCATATTTCCAGATATTGCATAGAGAATGTAATTTTGAGAGTTCTTAAAATGCTTTTCGTATATTTTCATCTTTTTAAGTTTCAAACTTTTTATAAAGTATTCTTAAAGAGTATTTATATTTTATAAATAACTAGCATTTCGAATTTCTAGGCCCTTTAGTAACACAAAAATCACATTTTTAGAATGCTTTTATCTCCTGCACCCCCGTTTGGGGATGTAAATAAATACACTGTCATAAAATATAGCCTGTGTTGCAGAGATTATCCCCTACAAATATACACACAAATGTTACTTCTTTATAGCATTAGTACAAATAGAATGTAAGATATGAATTTCATAAAGGTGTTTTATATGTGCATGAAATTTGCAGACATTAATGTATGCTTTGTAATGTAATCCTTTAGAATGAAGCAGTGTTTTTCTTTTTTCTATAACAATTATTTTTAATCTTAGAATGACTCTCCAATTTGGACACCATTTTCTAAAAAATTACTAATTTCTAAAATTTTCTAAAAATTTTTTATAGGCAATACAGAAAGGCTGTATATTTTTTAGTATTTGAATAAATATACATTTTGTGTAAGTAAGAATGAACATGGTTTCATAAATGTGCCAAAAAGTAGTTTAACGAAAAAAATTGCAAAAAATTTTTTTAATAAAAATCCTAGTACATTTGGCGCTACTACTCTGTTATCCCGTTGACCAATTTTGACAAATTATACAAATCGCTAAACTAATAACCAAATTATACATATTGACATATTTTTATTTTAAATAATAAAAAATCAAATAATTAGTAGAATATTAATAAAAATACAAAGTCGAAATAAAAATCACTGATGTTTTAAACATGTGTATCATGTTTAATGTCATTGAATTGACATTCACGATCACCCATTATTGGCATTTAATCTTATAATTTGGCGATAGCATTTTGGTCAACGGGATAACAGAGTAGTACCCATTTGACACACATCTTTCAATAGTCGGCGAGATTTTAGTAATATTTGGATAGATATCTGAAAATATTCGGCTGCAGATATTTGGCCAAAGCACTCGGCCAAGAAGCCTTCATTATTTGGCCAACCGAGTATCGGCAAAAGGGCCGAATATGACTAATCCTGACATAAATCGTCATTATTTTATGATTTTGATGCGAATTAACAATATTTTTTTATGAGGCAAGTTTCATTGAATAGTTTCAGAAATATACATTTCTTCTTTATAATGAATTTTTAGTCATACATTATTCATTATTAACATAATATTTTCTTTTAATATTTTAATCATCTTAAAAATTATCTAAATTTTTACTATTTTAGTTTATTACTTATTTTAATATTTTATTATATTGTAAGCATTCGTTATAGTTTCAATTGCATTCAAATTACTGTGTAAAAAATGTAAACAAAGCAATGTCCAGAAATCCACAAAATTCAAAAATTCGTACAACCTCTGTTCCCAAGCTGTGCGGATTTGTGGGAGTCTATTATACTGGATAATCATAAATATCACATTAACATGATATTTTACACGTTACGCGTTTTTTTTTAAGTCATCAAAAGATTGTTTTGCGATGATTGGTATTTTCATAATGTTTCACTAATTTTTTTGCTCTTTCATTATTTAGTATAAAAATTACGTTTATTTGTATAATTTAGCGAACAGTTTGACGAAAATTATAATTTGGCGAAATTGGTCCGACGGGATAACAAAGTTCTACCAAACATTTTAATAAAGTTTAAACGACTCAATGATAAATCAGCAAAATGAAAGTTGCAACAGATGAAATTTTGTGCAGTCATTATCAAATAACAAATTGTAGAGTTTTTAGCTTAAGAATAAAGAAAAAAACTACACTACCTAAGCACAAACAAGAGGTTAGATACAATAAATATATATGTTCTAAAAGTTACTTCATATTAGAAGCAACAGAAGAAACAAGACGCCAATAAAAAGAATGAATCATGAATTGCTTCATGGTTCATAGAAAGTGATTCTTATATTTATATATATTAGTCTTGTATTTATTCTTAATATTATTTATCAAATAAATAACTGCAATGGAAATTTGTCCAGATTTTTTTTTTATCGCTGTTTGTAATATTTATTACCATATTTACTACGAGCTTTGCCAAAAAATCTAAGGTAAATTTCCTGAAAGCATGTTTAAGTGCTAGATTAACGAATTTTAAAAATTCTTCCTTTTTTTTTATAGATAAATATTTTGTTTTGTTAATTCAAAGGCGATTGATATTTTATTTCAAAACATCGTCTGTAGGAGTGTTCCATTTATTGAGTGATTCATTATTTATGAATGAATTCTTTTTCTTGATTCATTCATTGTTCTGGCTTCTGTAATAAAATGGAAAAAATGGCAAATTTTGATTGTAACAGTAGCGATATTTTTAAATCAATATACTGACTCATTTTCTCCACTAAAATAAATTTGTGGTAAGATATGTTTCTTTTCTTATTCTTCTACTGAAAATTCTGTAATTTGTGGATTGATAACACACAGATAACGACACAGAATTTTATGTGTCAGAACTCATTTAGTAAGAACTCACACTGGTAAAGCAAATAGTTTAGCCGTACAATAATCATCTTGCGAACTTTATTATTTTAGAATAGAAATGGTTAAAACATTAAATTTACATGATATTTTAAACAAATTATTTCATTATATAAAAAAAGTAAAATACCCTCTTAGTAAATTATAGGATAGTGTATAAGCTAATATACACTACAAGTAAAATACACTTTGAAAACTATAAGTATTGCAAAATATTTTCTGGCAACCTATTTTCTGTTTCATGTACACAAGCAGGTTTTTCGACATTTGTATAGTTTATTTAATATGAAAAGGCCATTTATTTATTTTATTGTGCAAACATAAGTAAGTTGTATATAAAAAAGAATTGTAATGCATATACGTATATGTATGTATAAATGTGTGTAAATGCAGAATTATATTTATATTAATATAGATATATATGTTAATATAAGCATTCATTTGGTTTGTTTTCATAGCAGTTTGTATCATTTTGCAATAAATCTCATTTTCTAAAGCTCAAATTGTGCCGAATAGCTGTAAAACAAAATGTGAAAGCCTCTATAATGGAAAAATAACACTTTTTTTCTATCAACCAATGCTGTGAATATAACTTATTAACATGAAATAATTATTTAGTAAAATTTTATTAAATATATAATTTATTGCATGTTATTAATTTTTAAATTACCTGTAATTATTTCTGCTTTATATCTCATTAGCTTATTTACTCAAGTAAAGGGTGCACGTGTGTATAAGGTCACCCGTACTTTATTAGTAAAAATGGCGATTTCTTAAAATCTCGTGTATAATGCACACCATAAATTGGATACACTAATGAAGAATGACCAAATGAATTTGTGTAAAAAAAAAAGTTGAAACAAACATTACAACAGACCAGAAAACAAGACAAAAATGCATTTTTAGACTTCAGGTTGTAAGATAATGATGGGAAATAGGAATGAGTGACGGTAAAAAGAATTGATAATTAGTGTTTAGATAATGTCACTAGCTCTGTTGTATAATAAACTGGAAGGAGTGAAATAAATATGCAGTAATACTTCAATTAAGTAACATTTTCCAAATTTTAATATCTTCTTTGAATAATTTCTTGTTTCATATGTATTAGGGTGGATCGAAAAGTATAGGAAAAAAACTTTTTTTAAAAATCACTATCGGCGCGCCGTGCAAAAGTTGCCTTTTATGTATACTAGTTTAAAGGATTTTTTTAATTAATATCCATTCATATCTTCCGGTGCCCCAAGTGCCCCAAAAATAATTAAAAATTGAGTTTTTTATGATATTTTTATATTTTTTTGTTTATTTATTTTTTCTTAATTACTTTTGGCGCAGGGTGCAAAAGCTATCTTTTATCTATCTTAGCTTACATATTTTTTTAAATAAAATTCATTCATATCTTCCAGTGCCCCAAGTGCCCCAAAAATAGTTTAAAATTGAAATTTTCTTGAAAAAAAATTTTGTGTTTTGTTTTATTTTATTTTATTTTACTTTTTGAAATTCATTTGGCACAGGGTTGGAAAGTTGTTATTACAATACTACATAACTCTGCAGCTCCCATATATTTTTTAAATCAAAATCCATTCACATCTTTGATGCACCAATCATAATTAAAAACAGAAATTTTTACAAAAATGTATCAAGAATTATAATTTACGAAAAATGCTTACAAATTTTGAAAACAGTTTAATTAATAACGTATAATAGGGATGCACAACCTGTGGCCCGCGGGCCAAAAGTGGCCCGCGATGGGTTAATGTGTGGCCCGCGAGCTCTGTCAATTTACAAATGGAAAAAATTGCTATTTTGTGCATACGTGATAGGAAAAAATCGTAAATTTGTCGATTTTCTGCGGGAAAATATAAATTTTCGTCACTATTCATTTGATTTGTTGATACTTGCATCAAAATAAACTGCACAATGTGTTATTCAAACTAATACTCCAAGACAAACTAGAAATATTTCTTTATTTCTTCATTGTAATCTGTAGCAGCACGTTTCGATTTCCTTTGCTTCTTCTATTGAACTTTAATAGTCCAAGAGCCGACCGCACAAAACCCTATGTCATCGAGCACAAGAAAAAACCCTTTATTTTATGGAATAGTAGTATTAAGGGAATCTAATCATCCATGTCTGCCGGAAGCGAAGTGGTGCATAAGCCAGAAGTTAATATCACTAGTGGTTAATATCACTAACGAAACGTCGTCATTTTCGTCAATAGCAACTTTCATTGATCGGTTCCGAAAAATCGTGAATTTCATTAAGTGCGGAAAAAAGGGAATTTTGTCGATGAGGCTTGTAAAAATCGCAAGTTTCACTCATCAGATATTGAAAAATCACGAATTTCGTCCATGAAGTTAGGAAAAAAAATAGCAAATTTCCCCGATCAGGCACAGAAAAATCGCGAGTTTTTTCTATCAGGCGTAGAAAAATCGTGAATTTTGTACGTATTACGCAAAAAATCGCACATTCCGTTGATCAGGCAAGAAAAAATTATCAATTTTGTAGATAATGCTCGAAAAAATTGGAAATTAAATTCCACGGTTGCAAAAAAATTGCATGTTTTCTCGGTTTATCGCATGAAGAAAAAAAAAAACGTGAATATCGTTGATCAGGCACGGACGAAAAAATTGCAAATTTCGTTGATAAAACACGAAAAAATCGCGAATTTATCGATGACGCGAGGAAAAAATAAAATTTAGTTAATAGGCTGCGAAACAATCGTGACTTTCATCAATTTACCCAAAGAAAAAAAATTCGCGAGTTTCATCTAACCGCGTAAAAAAATGCAGATTTCGCCAGTTAGTACAAAAATCGCGAATTTCGTTAATCTGGCGCGAAAAATGTGTATTTCTTGAATTAAAGGTGGAAAAAGTGCACATTTCATCGATCGGACGCCGAAAAATCGCGAGTTTCGTTGAACGGAGACGTGACTATTGCGAATTTCGTTGATCACTCGCGTAAAAATTGCTAATTACGTCGATTAGGCTCTAATAAAATCTCAAATTTCCTTCATCGGAAGAGGAAAAATCGCTAATTTAATTTATCGGCTGTGGAAAATTGCGAAATTTGTCGATCAAGCGAGAAAAATCGCTAATTCCGTCGAATGGCTTTGTAAAAATCATGAATTTCGTGGAATGGCTTAGTAAAAATCATGAATTAACTCATTCAGGCCCGGAAAAATCGTGAATTTCGTCGATCGTATGCGTAAAAACTGCGAATTTCGTTGGTCTGGAGCGGACATTCACGAATTTTGTTGATTAGTCTCGAAAAAAATGTGAATTTTATTGATCATGCGAGGAAAAATCACGAATTTCTTAAATCAGCTTTGAAATATCGCGAATATCGTTGATCAACTTTGTAAGAAAACGAATTTTGTTGATCAGGCAAGGAAAAATCGTGAATTTCATCGATCAGCTTCGAAAAATTTGGAATTTTGTTGATCAGTAGCGGAAAGATCCTGAATTTTTTCGATCAGCTTCGTCAAAATTGCGAATTTTGCCGATTATGCTAAGAAAAATTGCCTATTTCGTCGATCCTGCGAAGGAAAATCGCGAATTTTGTCGATCATGTGGAGAAAAATCATGAATTTCATCGATCGGTTTCGTAAAAATCGCGAATTTCGTCGATTAGGCGCAGAAAAATATCTAATTTCGTCAAACGGCTCCAGTAAAATCGTGTTTTTTGTCAACAAGGTTCGGAAAAATCGCGAATTTCGTCGATCAGGTTCGGAAAAATCGCGAATTTCGTCGATCAGGTGTTGAAAAATCGCAAATTTTGCCCGTAATGTGCAAAAAATCGCGAATT
This sequence comes from Maratus speculifer, assembly GCA_964019185.1. Lineage (NCBI taxonomy): Eukaryota > Metazoa > Arthropoda > Arachnida > Araneae > Salticidae > Maratus > Maratus speculifer. Next base: position 7,245,835 of record CAXHSM010001557.1, read on the forward strand.
TTGCCGATCATGTGAAGAAAAATAGAGAATTTCGTAGATTTGCTTAGTAATAATCGTGAATTTCGTTGTCCAGGTGCGGAAAAATCGCGAATCTTGTGGATCATGTGCGGAAAAAAATTCGCGAATTTCGTTGAACATGTGAGGAAAAATCACTAATTTCGTCAATCACTTTTGTAAAAATAGCAAGTTTTGTTGATCAGGTGCGGAAAAATCCTGCATTTTCTCGATCGGTTTCATAAGAATTGCGATTTTTTTTTGATCAGGCGAGGAAATGATGCAAATTTTCTCGATCAGCTTCATAAAAATTGCAAATTTTGTAAAATGTGCAAATTTGGTCGATCAGGCGTGGAAGAATTACAAATTTCATTGATCGGGCACAGAAAATCGGGAATTTTGTTGTTCAGCCACGAAAATTTTTGTTGATCGACTCCTTCTCTCCCTTTCGTTCATAAAGTTCACATTTTTTTCGGTACCAGCAATTTATGCTTGTTTTTTAGCATTTTTACTCTCCTAAAAAAGTCAAAGAATATTTTTACATCTTGAAAATAAAGCTTGCTACATCTGTTGTATATAAACTAAAATCTGCTGATATATCCTTACCATGTTAATTGGATATTTTGACTGGGTAAGCAAACTTAAAGGGGTAACACCCCCCCCCCCCGTCATTCCCCTCTAAAATGATATTTTTTATCTGAGTATAGGCCACAGATCACCTCCTTCAAATCGAATCATCTCCTTATTATTGATGTGGCACTCGACCACCCAGAAATATTTCTAAGTGGCCCTTCACTTGAAAAGGCTGTGCACCCCTAACGTATAAGGTTGTAAATAACATTAATTTTTCACTAATAAGCCACATATAAATTTAAAAATCAAAGCATTAAATCATAAAAATTACAAAAATCGAACTTACGTAGAGAAAAGTTTTACATCCTTCAATTTGGAAATTTACATATTTTAAAAATTTGTAATCTTTTTTTTGGTATCATAGTGTTTTATAATATAAAACAGTGTCTCTTTTCTTGTCCAGATACAGTTTCTGATGCCTCAGACACTAGTCAAACGCATCTTTCAACCGCTTGGGTATGGCATGGATATTTTGATCATTCATTCGTTTTTACAACTTTTATCATATTCTCAATTTCTTCGCAAGGCGCATTCATCAAAAGTGGTTGTTCAAAACGTCCAACTCGTTGCCAGTCAATAAGTTCAAAATAATCCTTTGCTTTGAAGTTTATTTGGGGTACTTTGAAAATTCTCACTTCTGGTGATTTTCTCTTTTTATTTCTAGCAAAATTAGCTTTCGTATTGCTAAAGATCTGATATGCTCTCTGTTATCTGTGAACAATAGCAAATTTTCAGGGGAAAAAAAACTATTTCGTTGAATAACAGCATCTACGATCTTTCTTAAGGAGTAGGAGTACGGCTTTGTGTCGTCGAATTAATCCGACAGATGGCTCTGATTGCAACAGGGTGATCGGAAGTTTGGCAAATTGGCGATTTTTACTGAAGAAACGATAAGCGCTTTACTGCCAATGTCTTGCAACTGTTAACAGTCTATGGAGGCGGGCTGTATTTGAACGTCATATCAGTAAACTCCAATCACGTACCTCCTTTTCTGTTTACAGACCTTTAAGTTTTTTAAAGGTCTCTGTTTCGGATCGTTTTTTTTTTAAATAAAATAGCAAGAATTACCTTTTTTCCGTACGTATAAACATATATCTTTTTTCCAACATTTTAAAAATTCTCTTGCGCTGCAACAAAACCACAGAAGAATAAAAGGTGGGGGGGGGGTATATTTTTTTTTCTCTCTCTCTGACGCATAATGATAAATTAGTGCATATTTACATTGTAAGTACTATGTTTCTCATTAAACTGTAATAATAATTTCATTTTATGCTAAGAAAAGTATATGATGATGAAAATATTGTGTGTATAACTGGTGCAAAATTAAGCATCATGTTGGCTTTATATGTAGAAATACGATGAGTGAGTGTTCAAACACTTATTTTAGGTACAATTTAGTATTCCTGCAAAATTGTGAAAGGATCTCAAAACTAAATTAGATTTTTGAACATAATTTCATTTGGATTTTCGGAACATAAACTTGTAATTTTTTCCAGGAGGGGGTCTCAAAATATTTTAAGGGGGGGGCGGGTGAGCCGCCCATAACGCCCCCTTAGCTACGGCCCTGTCTGCAAGGATCTTTTTTCTGAATCATCGGGCAAACTGAGTGCTCCACGTGTCGTTATAAGATTCGAAAAAATGATTGTCCCTTATATTTTTACCTAGATTTGTTTTTAAATGTGTTTCCGTGCTGTATAAATAAAAGCCTATATTAATTTCATTTCTGAAAGAATTATTTTAAATATTATGAATGAAAACAAATATTTCGGAGATTTAAAAAAAAGAAAGAAAGAAAAATGAAAAGAAAGAAAGAAAAATATATGCATATCTGTGTGAAACTAGTAGCATTTTTTTACTTGTATATAATTCCATGATATTTGCAATTCAAAAATAAATTTTATTATTTTAGTATCGTAATATAAGTTGGGTGTCTTAAGCTGCTTTGCCAGGGTCCCACGCGACGTTGTCCCGGAACTCATGGTGTTGGTGTTGTTTATAACGGTCGATTATCTGTACGAGGGATATAGGGTGTAAGGAGAGGGCTTCATGGTGGCCTCTCTAAATGAACGTAACTCGTATTTAAGCAAAGGTTCCCAAAATTAGAGGAAAACAAGGGGAAATTCCGAACGGTTCGGTCGACGGGCGCAATTGGGGTCGAGCACAGCATCTACCATCTGTGATAGCATAACCTTTTCGACATATTTCTGCAAGTCTTATGTTATTTTTGAAGCATTGTTTAGTGATTATCAAAAATGCACGGTACTATTATTCTGTGTGTCCCAGTTTTTTTTAAGTCATATCAAGCTGTGTTTCTGTTTATTTATTTATTTATTTTTATTTTATTTTATTTATTTATTTATTTATTTATTTATTTATTTATTTATTTATTTATTCTTTTTTTTTTTTACTTATTAATTACTTTTTTAACACTTTCCAACAAAGTTGAAAATTGTTTATGATTTAGGTTTGTCTGCGAGTAATTGACGTTTACCCGAGCGCGAACCCTATTGCAAATAAAGTTTCTCCCGTGATTAGTTTATTTACAGGGAGAGTTAAAAGTTTTCCGGTACATTACGGCCTATGAAAAAAAAATCGTTCCAAATGAATTTTAAAGATTTTACACCCTTTCAAACATATTAAAATGTATATGCATTTACGTATTGCACTAAAATATACATTCTGTAAAATATGAGGTGAAAAGAATAATTATTATTTATTTGTAGGCCACACAAAATAAGTTCATACATAATGGTAAAGAGAGGAATTTTTTTTCATCATATTTTAATTATATTAAACTATTGAACGTATAATAAAATTGATATGCGTCACTGAGGCTTAATATAAGTTATTTCGCTCATAATACGAAGAGCACAGAATTCACAGGGACACAAATAAGGTGTCAAAAAGGTCTATTCTATCCGAAGTATTGTATATTATCGACAATAGCCCATTAATGGAAATTAACTTATAGAAGCAGTTTTTAAATAAGTTGTGTATTTGTTATATTATTTTTATAAAGGGCAACACAAAAGAGCTCCTAAAAGTTACTGGATATGAACATAATTTACTTAAAAGTTGTTTTTAAATAACTTATGTATTTTTATGCTGAATTGCATTCAGTTTACTAAGGAATATTTGTAGAATACAGATAAAATTATTTACAGGGCCACGCAAAGAATTGGATACATGGTTGCCTATGGGATGTTAATTTCCGTAAATGTAATTTCAATAATCTTAAGGGTTTTTGTTCTCAACTGCTCCGCTCAACAAGCGCAGCACGTTCTGATACATTTACAAATTCATTTTTTTAACAGAAAGTTATAAAATTGGAATGCCTGACAATAGAATCAATTTCGAATCGAACTTATTTTTCAATTTTATGATAGTTATATTACCATTCCAGTTCTAAGCTATTTCGATCACGTGATCACCCGTGATTTTTCTCCTGCTTTTCGACCGGTTTTTCTGCTTTCGTCGGAAAATGTGCTCCAAAACGTCAACTTTGAAGGCTTGTTATGAAAGATTGTGTTTTTTAAAAAGAGAAAATTGAATGCAATTAGACAGTTTCTGAATAACAACACCTGCTATTTTCATGCATTTCCGAACAAAAATAAATTAAAGCATATGTCACAAAGTTGACCTTTTTGATTTAAGAATTCCCTTATGAGTGTTTTAGTTTGATCTAAATTTTAACCAAATACAGGTGTATAATAAAGGTACCAAGCTCAGCTAATGCACAAAAGGGAAAAAAAAAAAGAAAAAGAAAAAAAAAGAAAGAAAAGAAAAGAAATCTTTAAATGAAATTGAAATGCAAACGAGACGAGGCTACTTCAGTCAGTCGAGAAGATCTGTTCGTCGATGCTATATCCTAAACAAGAAATTTATAAATGTATCTCGGTTGCATTTCAATATTTATAAATGATTTTTTTGCATTCTTTACTGAAACGATTTGTAAAAAGACGGTTTTTTATTTTTCGATTTTGATTGCAGAATTTATTATGGGATTTATTTCACTTTCGGAGCCGGTTTTGAGAGAGAAAGTGTCTTCACTGTAAACAAAATCAACAAAATCGAAAAGGGGAAAAAAACTGTACCAAAATAAAAACATTGAGAGAAAACATTGTACAGATCTAATTTAAACTATGCAAATATATATATATATATATATATATATATATATATATATATATATATATATATATATATATTCTCTTTTGACTGCAATTTTTTTAATGGGAATTACTTCACTTTTGTAACCGGTTTCGAAAGTGAAAATGTCATTACTGAAAATATCTGTAAACAAAATCGAAAAAACAAAAAACGATACCAAGATAAGAAACTTTCTACAATCTCAGTTAATGAATAAATAAAAATTATATAGATATATATTGAAATGCATCTGAAACGACGATACATCAGTAAACCGAAAATATCCGTTCGTTAACGCTGGATCCTATAGAGGAAATTTATAAAGGTAAATGAATTGCATTTTAATATTTTAAATGATTTCTCATTTATCTATTTATTTATTTTTGTATTGGATAGTTTAGATAAATCTTCACAAAAGCTGTTATTTATTTTTCCTATTTTGAATGAAGAATTTTCTTATGGAGATGCTTTCACTTTCGAAACCGGTTCTGAAAATGAAAGTGTTCTCACTGAAAATATCTGTAAACAAAATCAGAAAAGCAAAAAAGGTACCAAAACAAAATCATTAAGGAAAAATTTTTGTACAGATCGACATCTATCATATACAAAAGAAAATTGATATTTGACAGCTATCATATACAAAAAAAAAAAAAGAAAGAAAGAAAGAGAGAAAAAAGAGAAAAAGAAATACAACCGATAATACCCGGTCGTTAATGCTATATACTAAAGTAGAAATTTATAAAGACATCTCGGCTGCATTTCAATATTTTTAAAAGATTTTATTTATTTTTATTTTATTTTATTTTATTTTATTTTTATTTATTTTTTTACGTTGGATATAGCTCAGGTCGATTTGTACAAAGGCCGTTTTTTATTTTTCGATTTTTGCAAAAAAGTATATATATATATATATATAAACATATTGCTATTTTTGTGTGTGTGAAAAAACATATATTTTCAAAATAGCATGTTTCTTCTTTCTTGTAATCCAAAAGAAATTATACTCTACTGTTTGATATATTTATTCACGAGTGTTTTCCAAATCCTCTTTATCAAAATACAAGTACAGTGTTCTTTTATATTATTTAGGTATTAAAATTAAACTTTTTAAAGTTCCAAAATAAACGCCAAACATATATTCATAGAATTTATTTGTATTTTTATACTTTTCAGTTTTGTGACATCTGTCACAAAGGTGCGCACACCAAAAATGGTGTGTATGTGCAGGGCAGGGTTGGTATAAAAACCGGTTTTTTTGAAAAAAACCAAAAAACCGGGTTTTTTGGTTTAAACCAGGTTTTTTTGGTTTAAACCGGGTTTTTTTCAAATCATTATTTAAATCGCATTTCCAAGAAAAATAACTTGAGTTTTAGAAAGTCATGAGGATTTTTTGTAATTAATAGTTAATTAATGTTAAACATTCACATTAGTATTTATTTTTTTGATAATTAAATAACTAAAGCATAAAAATTTATAATTAAATTATCTTATAAGTTTAGGTTTCTGTAGGGAAATATTCATTGTGTGAAAAAAAAAAACTATTAATTTATTAGTATACTTACATAAACCTTTTAGATAATAATTTAAGAAATAATTATATGCAGTTTGATAATGAAGAACATAGTAAACGGCAAACAAACATATTTTACTAAATTAACAGAAATAAGCTGAAATAGAAAACATTTTCTTGTGCATAATTTAGAAATTATTTACAGTATTAACATAAACACATGATTATTAATCTCTTACTACATATATTTACTTAAAAAATATCAATATGCATTTTATTAATGCTAAAAAATTCATGTGTATTGACTTACTTGATACATCAACGAATGTAATGCTTACACAAATTGAGACATAGGCTTAGAAAAATTATTATTATTATTTTAAATACAAACTTTATTTTTTCTGTTTCTTTGTTCTTCAAAAGGTGAAGATTTAGCATTAAATTTTATTATCTGTGCAAGCATCGAGTTACATGGATATTTTTGTTTTGTAAAATTTAATGTATCCTTTTTTTCTTGTTCACATAGTTCACTTTGACTGTATTGTGGTTCAAGCATGTATACCTAAAAGGGCATGGGTGTTAGGGCTATTTTATACATGGACTAAAAAACTATGAGACTTCTTTATTGTACATTTTTTTTCTCTTAATATTTTTTGAAGACCTGTCCAATTATAAACTGTATTAGTAATGGAACTTATTACTTTAGATATTATCCAGGGCAACTGCTTTTTTCTTAATATTTTTTGAAGACCTGTCCAATTATAAACTGCATTAGTAATGGAACTTATTACTTTAGATATTATCCAGGGCAACTGCAATAGAATTTAACAGTTTAAACATATCTTCAACATTTCTTTTAAAATAAAAATTAGACAGATACGAGCTTTTGAATATTTTTATCAATAACATTCCTATTTTCTACACAAATTTTAAGTAAAGTGGGGCAATTTTTAAGGTAAACATCTAAAGCATTTGAAAATGAATCACACCTAGTATTATAAGACAGAGCTACTTTGACAGCATTTACATTGCATGCAATTTTTACATTTGGCTCTTAAACATGTTTTTGATGTATTTCTTATTCCCTCAAATGAAAACCAGATTATATTTTCCTTTCTTCTAGTTTTAGACATTCTTTTATTTCAATATTTATATAAGTAGCTTTCTTAAAATAAAATGCAATACTAGAAACAGAAAAAAATAATGTAAAAACTGCAAATCCAATCTAAGAAAAACCAAAGCTTACTAAAACCAATAGCTATGGAACAGAGAAAATTCATAGCCAATTATTCATTAGCATACAGAACAAGAGTAACCAATGGAAAGAATGACTTATGATTATGTCATTATTGATACTTTGATACATGATGCAATCCTTAGTAAATCATAATCAAGCTATCTAAGCAGTAAAATTGCATTTTTGGCTGGCATAATGCCATTTTTACATTTTTTTAAAAATAAAAGGTTTAAAAAAGAATTAAAACTAACTACCTTTTTTTATTCTCCACAGTTCATTGTAGAAAAATATTTTGCCATGTCAATTTATAGCTAGTAAGAAAAATTAGATTGATTAAAGATGTTTGTCACTTTAAAAATTTAATTTGTCTTTAGCTTTGCTTGTAGCTACTCCATAACTTTGATTTTGCACATTTTAATAATGTGTAAGATAAATGAAAACATTAGGGAAAAGGGAAAAAACCAAATTAAAAAAAAACATCATGGTTTTTTTTAAAAACCACTTGGTTTAAACCATGGTTTAAACCACGGTTTAAACCAGCCTGGTTTAAACCAAACAACCCTGGTGCAGGGGAAGGGGGCGCCAAATTGAAACTTCGCCCCGGGCGAAATTTTCTTTTTGCACACCGCTGATCATATACATTGACCTTCATTTCTGTCGTCAGGGCTTTTACAGTAGGTAGGGAGGCGGTGATAAATACACTACACGTTAAATAGCCTGCGTCTTGTATGTATTTATTTTTGTTGTTGCTGCTTTGAACTAAATGCTTATGAATTTAATTTTTTTTCTTAGGATGTCTTTCACACTACATGTACAATTAGTGTAAAATATATAGCCCAGAGTTTCCCATTAATTACTCCATTAGTAAATGTGACTCGTTAAATTGTCGCAAGTATAACTAACAGTGCTCTTGCTCTTCATTGTAAATTATTTGCTGCTATTGTACAACAAATTCCTCCCTTTTTGAGTCGGCTTCTTGCAACATTAGAAAATAGGGAAACGATTTATAACTGCCATGACTGGAATGAATGAATTATTGACTAATGGACTTCCTTCCCCTTCTGAGTTGTTCTCTAATGGACCTCCTTCCCCTCCTATTCCTTCTAGCTCAAAGAACCACTAGAAAGCATGTTTCAGATATAAATTAGATTATCCAAAGCTTGAAGTTTTTTAAAGAAAACGATATAATAAAATTTTCAATGGCAAGTTATTTGATAAAAACGTAATTTCTTTACAGGTAGACAATTTTTAATAACAACTACAATATTTATGTACATATACATACATTATATGAATATAAATTTGGAAGGGGGGGGGGAACAAAAAGGATTGTGAAGTCCTCCCATACTACGCACAGTGTGTAAATGCTATATATCATATACAAGGCTATGAAAAATAATTCGAAAGTATTTTAGAGTATTAGGACAAATTGCTTAAAGGTGTTTTTTAATTGAACTGTACTATATTTAATGTTATAAGAGATGTTATATAGATGAAATTATATACAAGACTATGAAAAGCACTGTATTCATGACTGACAAAGAATGATAAATTCTCAAACTGTGATAAGTTCCAAGTGTGTTTTAGCATGAATTAAATATTAGTTTAAGACATACCATGTATTAAAAATGGAAGTAAATTATTTGGGTGTACAAAAGTAGAATCTAGGAAAAAAAGTGACCGGAAAAAAAGTGACATAAACTACAAAAGCGGAAAAAAAGTGACACGGAAAAAAAGTGACGCGGAAAAAAAGTGACAAGGAAAAAAAGTTACCGGAAAAAAAGTGATTGATTTTGGGGATTCATTGCTTAAGTATGAAAGGGGGATCGGGGAGGGGGCTCATAGTTTAGGTAAATGGGTTTTTTATGCTGAATTAACTGTTTTGGTTCAATTTTTGGATATACGTTCATCCTGAAAAGAGGCTTGCCTGATTAGTTTTGGGAAGGTACGATTACTCCCCCCTCCCCAATCCGTCCTCAATTAGATGAATGGGTTTTTATGCAGAATTGACCCACGTGAGTCAAATTTGCATATAGGTTCTTTTCGATAAGGCTTATATATAGTATATAATGCCTGAAGAGATTTAGGAGTTCTAATGGTCTCTATACTTAAACAGTATAGAGAGGGAACGGGGGATAACCTTTCTAAAATTAAATTAATTTTTTCCGGTCACTTTTTTTCCGTTTACCCCTGACACATGGCTAATATAAAAATATTTCTTGCAATAAAGTTCAATTTACGTCATTGATATTTTTCAGATAAAAAGACTTTGGTTGTTGTTAATATGTAAAAAAAAATTCAGTGTTTTGAATTAACAAGGGAAATGTTTTTTAGCTCAATTCCTGTAACTCGTGAAGTCTGGATTGGATCCGCTAGTTTTCATAAATATCACGTTTGTTATCATCTTACCATTTTTACTTACCCATCATACGTAGTATAGGGTAAGTCTTGCAATCGTTTTGAAAATCGAAAATAATTTTTTGACGGATTTACACATTTCGGACACTGGAGATTCCGAAAAACATATTTTTAGAAAAAAAATTTGCCGTCCGTCCGTCTGTGTGTCTGTCTGTCTGTCTGTAACCGCTCTATCTCCCAAACAAATTGAGATAGAGATTTGAAATTTTGTATGTGCTTAGTATGTAAAAATGGGACGAAGCCTATTTAATATCAGTAACCTCGATTATCTGGAACTATTTTTTTCGGACTCTCAAAAAATTCGTTCTGATGAAAGGTATATAAAAATTTTCGAATTCTTTTATTTTAAGGAATGGGCGTAAAAGGCAATAAAATAACACAAATTTTGCATAAAAAACGAAGTCTATCGGATAATTAGTTATTGAGATATTTCTAATCCTATTTTCCACATTCTTTGATTTTTCATGACCCTGTATTTCATTCAAATTTCAATTCAAAGATATCTTTTAATTGGAAATGAGATACTTAATTCGATGCAAGAAACCGTTAGTGAATATGATTATTATTTTTGGAGTTATAAAGATGTTTCTATTACGCAATTCAGTGCTACTTGAATAGTTTGGCGTTTCATACAATTTATCGAAATTGGGTCATCAGAAATTCATTAATCGAGCATGATTATGTGTTAAAAATACTTAAATATACGTTTATATTTTATTTTGGAATTGTAATGTATTTTATAAATTGTTTACATGTGTTATGTTTTCATATATTGTGCTATGCATATCCATGATGGGTAAGTATTACGGTGGCCTCCAACGACTAGTCTAAATTAATATTTAAGTACAACAATGAATAATGATGCGTCATTAAACAGCATTTTTTTTTTTTTTTTTTTTTTTTTTTTTTTTTTTTTCAGAACAAGGGAGTTTTAACAGAATAAGGGAAAACTATTGAATTTAATAAATATCATGATCCACATTAAGCTGTTTTTTCTCTGATTAATTGAATGAAGCAGAAATTTAAGATGAAAATCAAAATTGGTACAATATTGAATTTATAATATTAAAGTATTAATTCAATACTGTACATTTTATTTCACAAATTATCTTCATATTAACATGCGAAAGTAATTTGTGAAATAAAATGTAATTTTGAAATGGAAGAAAGTTTTGCAATTGGCACATCCAACTAGTGATTCTTTTATAAATATTCGAAGAGTTTATATTGATCCGTAATAACAGTTCCGTGTTAATACTGATCAATATCTAATGTCTAAATTTTTAGATTGATTGATATACCTTCAGCTGCTATTTTTTTCTTTCTTTTTCTGCATAGAAAAAAAAATATTAGACTCGTGAAAATTTTCGACTTCCAGTTTTTGATGGATTTATATGTTTTAGGAGTTCTTAAACACAATTTGGCTGTTTTTTTTGAGTGTGTTCATTTTTTTTTTTTTTTTTTATGTTTATAAATAAAACAAGCTGGAAATTGTACGAGCAAATGAGGTGCGTTCGTACTATAACAATGTTTAAAAATATATTTAGATCTTTCTGTTATAGTAGACAGTACTTCGGATGTAGTATAGTGGCTGAAATCTTTTGTGAGTTTCTAAACATTATCTGCTTTTAATTTGAAAGGAAGTAACTTGTACTAAATCTCAGCAACGTATGTCAATGTCGTAAAATGTAATATAATTTAATATAATTGAAAGACGCCCAAGTGCGGATCTGGAGAGTCCTCAAAAGGGGGAGGGGCGATTTTAAAAATTTAGAAAATCAAGTCTAATGTACGGGTTGGAGTTTATATTTTTTTAAATGCAGGTCGTGTGTTTTGTCTACTGTTTTGCTATGGGTCGGGTTTGGGTCCGGTTAGCTTTCATTTTTTGATCCTGGTCGGGTTAATTTCTACTTGGGTCGTGTTTGGGTTCCGGTTTGCCTTTATTTTTTGCCCCTGGTCGGGTTAATTTCTACTTGGGTCGTGTTTGGGTCCGGTTAGCTTCCATTTTTTGCCCCTTGTCGGGTTAATTTCTACTTGGATCGTATTTGGGTCCAGTTAGCTTCCATTTTTTGCTCCTGGTCGGGTTAATTTCTACTTGGGTCGTGTTTGGGTCCGGTTAGCTTCCATTTTTTGCCCCTTGTCGGGTTAATTTCTACTTGGATCGTATTTGGGTCCAGTTAGCTTCCATTTTTTGCTCCTGGTCGGGTTAATTTCTACTTGAGTCGTGATTGGGTCTTGTTGACATCTACTCTTTGCTAGGTTCGAGTTTATTTATGATTTTTTGCTTTTGTGTCGGGTTTGGGTCCGGTCGATTCCTACATTTTATTGTTGATCGGGTTAGCGCGTTTGGGGCAGTTTGACATACAATTCTGATTTTGGGCAGTTTAGGATTTGGTTTATAATTTTGGGAGAAGGGTTCGGGTTGGCCCGATTTTGATTGGGGGTGAGTCTTTTGATAAAATGTTCGTTCTTTTTCGCAATCTTTCTACAAAATATGCGTCTGTTTTACGATCATTTGAAGAAATTCGTGTTTTTTCCGCGATTATTTCACAAAACTTGATGCCCGCTTGGCTTCTATTTTATGCTGCAGGCGGATTAATTTTTACTTTTTGTTGTGGGTCGCGTTTGGATCCGGCTAACTTCTACTGTTTGCTGCAGGTCAACTTAATTTCGGATTTTTTCCTATGGGTCGGGTCTAGGTCCGGTTAACAACTATATTTTGCTATTGATCGGGTTGACTTTTACTTTTTAGCTGCTCTTAGCACTTCGGGGCAGATTGTTATACATTTCGGATTTGAATCAGTTACGGATTCGGTTTTTACTTTTGTGAGAATAGTTGACCAAGTTTTGATCGCGATTCTTTTACAAAATTCGCTTGTATCCGTGAATGTGATTCTTTGAAGAAATTCACGTTTTCCCGTGATCTTTTCACAAAATTTGAGGAATTTTTGCAATCTTTAGATGAAATTCGTGTTTCTTTCGCAATCCTCTGACGAAATTTGCGTTTCTTTAATGAAGTTTGTCTTTATTTACGGATATTTGATGGAATTCTCTTTTCTCTGTTCAATAATATTTACGATTAACAAGTATGAAAGTTTTCAACACAACTTGGGCTCGTGAAAGAATTTAGAGGAGTGCACGGGTCGCAGTCGAGCTAGTAATGTTTATCTACTATCTAGATCAGAGACGTACCGAACGTTTAGCTGCACGGATCGTGGCCGGACCAATATTGTTTATCATACTACCTAGATCAGAAACGGACCGAATATTTAGCTTTTATTCCTGACCGAGCCACGACCTGGAAATTTTGTTCAATGCAGACTTCTAGGAAAAATGAAATCCAGACCAGATTCGGTCTGGAAGAAAAAGAAGCCTGTCCCTACCCGAATCTGCGAAAAAAGCAAGATCAGGACACGACCCGATTCAAAATGAGAGAAAAACTTACCCAGTCTGAGTCTTGTGGACTTAAACTGGCGAGACCCGTGTCCGGCCGTGACGGGCTCGAACTTCGCCCCAAGTTATTTCTCACGAGGATGCATAATGTTACTATGGAAATTGTTTATAAGCCCAAGGGGAGAGGACAATTAGCCGAAAAGGGAGGAGACGTTCGCCCCCTTCCCCTGCACCTTAGAACCGCCACAGCATATGAGCTGTGTCGATCCCAGATCGAGCATTTAGCCTTTACACCGGACGGAACCTGGACTTTAAAATTCCGTAGGATACCTCTAGTAGGAAGGAAGTCCACGCCAGATCCGACCTGGAAAAAACGGTGTGGCTCGGTCCAGCTCTGCAGAAAAAAAGATCCGACCCGAACCGGTTCTGAAAGTGTGAAATTCTGACCCAATCCCAATATAATAAATTAAATTTGGCGCGACACGGGTTGGGTCGCGTAAAAGTAGTAGGACCAACGTAAAAGTAGGTCCACGTAAAAGTAGGAACAACAACTTTTACGTGCAGGCATCTAATATCGTACTGCTGATCCTTTATTGCGCTCAAGGGAGGGGGGCGATCGCCCCCCCCCTTAGATCCGCAATTGAACACGCCCCAAACAATGTTTCCCCGTATAGCATTGTGTAATGGAATACTTTTGTGTGGTCCTGTAATTTAATAATAAATAATTTAATAATCATTTCATAATAATAATTTAATAATCACATATTCTACATAATGTATATTTTAGTATATACATACTCATAGGTGCATGTCAATTCTATTATATTCGAAAGAGTTTAACATCTTTAAAATGTACTTGAAACTATTTTTTCCTATATATAGTTCCTCCTATTTTTCCTTTTAATATAATTGAATACTTTTTATTGTCCTGTAATTAAAGTATGAATCCGATTTTCATAATTTGAAATGACGACAAGATTATGCAACAATTATATATTTTAAATCTCAAATGTTTTGGTTGGGTTGTTTTAGCTCGATTATATGCAGATAGACAGACGGACGGGCGGACTGAGGTGTTTTGTATTTATATAATTGTGAACGCACCTAAAAATATTCTTATCTCGTTATAATAGTATATTGTATTTCGGAAACAGTATAATAGCCGAAATCCTTTAGGTGTTCCTGTAAATACTATCTGCTATCTATAATACAGGAAATAACTTGCAGTAACCCTTAGCAACATACCAACCCTTAGCAGTAATCCCCACTGAATCGGGTAACGGATAATCAAATAACCCGCTTATTCGAATAGAACGTAATGGAATACTTATGTGTGGCCCTGTAAATCAGTAACAAATATTCTTTACAGCACAGATTGAACAGAATGTATATTATAGCACATACTTCATAGATGCATATTAATTTTTTCCGCATTGACTAATGTAAAGGAATACTTTTGGTTGTCCCTGTAATTGAACTATGAATCTGATTTTCATAAAATTTGAAATGCTTCGACAAAATTATGTAATAATTTTATATTTTAAATTTCATACGACTCAGTTGGTTAATTTTTGCGTTGTTATATGCGGACAGACGGTTTGAATAACAACCTGGTGCTGCGTATTTATATAATTACGAACGCAACAAAAATCATTCGGGCATTGAATCAGTTGTTAAATTATTTGAATCTCACCACTGATTATGACACGTTATTTGATTAAAAAATTTGCAATTAATATCGCATTAGTAAAAAATACATAAAAAATTAACTCAAAAGACTGTATGCGAAAGCTGTTGAAGGGTCTACTAGTAATAATAATAATTATTACAATATGGTTTTGTTTTTAATGAAATGAAATAAAGTAAAAACTAAGATCCTTTTTACTTTGGTATTGAAGTGAAATTAAAAAAAATAATAATAATTGCCGGAAAAAGATATCAAATCACAAAATATTTTTAATAATACCGTAGTAGAACATAAGTAAATTTTAAATTTCGGAGTTAGAAATAACAATAACATCAAGAGTTTTCTATTACCGAAACCATAAAACTGGCCTTTATTTACCCTTGGGATGTCGAACTTGCAGTTCGTTAGTAGATAAATGATCAACAACAAATGACCATTTCTGGGGTGAAAAGTGACAAAGAAGCCGTTCTATGGCGGTATTTCTAGAAATGCTTTAGTTAACTTCTCCTCCTGTACATTAGAATGCAGTGTCAAGGCATGAGAGAAAAGGGGTGTTTTTTTTTTTTTTTTTTTTTTTTTTTTTTTTTTTTTTTTTTTTTTGTCGAGTTGTCGATCATAATATATTATCAGTTTTTCTGCCCATTACAAAAGTATGTAAATTATTAATGAATTCAAGTGACAATTTTTTAAACGTTTTCAAAGAATAAGTCCTAAAAAATCGAACCATATGGCTGAGCAAGTTTACTTCTAATGTTTGAAAGGCTATTATTATTTTTTGTTACAATTTAACTCCACTTCATAATCAATTCATAGTCATGTAATGAATTTATTTTCAGACAGATGTGTTTTTATTCTTTCCTAAATTATTTGTGGTATTCAGCCGGTTCGGATAGAACTTTTGCCTAATATTATGAGTTCTGGGAATCAGTTGTAAAAATAGTATTTAAAATGTTTAGTTTGCAAATTTATATTTTTCGAAATGTTCACTTGCTCAATATCATATTCTAACCACAACACACTAAAATTTTCACATTAATTTGTGTTACGTCTATGATTCCCACTTGAAAACTCACTTGTGTTTCGTGGAGTATTTTAATGATTTACGCAGAAAGACAATATTCAGATTAGAAAAATTTAGAGTCGGCAGAGCTGCCACAGCAATGGCGGATCCAAGGGGGAGGTCACGGGAGTCATGACCCCAAACCCTCTGAATGAGAAAAATTTTAAAGGAAATTTAAAAAATGATTTTTTTTTTCAAATTTATCACTTGCTTTAAAATTAGAATCTTTTTGCTGTACTTAAATCCAAAGTAGGTAATTTTCTGACATATCCATGAAGTATTTTTTGTAATCTTAGGTGAAGATGCATTTTTTCAGAGCAAATGTGATTGATTTACGTTTTCCATTTTACAATAAAAGCAAAAAATCTTTCGAAACTGTAGAATTTTAAACTGATTTTCAGGCCGTGACAGCCAATTGCTCCCTCATGACGGCTTTTTGTAACTGTCAAATCCTAAAAATTTGCATAAAATGTTCCATTTTTTGAATAATACTTTGATTTTACATGAAAACAGAAAAATCTTCCAGTTCTTGGCATCTGAATAAGATCTATAGATTTAATTCATATATAGATCATAAATGATTTTTACGAATTTGTTTTGTTACGAATGAATTTCCCAAAAGTATAAAAATTTTAGGTATTTTGATTGTGGGGACAGTCTTCAATACAAAATTTGCTTATAAAGAAACGTGATTCCCCCCCCCCAAAAAAAAAGCAGCAATGCCCCCTCTCCCTCTACAAGAAAGGCTGATTACGCCCTTCTACCACAGGCGACTGTTTTTTAATTGTACGCCGCTTTTTCAAAAAAAAAAAAATGTACACAATCTTTGACAATATTTACTAGAAAAAAATGTACTTTCCCAAAATAGTATTATTAAAATAGTCGCCATTATATATGCATAATTCCAAATATGCAATTTCTGCAGTAAAAATTGTATTTCAGGCATTTGTGACTAATTTTAAGAACCCAGATTGAGAAGATCTCGGGTAATAGGTTCATCAAAAATTTCAACATTACTGTTGAAGTCGATAACAGTTGATTCTACAATAGTAAATTTAAGTCAAAGAAGTTTAATTTCACGCCAAAGTAAGGGTATAAAGTAGGAGTCCGGGACAAAATGTTTACGGACAAAAACTCTACTGACGAAACCTTCACCGTACAAAATCCCCACGTTTTTAGAATTTTAATACTGTGTTGAACTTGTCATAAGCAATAAATGCATAGCTTTAAAGTTATTACATCGAATATGTTAATTATGCATTGCATGTGCTCATAAGAAGCTTACCTCATTCACGCGAAATCACCCATTCGCTAATGCTAATTCTATGAAGATTTTTTTTAAAGATATCTCATTTGCATTTCAGCTTATCTTCTTTTATTTATTTATTACACTGCACAGCTGAGTTCGATCTCTACGAGAAACGCTTTCTGTTTTTTCTGTTTTGATTGCAGAGTTTTCCAAGAGTATGCTTTCGTCTATTAAACTGGTTTCATAAAAAAAAAAGAAAAGAAAAGAAAAAGAAAAAAATCTGGCACTAAATTTGAAAAGGTAAAATACGGCATTGTCAGAAATTGACCTCAACTATTCAGTGAAAAAACTCATCTAAAAATACTGAAATGCAAACGAGATTTTTTCGAATTTTTACAGGAAAGTTTACTATATTTCCGTGCCGGTATTTCCGCGTAAGTAGCTCCTTCAATCAAGTAATAAGCGTTCGCTGATGCTATTCTTATGAAAAAAATTATAAAGATACCTCGTTTGCATTTTAGTATTTTTTGCATTGGATAACTGAAAACGAAGGTTGTTTTTCTTTTTAGGTTTTCGTAATTGTATATATAATTGTTGCATAATTTAGTCGTGTCATTCCAAATTTTATGAAAATCGAATGTATAGTTCAATTACAGAGACAACCAAAAGTATTCCGTTTAATTATGGCCAATGGGAAAAAAATTTCAATTGCATTTTAATGATGTTATACGCTTTAACATAACAAAATTGATGTGCTTCTATATGAAATATATATTAAAATATACACACTGTACAATCTGTTCTGTGCAAAGAAATATTTGTTATTAATTCAGAGGGTCACAATTCAAAAGTATTCAATTACATAGGGGTATAGTGCCCTCTTAAAAAAATCCGCAATCAAAATCGAAAAAGTGATAAAACGGCATTTGTACAGATCAATCTCATCTATCTAATTAAAAAATATTGAATGCAAACGAGATATCTTTATGAATTTCTTCCATAGTACAGTAAAACTTCTAAATAACGGACACCTCGGGAACTCCGAAATTGTCCGCTATTCGGAGGTGTCCGCTATTGAGAAAACCTCAGAGATTCAAAAATCACTAAGAAAGGCTTAAAATTCATTAATTGACTTTTATATTCCTAAAACCTACATTTTATGATTAATCAGAAATTAAAATTATTTGTTAAGCAATAAAACTGAAATAAAATTGTGCACACCTTTATCTACTGTTTGTTACATTTTTAAGGAAAAATCAGCTACAACAGTTTACTTTTGCTTGCAATTACATATAATTTGTTTTTCAATGTGACGTTATTAAACTCTATAGAATTTCGGGCGGGGAGGAGAAATTGCACTTTTTGTCTATTAAAAACATAAAATCTTAAAAACTTCCAGGGGGACATTGCAATGTTGAAGAAGATGTCCCTTCCGGGCAACCTTTTCACACTAAATGTAGAGGGGGGGGGGGAGATTTTCCCTAGCTCATCCTCTACATTTATCTGTGATCACAAAATTGAGGGCACATTGCTCTGATAAATTTTGAAGCATCCTTTTTACTCTTTTTTCTTTCTTTCTTTTTATTTTTTTTTTAATAAAATTTTTTTTTCATCCTTTATCGCCAAAAATAGTGTCCGCTATTCGGAATGTCCGTTATTCGGAGATTAAACATACAAAAATATAGGTTTTGGGAGTGGGGATTGGAAAACTGTCCGTTAAATAGAGGTATCCGCTATTCGGGAATGTCCGTTATGGAGGTTTTACTGTATTAGCATTAGCAAGAGGATACTTTCACGTGACAGAA
The DNA here is from genome assembly GCA_964019185.1 of Maratus speculifer. Classification (NCBI taxonomy): domain Eukaryota; kingdom Metazoa; phylum Arthropoda; class Arachnida; order Araneae; family Salticidae; genus Maratus; species Maratus speculifer. The sequence continues at coordinate 7,264,970 of CAXHSM010001557.1, forward strand.
GTAGCCGCTTAATATGTCGAACATCCAATATAAAGACACTTAAACTATAACGACCAGTTTGAAAATCTCAAATCTTTTTTTAAATTTTGTTTTTCATCCTGCAGAAGCAGAGAAGTACCCACAGAAATAAGGAGACCCGCTAATTGGGTCTTTGCCGACCCTTCTTTGCCACCCTCTGTATGGACTGAACTTGGCATCATTGTGTCCGAATATCACTATCACTCCAGTTTCTTATATTTATGGGCGCGAAGTGGAAGCTTCGCTTGTTAACAAGACTTTTCTGTTGACGTTAATTCACTAAATTGAGCCCTACCCTTTACGGATAATTTCGGCTGTCAATAATGACATTTATTCAACTCACACAAATTTTTTGACGCATTTTATGTAAATACATTTTTTTTTTTTTTTTTTTGCGAATAATAACTATTAAACGCAGAAAATGTTTTTGATTATTGGTTCATTTATATTCTGAATTTATATGAATATGTTTCACACAGTACATAAATGAACATGCGTTAATTATATGAACCATTAAAATATTTTCTAAAAAAAAAAAAAAATCATTTTTTTTAGTTATTAAGTTAAAAATTGAAACAATGATTTTAGAAATCAGTAATTTTCGGTGTTGATAAAACAAACACTTTTGGTTTATTTTATCAATAGCAATCAAGGGAAAATGCATGACATTGCATTTGAGATTTGTCGCTGACATATAGCAAATTGGTGCATAGGACAGACTTTGAATAAAAAAGCTAATTACATCACATGATTTGAATAATAGTATTTTCTCCTCCCTACCTAATATAGCATGAAAACTGACTGTAAACTATTGTTTATTGTATCGTGCTATTTTTTGCACAACTTTTTTTTTTTTTTTTTTTTTTTTTTTTTTTAATTTAGCGCGCTTACTAGAAACTACTACAAGATGTAACATACTCTAGTTTTTCTAACTTGTAGCGCGCTATTTCCGATTACAATCAAGAATCTGTTCTGACAGTTCTGTTGGTGACATGCTTATACTAGCACCCTGTCTGACACGTAATCAGATGGCATTATGTTTTATTCCAGCGGGTAGGGATCGGGTTGATCCAAATTGCAAAAGAATGTCCGAAATATTTCTTTTTATGTTAAAATTTACTGTACCATAAAATCTTTATAATAACTTTACTCATGAAAAGTAAATATCTTTAATTACTGACCAATTCTTTAATTTCTGCAAATTTAAATCTTATACTTCTGAATAGGGGGGTACAACGCAAACTAGCAGGTATTCTAACAGGTGTACGTGTGCATAATCTATCGGTAATAAGGTACATGTGTTACGTTTGCGTATAATATATATATATATATCTATATATATTAAATTAGAACATATCATTGAAAAAAGACTTATATATATATAATATCCACGATATAAGTGCAATTAATATTCTTGATATTCATTATAATCCTTTTTCTTTGGATTCTGTTTGTGAATTTTTACTCTGATAAATATTGCTCTTCCACTTTCTGAAACTAAATTTTTCAACTTTTGTTTTATTAAAATGTAGTAAGATTTACAGTATGATTATATACGGTAGTTACGATAGCCCAAATTATAATTACGATATTATAATTTAGGTTTTTCAATAATTTGAGTTCGTTTTTAGGGGGGGGGGTTGTATGCCAAATAGTTTTATTGCAATGTCTTAAAAAGCGGATCTGGACTAAGGGGTCCTTGACACATAAAACCTTAAACTTTCGATTTTTTTTTCTTATTTTCTGTTTTTTATGACGTTTAAACCATGTTTATAATTTAATTAGAACAGCAAACATTAATTTTTCTATTATGGTTTTTTTTTTCAAAATGTAGCTTTAATCAATGGTTGTTAATGCTCCTTTCCCTGGAAGAGGAAACATTCGCAAGCTAATGCTATTCCTATGAGAGGAGGTTATTTTCTAATATCTGGTCTGCATTTTGACATTTTTTTTCCCTTGCATTGGATAGCTGCGATCCATATGGACATCGCACCTTTTTTATTTTTTCGATTTTGAATGCAGATATTTTTTATAAAATTAGTTTCACTTTCAAAACCAATTTCGAAAGTGAAAGTGTCTTTTTTAAAAGATATCCGCACCCAAAATCGAAAAAGTAAAAAAGAAAAAATGTCGACATGCATCTCAGCTATATCAAATGCAGAAAAAAAAAACATATATATTTAGTTGATTTAGTTTACTAAGTGAACTTGTAAGATAAATTTTGATTCATTATATATATTACTGCCAACCTCCGGCTTTTATAAAATTTAACAATTGTACTGCGAACCAGAAATGTATTTAATTAACGAAATTAAAATGACTATCTTAAACGCCTAAAACATTTATTTAAACTTTTTCTTTACTTTTGTTCAAAGTGTGTTTTTTTTATTAAAAAAAGTCGGAGGTCGGCAACTGTATAATATTATTTTGGTGCTACAAATTTCCATTGAATTCCTTTATTTTCTTTTTTTTCTGTAATAATTTGTATATAATGTTAATGGTTTATATATATATATATTGAACCAGCAGACTTCTCTGAAGATTCTGTAAGCTACTCATACTTTCTTACAACTATTCGTTTATTTTTTTTATTCTTATTCATAGTTTATTATTTATGGTTTCCAGTGTTCACAGGTTGTTAGGTTTTAGAATTTGTCAACTTGTTCAGCTGTGTGAGATTTCATTTATATATATAAACTTTTTTTTCTTAAATGTCCGCGTCTGAAATATATAATTCTATTTGAATTTATGGTTTCATTATAAGAATCATACTGTATTCAACTATTTAAAAATCCCCACAGTTATTACTTTAAAGAACTAATAAACAAAAGAAAGAAACCATTTTCTACTGAAAATTCTCTCCACAAATGCAATAATTGCATTTTTATTTCATTTCAGTTTATTTGTACGTTATAAAATTGTATAGTAATTTTTCATACTGCTATTAACACTTGTAGTTCATTTAATATAACCAAATTTATGGTCCAAACCGTAGTCTTCTTTGTTTTAAAACATACCTTCACATTTAAATATTTGTATAGTGTTTTAGTTGCTCTCATAATTCATTAATTTCTTCTTCTGTGAAATGTTCAGAATATAAATTGCATAAAGCGCCCTTTGAATGTTCATTTTGTGAATATTTTGGTGTTAATTCACACTTACTGAATATAAATGACAACCAAAAATTGTTAAATTAATTTAGTTGCAATCCTAACTGTCAGCATGTTACTAAAATTCTATTCTACAGTAAACTATTCTCTATTACATAAACTTTTTAATTATATTAGATACTCATACATACATATATATATATATATATATATATATGTGTGTGTATTTACAAAAGTGCCATGTAATAATGAATTATTATTTAAAATGTCAAATTTTGTCATAACAATTTTCAGTTGTACGTTGAAAAGTGTTCTTACTGAGAGGTAAAAATCGTTACCACCCTGGTTCTCGAGTGTCATGTTCGGCTTGCGTGAGATGGAGAAGTGAGGAGTTGTTGTAACTTCTTCTAAGTTATATCAAAATTAGGGGAAATAATGTAACATTTTAGTTGAGATTTTACAATTCTATTTCTCCTGCAAACTTAGAAGACCAGTTTGGAAACTTAGTACAATTATAGCAATTCTTTAATAAATAAACAATGAAACGATGTTTTAAAAATACTGCTTTTTATTTTTATAAAACTTTAAGCATTTAATATAAACAATAATAACAAAAATTATAAAATTACATTTTTTTTCTTTACAAATACAAAGACCAACCTCATTCACACTTTGATTACGAATAATACTTAGGGGTAATAATGAAGAGATTGCATTTTACAATCATATAACTAACAAGAAGAAATTATTTGCAGCTGAAATAAAAATAAATATATAAAATTACCCAGTTAAATATATGTACATGAAAATCGAATATTTCTAAGAGGTATTTGAATGTGAAGTTAATGCCTGGAATCAATAAAAATAAATATAGAAGAAATAAGTATCATACAAAAATTTTTAGTATTGCAATCATTAAAAGCATGCATAAATACGTTTATCTGATGATCTGTAAATTCGTTGAAAACATCCACACCTCAAATGAACTTACATGCAACAACAACGTTATGTGTATACATACAAATGTCATAATACGTACTGTATGACGAATGTTTTTCGTATAGGTGAAACATTTATTCGTGATAACTATATAGCTGCAATAATATGTATTAACGAAGGGACGTTTTCACGAATGACGGTAAATGATGATTTTTCAAGTGTATCGGTAGGTATAGTTCAAGGCAACAAAAAAAAGAAAAAAAAAAAAAAAAAAAAAAGGAATTCCGTTCCTACGGCATGATGAAAAGAAGTGGGTTGCAGTATCAAATCTAACAAACAAATCGACTTCGTGACACATAGTACTCAAAGAAAGTAAAGCTGCCATCAAAACGGCATGAATGCTTATTCAGCAGACCCCCCCCCCCTTCGCTAATCAGCAAAAAGACGATTTCGGCTCGTTGTCAGGCGTTCAAACTTCCGCTAAGTGATAGCGCGGTAGGAAAAGGCTTAAATCATCGGCACATTTTATGAATACAAATACACAGCACGTAACATACACTATATTTTCGAATTTATACGCAGAATTTTTGATTTCGAATTTTTTATTTTATATACAGAAATTTTCGAATTTTTTGTCAAATTTTCATGTGATTTTTAGTGCGTTTTCGCGATTTACTACCATTTTTCCACATTAGTAAAATGAATCCACTTTCTATCCAATTTCTAGCCCAGTGTATTATTTTTTTTTAATCGTCTTTCAATGAAGTTTAATCTAAATTTATGCAGTGATCTAGAAGTTTTAGCGATATTTTATTGTAATTTTCAAAGCTTTTTTGAAGTTCGAAGTGATTTTTTTGATAGACCCGGGCAACGCCCGGCAAGTTAGCTAGTTCAACATAATAATTCTAAATTAAATATGATAGTTACCAAAGAAAGTGAAATTACTATAAAAACCATCAGATTTAATATATACAGTCGAACCTCGATTTAACGTACTTTGATTTAACGAATTCTCCGATTTAACGAATATTTTTTCTGTCCCGACACAAAGAATGTTAAATGGTCTGATTTAACGAATTTTTAGCTTTGATTTAACGAACAACAATCGCTGAAAAAAAATTCGCATTTGCAGGTAAAATTAAAACTTTGCATTTTTTGCACATAAAACTTTGAATCTTTCGCATCCAAATTCCAAGTGTTGCATTTTTTTTTCTCAATTCTGGTGGATTCAAAATACAGTCTATTTCCTTTTTCAACTAGAAACATGACAAAGGTGTAGACAAATATGTAGAACGGAAAGAGAATGAAGATTCTGAAAGTAGTCAAGAGGATGAAAAAACGGAAATTCAATTAAATATTCTAAGAATCAATTTGCAGCTTCAACAAAAATATTTTTAAAAATATTTTTTTGTCTCACGAGGTTAATGATGTTCTTACGGAGTTAGAAAATGTCAAAGAACTTTGGAAATTCAAAACAAAGCACTATCAAGTATTTCTTTCCAAAGTGCCCATTAGTATGTTTGTATTATGTTTTAAACTTTAAAAGCAAGTAACATTAAATAATTTTGATAATTTAAAAGTTGATCTTTTAACTTATAATTTTTAAGCTCGTAGCAAACAATAATCATTCTTTTTTAAAATCTGTATATCTAAAGAGTATTTTGTATTGATATTTTTATACCATGATCTACAAAAATTGATATTCGATTTAACGAATTGCTTCGATTTAACGAACGGATTTGTGGGTCCCAATCAATTCGTTAAATCGAGGTCCGACTGTATATATATATATATATATATATACGAAATATTTTAATTTAAAATAATGTACATGTATTTATTAAAAAAAAAAAAAAAACTATATAAGATTAAAACGCAAATTTGGAACATAATTTGAAATATACAGATAATAACCCTGAGTGGTGAAGTTGAAAAACACAAAAAGTTATCAATGTTCTAGAAAAAAATCCTGTAAAAATTTGCATATTATAATAAGATATAACAGCATTAAAAATTATGCATTTTAGGCATCTGCAAACATGTTCCAATAGTGACATGTACTTAAAAATTTCAGGACGTTGTTTAACATTATATATACTAAGCAAATATATACATAATTGTCTAAATAAGAAAATTCTTCGGGCACAAAACACGCAATTCAATTCACAAGATGGATATTTATAATCAGTAATTAATCCACGCATAAAAAAAAGTTTGATGGATAGTTGTTTCACTAAAAAAAAAAAGGTGTGTACAAAAGAGGAGCACACACAAAAACTAATCTGCAAAATCAAAATTATTGAAAATTCTGCAAAATGACTATTCAAAAGATAGGAAATACTATTTGTTAGTAATTTCTTGTAATGTGACATCTATCCAACATGATCCAGGAAGCATCCGCCAAACAGTTTCGTATGATGGTTAGATACATTTCCAATATAAAAATTATGCATAAGAATTGACAAATTTGTTTGAGCAATACCTATAAAGAAGGTGGGAGTGACATTAATTGATTATTTATACATCAATTCAGATATTTTGAGAAAAAGAATCAACCTTAAAGAATATTGAGATATACAAAATTGAAAATGCGCAATATTACTTATATATATATTATTATATTCATTTAATGAAAAGGTTCTAAAACAAGTGGTATTTTACAAGTCTAATATATTTCTGGGTTTCAATTGCCTTCGAGGTCTCGTTATTTTTAATGTTTCAGGTACATCGTTTTGGAAGCTTGTGCTGGGCAAGGGTTGAGAGATGACACTGTCCTGCTTTTCGACATGTTTTGCCGCGCTTACTGTGACATTTTTATCTTTTTTTATTTTTTTTACTAAACTGTTTTCGATGCTTTTATTTTTTGCCTTTTCTTCAATAGCTTCTAGGATGTATTTTGGTTCCCGAATGTCCATTTTTCTTGACAATCTTGGATCTGTAAGCTCAGGAAGACAGCATTCTTTATAAAATAGGGATAGTTTGGGAAGAATATTTTTCCAGAAATCTCTATTTCTTGGAACTCTGAGTGTAATGTTATCTTGAGGACACCAAATAAACAAATCACACCACTGTTTGTCGGCAATAGCAAGTTGCCCTTGAATTTGGTAGTAGTATTTATGTGTAGTAGGCACATAATACTCCCCATTACCGTTTATTTTGATGCCAATGTTATGATGGTTGCATATTTCTTTTAGGTTTTGCGCGTTTCTTGCTGAAAATGGACATTTAATTTCCACAAGTCCATCAGTTCCTACTAAACCGTCAGGACTTGCACACAAAAAGGGATTTTCTGGATCGATAAATAAACCACATTCTTCGACAGAGACATTCCATACTTTTTTGTAAGCAGCAATTGCATTTGGTTCTTGAGTTTTCCCGTACACAATTGCTGGCGCTCTAGCTTCATGCGGGTAAATTATTCTCTTCACCAGATTAGCGCACAAAGTTGTTGGACGTCTTTCTGCAACGTCCTTAAAGAATGTAGATGATAATCTTTTAGATCTCTCTAACTTCCATCGATTATTTTGGGCTTGCCCACGGGTTGCAATTTCCAATTCATTTCTCGATTTGACGGCTAGTGATGATAAAAATGTCTCTGTGCTTAATCTCATGGCTTCTGCGTCCAAATCTGGAAGAAATGGTTGATCCCCGTAATTTTTATCACCACCGCGTGCTATGTGGTCAGATTTTTCTGTTTGCTTTTTTTTTGTTTTAAAGAGACTTTTTCGTTGTACCCCTTGCAGGTATTCTCTCTCTCTCCTTTGTAAAAAATTTCTCTGAGGGGTATGAGGACTACAACCAGTCAAACATTTTGCTGCCTTATATTGCCATTTTTGTCCAGGAAGTTGGTAGGCTAGAGCAGCGATATTTGCCCTCCTCTTTATAGAATGTCCTTTGGAAAAATCTATTCTTTTTCCACCCAAGGTTTTACAGAATTGACTCATGAAGGCTTCCGCAAGGTTATTGGTGGCATTATACACCAATGAATGCGCGCAGGAAACCAAAGTCCTCCTGACTTCTTCTACAATGCATGATAGCATGCCTGTGTCGTCCATAATTTTATATAGTGGCAGATCAGCTTCCGTTTTTCGTTTACAAAAATCTGTACACAAGGCATGCTTTCCAAACACGTGAGAAGGTCCATTTAGCAATTCAGATGCCAAAGCTTGAACTTTATCGGGATGCGCTTGAGACATTATGTCTGAGGAATGCTTTTTAATGGCTTCTCTTGCCCCGATTACTATCTTTGGAATTTTTTGTTTCAAAAATTTCCGAGCTTGCCTGCCTTTCAATCCGGGAAATTTTCCACAATTTTTTTGAAGCCTCTCAAGAGCTCGAAAGTATCTGCGTACAGCATGGTTTGCGCATTCAATTTTTTGTACTTGTTTGCCATAACTTACTTGTTCTTGAATTCTCGTCATTAAATTCGTGTCACCATCCCCTATTATTTTAATACATCGAATGTTATGGACCTTCTCTAAATAATTCATCCCTTCTACAATTATGTCACTTTCCATAGCTGTAGAAGGACCTTTCCAATTTTTAGAACAAACATGTTCTTTGGAACTAATTCTTCCTTCCTCAATGGCATTGTAGGTCATGCATACTTTATTTCTCTCACTTAAAAATATTATTTTCTTCGTAGCAGCTCCAATAATGACTGCTACGCCACTAGAGGCATTGTAGCCATGCCCGTACGATCTTTTGCACCATCCACCATCAACAGTAGCACATATATCATAATACGAGCCATTCTTATCTCCTCTTCTTTCGCATAATTTTTTTTCTTCAGCAAGTGATTTTTTCATAGTCTCCTTGGCATATGAAATAACTAAGTCTCCAGCAGCCTTTTCATATTTTGCATAGGTTTTTTTAGACATATATGGAACATTCAACATACTGAACTTTTCTTCCTCCTGAGAGAAACCACTTCCTGTGGACATAGCAGCAAGAGCAGCTAATTTATTTAAAACACCGGGCTCTTTTTCAGATGTGATTGTGGCCACTTCTTTACACAAAACTTGATTGCAAACAAAATATTGTGTGTGGAACAAGCCTTGTCGTATGGATTTCTGGAAAACCATCGTCCCTCCGAAGCTGCAGTTTAAAGTGTGCTGTTCAAGTTTTCTTGCCTGTTCAATCACGTAATTCAAGTCGCATAAAACTCTTCCTGATGGACATTTCCCAGATGGAATCAGATCGCAGTGCTCAATAAGAAGCGAGTCATCAGAAGAATCATTTGCTCTTTCTTCAAATGAAGTTGCTGCAAATGTCTTAAGTACTGCATCTTTTTGTCCGTCAGGTGTTTTCAAGCAACTGAAAAATAAACAAATAAATATATAATGGATGCAATAAATCTAAATATTTATATATAGATATATAAAACTATTTACAACAATAACAAATTGCCAACAAAGATTGTCAATGTATAAACAACAATAAAATATAAATAATAAAGATTGATTCCCATAACAATATCAACATGGATTATAAAAAACATAGTGAAATTAGAATAAAAGAAATATAATAGATATATATAGAACGAAATTAGATTCATCACGTCCTAAATGCCTTGAAACCACAAATAAAGCATGTGGTTTCATCTTCGTATTAACCATAAAAAAGATAAATAATACGAATTTAGGAATGCCACACACAATATATCAACGCACATAAAAAAATGTGACTTCAAAAATCAAGCATTCAGAAATTCACACAATTTAAACTAGTTGGATGTGCCAATCCCAAAACTTTCTTTTATCTCATACGGATATTTAAATATTTCAAAAAATAGTACACATGTTAATACTTTAATATTATTTATTCAATGCCATAACAACTTTGATTTTTATCTTAAATTTCTCTTTCAGTCAATTAAAAATGAGTTTCAATCTCTGCACGAGCCAATGAACAATAGAACGACGGGTAGATATTTTTTAAATTCATAGAAGACGTACTTGCCATATCCAAAAATAATGATATACAAAAAAATTAGTTCTTTCATAACTTCATATACTTTTTGATGGTGAAATAATGAAAATGGCACAGACATGGCGATTTTAACGCCCCCTTCAGGCAGACATTTTTTAATAATTCCATATATATATATATATGGAAATCAAAAATATTGCCAGTTTTTCTTTTTCAGCATGCAAAAATACGATTAGCAAAATAATTAGTAGGGATGCACCGAATATTCGGTATCTATTCGATATTCGGCATATTCGGCCATATTACCGAATATTAGGTTAGGCCGAATATTAAACTATTCGGTGGAGCCGAATAGCAAAGTATTCGACCGAATCCAATACTTAATAAAACCTTTTAAAAACTTTTCACTATTTCTACTTTTAACTGTCAATTTTTTAATTTATATTTAAAATAATTAGAAACAAAATCATTTTTAAATAAAATAGAATGTTTTTACATTATTTATTTGCTGTTTGTAAAGTATAACTTAAGAAAATTAACCATGAGAAGGATTAAAATGGTGATTTATTAGGATTCTCCTTAGGAATAAATTATGTGCTGATACAAGTTTCTAAATTTTGTTTAGTAAATAATCTGTTTCTTGTTTTTCCCCAAATAAAAGTCCTTTAAAAGAAAAAAAAACAAAAAAAACTTGAGATTAGTAATAGCTATTAAGGCAGACAATTTTTGTTCATGAAACCATAATCAACTTATTGAATCATAAGTACATTGTATTTCATCTCACTCTAGGTCAAAACTTGTGTGTTCGTTTATTACATTAACAATAAATAAGATAACATATTTTCAACTCACATGCTTTGATTTCTGTAAATTATGATATGATGGGAAGGGTGGAAAATACCACCATTCATAAGAAAAGAACTATGAGGCAAACATACCTTTATTCAGAATTAAGTTGAAAGTATTTGTACTTTACATTGAAAAAAATATGCCTTGAGTTATTAGGACAATTATCAGACTGTAAAATTTTTCTTCAACCATTTTTTCATTATTTGTTTTAAAATGTTTGTTTTGATTCATAGAAAATTTTATTAATTAAAGTTTCATAATTGCGCTTCTTAAATAACTCAAGGCAATTTTTTTTCAATACTAAATGCTCTTTAAAAAAGCTCTTGTTTATCAAAATGTAAGTTTCTTTTATTAAATATTATGTAAAACTGTTTTAAAAAGTAACATTTTAATACCTTTTAAATTTTGAAATATAAAAAGTATTTGGAAAGCCGAATATTCGGTATTCGGCCGAATAGTTAACTATTCGGCTGACCAAATATTCGGTATTCTGCCTAACAATTACTATTCAGCTAGCCGAATATTTGGTATTCGGTTCACCTGTCAGCCGAATATTCGGCATTCGGTATTCGGCCAAAATCACTATTCGGTGCATCCCTAATAATTAGCAGTTTTTTTTTTCAAATTTAAAGAGGACATACTTGACTACCAAAAAATAATCATATACAAAAATTTTAATTCAGTTCTAGGCCCCCAACTTCATACACTTTTATGCAATATTGAAAAATGGCATAAAATTCGCTATTGCAACGCCTCCTTCCAGCGGATTTTTTTTTTTTTTTTTTTCAAATTCAAGGAGGATCAACTAGCCATAGTATACAATTACACACACACACACACAAAAGAAAAAAAAATGGTTCAATTTGATGCATAACTTCATACACTTTTGATCGGTACAATATTAAAAATGGCACAAAAATCGCGATTGCAGCGTCCCTTCTGGCAGATTTTTTTCAAATTCAGGGAGGACCAACTAGTCATAGTCATACACTTACCCAAAAAATTTGGTTCAATTCGATGCATAACTTCATAAATTTTTGGTCGTTAAAATAGTGAAAATGACACAAAAATCCCCATTGCAGCGCCCCCTTCCTGCGAAATATTTCAAAATTGAAAGAGGACCTGCTTGCCACAGCCAAAAATATTCACAAAAAAAATTGGTTCAATTTAATGTGTAATATTTAATGTATAATAAAATGTCAAAATGATTAAATATAGTTTATTTAATTACCAGAGTAAGAAAATTGTTAAAAATAAAAACAAAATGACAAGTAAATACGCAATAGTTCAATGACAGTACACATACATTTCGTTTACATTACATTTAATGCAGATCGTGTGAATTAGGTCCAAATTTTGTTATTAGAATTTATTTACGTACTTTATACAGGTTTAAAAAAGTAGATGAAAGTGGATTATGTGAAATTTTAGAGTAAAGAATGGACGAGATTTTTTCCGAATGGTATCGCAAATACTATCTTGAGCCTCTAAGTGACAACACATTATTATTAAAGGGCTATTTCGATTACGCGAAAGGATTTGCTCGCTAATGCTAATCATATAGAAGAAATTTATAAAGATATCTCTATCGCATTTCAATATTTTTAAATGATCTTTTTCGCTATGGATAGCTGAGATCGATCTGTACAAAGGGCGTCGTCGTTTTTAACATTCGATTTTTATTTCTGATATTTTTAATGAGGATAATTTCAATTTCGGAACCGATTTTGAAAACGAAAGTGCCTCCATTAAAAATAACTAAAAAAATCGAAAAAGTGAAAAAAAAGGTCCTTTGACAAACGAAAGTAAACAAAATACAAAATTGATCCAAATTACTGTCCAATTTATTTCATCATTTTTTTAATTAATTCGAAAAAATGAACAAGGAAGGGAACTCATTATCCGTTACCCGATTTAGTGGGGAAGACTGTATCTAAAATTTTTGTATTTACAAGTTTTTGATAGGACCAACTTTTACCTATAAAAAAATTAAAAACGAAAAGAAAACTGGGGGTGGGGGGTGGGGTGGAAAAAGAAAAAAAAATCCATAACTTCGTCAACTCCTAAGCTTATCAAACCCGATTAAATTTATTTTACATGTACTCAATAATATCTATAACTTTTATACTGAAAAGTATTTGTAAGATGTATTCTTATAGCAAAAATAAATTAAAGAAAAGTAGGAGTTGAAGAAAAAACCGCAAATCCAAACTGCTTATATCATGACTCATTTTTAAATTCATTTTTGATTTTAAACACATCCAAATGGGATGTTCTCTTATATAGGAATTATATAATGTGTTGTGTTGGCCAGTTTCTTAATAAATGCAGAATATATTTCAAAAAAAGATACTATAAAAGCCACTTTGAAAAAAATTTCTAGAAGTTATTGTGATTGAAGATTTGAGAATGCATTCAAATAAAAAATTGCCTATTTTATGATTAGTTTTTAAAAACATTTTTGCTCTCTAATGCATCCAAATGACAGGTTCTCTTTTTTAGAAACTGTATAATGTGCCTATTGGTCAGTTTTTCGATAAAGATTGAATATATATATATATATATATATATATATATTTTCTGTCAAAGTAGCCTTTTTGAACAAAATTTCCCGAAACGATTGTGACTGAAGATTTGAGGATGTATTCAAATAACAAATTGCTTTTTTTTTATGATTCATTTTTAAACCATTTTTGCTCTCAAACGCATCCAATTGACAGGTTCTTTTATTTAGAAACTATATAATGTGCCGTATTTGTCAGTTTTCCTATAAAGGTAGAATAAATTTCAAAAAATGATGTCAAAGTAGCCATTTTGAAAAAAAAATTCCCAGAGCGATCGCGATTGAGTTTTGAGGACGTATTCAAATAACAAATTGCTTATTTTATGGCTCATTTTTAAAACCATTTTTGCTCTCAAATGCATTCAGTTGGCAGTTTTTCTTATTTAAGAGCTATCTAATTTACCATATTGATCAATTTTTTCATTAAGACAGAATATATTTCAGAAAAATGTTGTCAAATTGTGCATTTGAGCCAAATATACTTAAGATGATACTGATAAAACCGGCGCTTACAAAAGAAAAAAAAAAACATGTATATACATATATATATATATATATATATATATATATATATATATATATAATACCATTAAAAGTAGACAAGATTCACCAATGGATTTTATCAATAAAACAATAAACCAAAACGAAGAATTAAATTGAATTATAGTAAACAATATTAACCATTGAATTTAATAACTTATAGCACATTGAACATGGAAGGAAAAAAGAATAATATGAATACAAATGAAATTTGTAGAACCAAAGCAGAATCTTCAGGTCCCAAATACTTTGGAACTACAAATGGAGTGTGTGGTTTCATCTTCATATTTGCCATGAAAAAGCAAAACAATACGAATTTGGGACTACCATCACACAAAAACCAAATTATTAAACAAGGAACAAAGATATTTTACAAAAAGGAGTTGAAAGTAAGTAAAAATAATATTTATCCATAACAAACAAAAAAGATAAAGCTGAATGGAAATATAATTGAACCGGAGAAAATAATTAATAATCGATATTAACATAAAATTAAATTAATAAAATAATTAAAATTAGAATTAAGAGATAACATTCATATTAACATATAACTTAAAATGCATTATTGTTACTTTAATCAGTAACATTTATTGTGACTTTACATGGTAAAAACTCATTATCTTAATATAGGATAATAAAAATTAAAAAATAAAATAAAATAAAATAAAATAAAGAATAAAAATTAAAAAAATAAAATAAAATAAAAAAATAATAATAGTAATGATATTATTAATAATAATACCAAAAATTATATCAATAACATTAAAAATAATTTGATAATTAAAATACAGCTATTTAACTATAGATATAACTAGACAAATATCCATATATTGGTGTAAATTAAACAGTTTAAAAATTATGTTAAAACAAATAACCCACTCTCAATTTTTTTTAATAAATAATTAACCTTTGCGTGTTTATCCAGACAACACCACCCTCCTCCTACTCTAACATCTACCCACCCAACCAACCTATATATATATATATTTATTACTTTTTAACATTTTTAATTTTTTATTATTATTTTTATGTTTTATAATTTTTTTATACATTTTTTATGCAAAGAATTAATTATAAGATCATGTAATATCTAATTATAAATTAAAGAATATATGAATTTTTTAGGATAACCATTATTTATAGCATCATATACAAGCTTTTTAATATTAGTATTAATTAAATGAGAAGAACATAGACATTTTATTCTATATAAATGGTTAAGTATTATATTACGATATACAGAATTATAAAGACATGATTTAAAATTAGTAAAGGTATTAACTTTAAAATTAAATTCTTTACTTTTGTCATAAATATCAGTTATAAATTTGTTCTCTTTTAATATAATTTTAATATCTAAGAAATTGATTGTATTATTAAAAAGTAGGTTTTTTGAAAGTTCTAGATTAGAAGGATAATCAACAGGGAATTGAGATATACAGGTGTTATCAGTATCAATTAAAATTACATCATCTATATATCGATATAAATGTATTGTATTATTTAAATAATAACGTTCATAGTAATATAAGTCAGATAATACACTAGATGTACTACCACCTTGTGGTATACCAACATTTTGAATATATATATTGTTATCATGCGTGATAAAATTATTATAGATAATGAAATTAGTTAAGGTATGAAAATAATCAGAATCGATATTATGTGATATATCCAACTCGTGTTGATATTTTTTAAAAAGCTCATTTATGATATTATGTAAATCCGAAGAATCGATATTATTAAATAAATCTTTAAAATCATAGGTAGTGATATTTTTTTATACATTTAAGATTTTTCATAATATGGACCAGTTCATAACTATTTTTTATGCAATGTGTATTATCACTTTTTTTTTGTAATATTATATATTTGATTAAGAATTACTAATAGAAGTTTGTTAGCAGCATTATTATAAGTATTGCAACCAATTGTAACAGTTTTGAATTTAACAGGATGCTAATGAAATTTGGGTATAAGGACTAGATAAGGATATTTAAAGTTAGTAGGGTTAATGTCTAATAATTTATAGAATCCTTTAATTTTACGATTATTGGCAAGTAAGTTATCATTAATTTTTTGGAATGTGTTATTATTAGATATACTAGATTTAAGCAGTTGATGATAATAAGATTTACAAATAATTGCATAATTATTTGGAGATTTATCAACATAAGTTATTACAAAGTTTTGTTGTAATTTATTGATCTGCTTAAACAGATGCTGTGTATTTACATATTCTAGGGGTGAAATATTATATATATATATATATATATATATATATATATATATATATATATATATATATATATATATATATATATATATATTTCTTCAAAAGCGGCTAAATGAAATTGTTAAACTGGGTTTTTCTCTTATTACATTTTATTTTTTGTTGTTGAAACGAGCACTTTACGAAATCTACCTCCGCCTATAGGCCAAGCCGACAGGGATTTTTTTCATTGCATTACAAAATACAAGATAAAAAAGATTGCTGTATGGTTATGTAACTTTTTTGTTTAAAAATAAACTTTATTTATATTTAAAATACAGCGTAACTCCAATTGATTGACTTAAAATCTGGAACACACTAATACATTCCTATCAACCACACAATTTAGAATTAAAAAAAATCCGGAAATACTGCGAAATTTGGTGTTTTAAAACGATTCTGAAAGTGGCAGTCGCGGAAATATCAGGGAGCTGCTATTTCAAATGTATTCCATTCAGGAATAAATGAAAAACGCTATTCAATACTTATATATTGCAAATTTCATGCATGTATGCTGCAAAATAAGTGCCAGCATGTGTTGAAGGAGGTGCGCCGATACAGTGAGGCCACTCTAAAGTAATTTTAAATTCACAGCTTACATCTGTTTTATTTTAATTTATCTGTTTTATTTAGATACCTTTTAACAGAATAAATTTCAATAATCCTTAAAAAAAAAAAAAAAAAAAATGTATAACAGAGGAATTATACTTGTAAAGAGGAAAACATGCTTAAAACGATAATTTTCACAATCCCATGTGATTCCATTTTATCAGGTTTAATTGTATAAAAGATGCTTTACCTTTTATAATAAAAGCCTGTTTAAAGCGTATTTTTTTCCTTTTCTAATCATTTCCCCTCAGAAACTATTATTACATCTCAGTCCTCTTCGAAATAATAAGTCTAGTAACGCCACTAATTAAAAGGTATTTTATACATATTATGTATATACAATTTATATAAAAATTTGAAATACGTACACAAAATACAATGACCAAAAGGAAAAAAAAAATAGTAGAAGTAATTACTGTAATGTTAAAGAAAAAAAAAGGGTGCTTTTTATGCGAATAAATTTCCAAAAAATAACTTTTAAAACACACACGAAAAACAAATTGTACTGATCTCCGTAATTAGTTGTTAAAGACACACGCACAAACACGCTCGTAATTTTACTATCAAGATCTAAGCTGAAATCCTAACACGATAAATTAAAGACTTTTTTGAAAACCAACTAAAACTAATTTCTTGAAAACCAATCAAAACTAAATGCATTTGTATTTTTCTGTGTATTATATCAGCATCAGTATTTATGAAGTCGTAGATTTTTAGAGAAAATTCAAATTTTTATTTGGAAAAAATGTACCGAATTTTTTATTAGTACAGAGTTATTTATTTTGCACCAAAGACGCCACATTGAAATTATGTTCCTCTGAATACATCAAAAGTCCTGTAACATGAACACAATAAATAAATAACCTACTTAAATAATTAAAATTTATATTCAAAAAATGAAAATTTTACTGCAACAAAATATATTCGAAAGTAGGAAAAGAGAATAAACTACTATATAGTGAAAAGTCAAAGCTAAAGTCTGCTCATAAATGATGAGATTATCACCACAAACTACTAAAAGATCCCCCCTGAGGGAAAGAATCGCCTTCTACAGGATACGATTACACAGCCGCAAATTTACAATGGAGAAAAGAGGGGAAATAATGACCACAGAGAAACCACTACAATCCGAGGAGGGTTGCGGAGAATTCTTAACCGACTTCAAATGCATCAGTCAAAAAACCCTGATGTCAACGACAAGCAGAAGGTAGAAAATTAAAGTACGTAATCTCTCTATTCTCAAACAAATTAATGGGGCTCAGGGGATGAAAACTTTTCAAAAAATATATATTTTTTAATGATCTAATTTGATTATTCATTTAATTCTTAACTCAATGCAAAAAAAAACCGCATAAAAATATTTGCATTTTTAACGGAGTTATAAGCATTTATGTATCAACACTTTCATAGTCGCACCCATATAATTTTTTTTTTTTTTTTTTTTTTTTTTTTGCATCTATATAACATCATTATCTAGGTTATGCATTAATATATTTTAGATAGTTTAATATTTTGAGTATTTTTAATTAAAAAAAAGTTGTATTTTTTAGGGTTTTTTTAAATTTTCAAATTTAAGAGTTTTTTTAATATTTTCTTTTGAGGGATTTTTATATCCTTAATTCATTCTCTAGAGTAAAGTTTCCTGATCCTTTTAAAGCAAAAATTAGGTTCTTAAGTCAATTCAACGTTAAGATATTTTGGTGTTGGTGATATAGCATATAATATTTTTTTCGAAAATTGTGTTGCAAACATTTCGCTATATTTTTTTATTATATTACATTGAAATACGTCATTTTGTAACTTTATAAGACTACAAACATACCTTTAAAATATCAGAAAGTTTAAATTAATTACATTGAACACTTCTGTTTTTATATGGGCTCGAAGCGAGAGCTCTATTTACATGTTTTTCCGTATTGATCAACCCCTGAGTCCCCTTAAATAACGCTACCATCGTAAAATTGGAAACTCTGTACTAAATGCCAAAATGTTTTTAAAAACAGAAATGAACTTAGGAATATGTTAGTTACAGCCCAATCGTACTTAACCTGTGGCCCGCGGGCCGCCATGTGACTCGGCTACATTTAATGTGCGCCCCGATACACATAAACATTAATCCACCCATATTTACATAATTAATTGAGATGTACATACAAATGTAATTTATGATTTTTAGCGTCGTTTTATATATTTTCGTGATAATATAATTAATATATAAGAGGATGTTTTTTAATTGAAACACGTGTTAGCTGAAAAAAAACCGGTTACTTAGTCAAAAGTTCTTTTTGAATGTAGTTTTTTTTGTCCTACTGTGATGCACACATTTCTGAATATTCGGATATATTAAAACATCACTCTAAATTAAATTTCACTATATATTTGTATAGTTATGTTTTCTCTCATTGAAAAAAGTATGGATTTATCAGAAAAAATCACCTTAGAAATGCTGCATTGTTATAATTATATGCATAAGATCTATTATATATCAGTGATGGAACAGCATAAACCTCATTTTGGAACAGCGAGAACCCATTTTTTAGTAGCAGAAACGTTCATTTTCGAGCAGAAAACAATTATTTTGAAACCAAAAAGCCACTATGGAGCATAAATAACTATTTGGAATAAAAAAGAAAAGGGGTAAAAAAAGGGGGGAAAAGTAATATTTTGAGCACAAAATAATTATTTTTAATCTTCAAAATTCCCCCCCCCCTTTTTCCCCCAACAGATTTTTTTTTTTAAGAATACACACACACACACACGCCCGCAATAAAACAAGTAAGAAAAATCATGCGTTACGCATAGATTATGAAGCACTTTCCAACGCTTCATGAAATTTTTAATAAAACTTCGTTTTTTCGGGAAATAAGGGTATAAAGCCAAATATAGCTAAATATGTATTCCAGTACTATTGAACAACCCTGTATTTGATCTGTCAGCTAATATACGTAATACATAATGGGAAAATTTAGTTTAACAAGAAAATGCCCAGCAGCTTGAAAGTTCTCTTTCAGCAATTTATATTAATAGATGGAAACGTACTTGAATACTTTGTTCAGCATTGTAGTTTACCTGGTATCTTTATTACTCATCAGTATTAAGCTAAAATTTATTTTAAACTAAAACACTCTTAAAACAACTGAAGTCACATTCTCATAAATTATCATTCATAGACGTCCACGTACCCAATTATTTGCGTGGCCCTGTATATCATTTTATCTACAGTCTGCAACCATTTCTTAGTAAAATTAATGCAGTTCAGTGTAAAAATGCATAGCCTATTTAAGAACCACCTTTAAGTAATTTACGCTAATATTCAGTAACGTTGGCGAACTTTTTTAGGTAATCCTGTATACTAACTACAGCATTTATACACACCATATAATGTGAAACTTATACGCGCATATCATAATTAAAATGCATTTCATACATCCATCAGCCATCATCGGATACACATACACTACTTCGTAAAGAATGCACTATTTGAAATCTTTTGTGTGTCTCTATAAATACTATGTACTTCATATTAGGCAAGGCAGTATCGTATAATTTATATTAAACATCAGTGACAACCATCAGTTTTATCATACATGAAACAGTTTAATATACATAAAATATGTCACACACAATTCCCCCTTTTACCATTATCTAATGAAATTCTTTTGTGTGACCCTGTAAATGAATAATAGCTGTATTTTCACCGCATATTTTATAGAATGCATATTTTAATGCAAACCGAATGCATAAGCACTTTTCAAATTTGTTGGAAAGTGCTAAAAATGGGCATGGATAATCAATTTAATAAGAGAATAAATTAAAAAATTTAATAAAGTTAGAACATATTTGGCATGTAGGTGATTCAAAGTAAATAAATAAAAAATCATAGCAAATTTTCTGAAACATCACAACTGAGGATGGAGGGGGGGAAATCCACTAAGGGATTAGCTATGTGGGGTTTTTTTCGCTCTTTTCACGGAATTTCCAGGTTTTTTGCAATCTTTCGATGAAATTTGTGTTTTTTTGCGATCTTTAGACAAAACTTGCGATTTTATTGCGCCTATTGGTGTAATTTGCCGGATTTTTCGCGATCTTTTGACCAGATTTGAAGTTTTTCGCAATTTTTTGACGAAATTTGAAGTTTTATAATGATTTTTTAACGAAATTTGTGTTTTTTGGATCCTTTGATGAAAGTTGCCATTTTTTTTTAAATGTTGTAACGATATTTGCGGTTTTATCGCGCCTGTTGGCAAAATTTACGGGTTTTTTCCCCATTTTTTTTTTCTGGATCTTTTATTTTCTCGATATTTTGAGGAAATGTGTTGTATTTTCGTTATTTTTTTGATAAAATTTTCAGATTTTTTGTGAGTTTTTGACGAAATTTGCTGTCTTTCGCGTTCTTCTGTCGACATTTGCCATTTTACGTAATCCACGAAATTTGCTTTTTTCCGCGATCCTAAATTGGCGATGTTTCTTGGAAAGATTGACAATTTTCTTTTCGGCAACCATTTGTTGGAAATTGCAATATATTTTAGGTCCAAATTTTTAGATTTATGGGCGATTTTTTTTTTTTTTTTGATGTGATTGCTTAATTAATTGTACCAGTTCAAATTAAAAAATAAAATAAAATAAAAATCAGCCCTCCAAAAGACAAATAATAATCCATATTTTAAGAATTGAGATGTGGATAACAGTAATTAAGATCTTAAATATTGTTTTATATGTTTTTATAAGGCAAAATCTTTTATATTATTCATAATTACTTTTAAATACTGTTTAAACTTCTAAATGTCGTTTGTTTAATCAAGAGTTCTTTTTAACCCTTTCAGGACGAGCGACGCGTATACGTACCGCCAAAAGGCTTAATAATCCTTGTTAATTTCCACCAGTAAAATTTTACTGTAAAATTTGTCTTATTTTATCGGAACATTTTCTGGATTTAATAAGTCACTCACTTCTGTTTTTGAAAACCGGTTATAAAACATTAAAAATTTCATAAAAATCTTTCGTCGCAAAAGGGTTAAATGTAGTTGTATTTGTTCTACATTAGTGTATATACAAATCTTAATCTTCAACACTAGGCAAACTGTATTGCAAATGAATTAATGCACTGTATGGTTCTTATATAAAAAGTTTTTGTATCGAGCAACAGATAGTTTTGTTTTTTCTTTTTGAACCGGGAAATTCTGCTTTATTCTATTATCATATATATTATAAAGCAGAAGTTCTGAAACTTCCAAACGGGTGTTTTCAAAAACTACCCGATGGATCTTTTTGCAGATTATATCATTCGATAGGAAATATTTTTGTGGAGGTTTATGATACAAATATACAGGGATAACTCTGATTTTTCGTACTAAATTTCGTATTTTTCGGTTATTTTTAACGAAAGGGTTGCCAGTACTTATTTTTTGGCGAAAATTATCATTACTAAAGAAATTAAAAAGGATATATCTGTTAGAAATATTACAAACATCTTGCAAATAAAGGCAGAAAATATTTACTGATAATAAAATAACTATTGATAACAATAATAATAATAATAATAATAATAAAGAAAAACCATTTAATGAGACATGATATCATAAAAAAAATATTTATCTTAAAAATAAAAGAAATATTTGTAACGCTTAAAAAATAACGTGAACTATTACATTTGATGCAACATTTGGCGACTTATCCTTGCGTTAGAATAATAAAAATAACTTGAAAATTTGATTAAATGAATTTTGAACGATATTTATTTTCCTTTCTATTATTTCCTTTCTCTTTTTTATCAAATTTCGATAGTATATAACTTACTCCAGAGAAAGGTAGATCTAATTATAAAAGTAATTGTGAGTTATTTGTTTGTTTCTTTGAGATTTTTTTTTTTACTTTTGTCGGCAAAGAATAAAGCCAAAAATGCATATGTCTAACATTAGGTCGCAATAAAGTTGTTTTTTCCAAAAGGAGATTTTTTTTGGAGTATATTTTAGTATTCAATTGTAAGTTCAATAAACATAAGTTAATATTTTAAAATTTGTAATCAAATATTTAAATTTTAGCTTCAGTGTGAAATTCTGCCACACACATACATATTGTAAAATAATGTCATTCTTTTTAAAAAGTTTTTCACCGTAATTTTGAAAATTGTAATCAACAAACATACTTTTTTTGCGCCATTTTGTCAAATTCTCTTCCAGGGAAAATTAGTTTTAAAATTTACAAACTGAACAAGGAAATCTATGCAATTTAAATGAAATTTATGCAATTTCGCGTTATTACTATATCGATAAATTCAACATTTTGAAATAAAAATTGCCTGCTGAAAAAAATAGCACAGATGTCATATTTGCATTACATTGGCGCGATTGCAACAAAACGTCGATTTTATGTTCATATCGTAGCTCGGCTATTGTATATTTATTAATAAACTATTTACTCTTATTTATTATTTTTTTAATGATGTAAATTGTTTTATTTTATAATTTTTAACAAAACATTATTTATTTATTTTTACTTCCTTTTTAAAATAATAGAAAACAATTAAAAAATATATGTGTAATTGATATTTAAAAATGAAGTTTTCGCCAAATTTGTGTAAAAAAAGAAAAAAATGCACAAATGTGGTGCATATATGGCATATGTGCCAAAGTACTTTACAAATCTGTTTTAATTAGCCATTTCTTCTTCAATTTTCTTCATATTTTTTCCTGCGTTAGATAATATTTAAAATGATATTGGACTAACCTTCGATAATTGAACACCGCCAAGTAGCATATGTACTATATTATTGAAAGTTTTACTGGCACAGATATTATATATCACCGAGGTAAGTAATAGACTTTAAATTGGCATTATTTTGTCTGACATATTAACCCGACTATTAATATTTATTTATAAATAAAATGTTTATTTACTTTATAAATTATATAAATTGTTTTGTTATATACTTATTAATTAAACTTTTTTCATTAATTTTTATTACTATTTAAATAATAGAAAATAATTTAAATATACACATGTAACTGGTATTCGAAAACAATGTTTCCGCCAAATTAGCATAAAAAATTATCGCGCCAAACTCGGCGCATATGACATCTTTGCCGCTTTGTCTATTAAGGAGACTTCTAGATCATCAACGATGTTATAGAAAATTTGCCAGATTATTTTATTTGAGATTATTAAATTTATGGTTTTTCATTATGAAACAAACGAAGAAAAGAAATTTTACTATTGATGCAACTACAGAATTAACGACTGCTTGGTGGGTTTTTTTTTTTTTTTCGAAAAGGCAATTTTTTAATTATTTGTTTACTTTTTTTTTGTTTACATTATTATAATCATTTTTTCCATTTTTATATACGCATACCTTAGCGCGTTTTTTTTTTTTTTTTTTTTTTTTTTTTTTTATCTGACACCAGTTTGGCAAACACTAAGTTTTCAAATACCAGTTACATATTATATTATTTTCAATTATTTTCTATGATTTTACAAAGGAAACAATAATAAATAAGTGAAGTTTAATTAATAACTATAGAACAAAACAATAAAGAAAAGTAAAGAAACAGTTTATTAGTAAATAAATAACAATAACCAGATTACCACGCAATCCATAAAATCACAATTTTGTTGCAATCGCGCCAACGTGATACATACATGACACCTGGCCAAAATATTATTGGCTATATTATTATTTATATATTTTTATATTATCTGGTACCACTTAATTATCCCATCGATCAGAAAACTGCTGCATTTAAAATATAAGATTAAATGTCAATAATGGATTATCGTAAATGTCACATTCATTTGACATTAAACATGTTACATGCGTTTGTTACGTTATCAACTATTTTTTGATTCGACGTTTTATTTGTATTTCCATAAATATTTTAGTAATTTATTGATTCTTTTGTTATTTAAAATAAAAGTTATATCCGTTTGTATAATATGGTGAATCGTTTTGCAATATGTATAATTTGGCGAAATTGATCTATGGAATAATAAAGTAGTACCTATTATTTGTTAAAATTCTATCTGGATATTTAAGTTGACAGAACTCGCGTACTTTTCAAGTCTCCGTAGAGGCATTCGCCAAGCTGTCGTTAATTCTGGGTTTTAGCCTTATTATCTATTTTTCATCTGCAGTTATTTTACTATAACTAAAAAAGCAATATTTGCAATGCGCAGGAAAAATCTTCGGAATAACAACGATATCGAATTAAAAAGAAATATTTGCAATTAATTTATCAATCATTCAGGTTAAAAAAAAAAAATACTTTAAAATTGGCTAAGAAAAAAATATACAGGAAATACCGACAGTAGAAAATTTTGTTTTTAATGTTTATGTTGCAGTTTTAATTAACATTTAAACCCTATCAACAGAATTTTATCAAAAATTAACTATTAAATACTATTTCATTACCCCGTCGAACCCCCGCCCCAAAAAAACTATCGCCAAGGTATAAGATTAAATGCCAATAATAGATTATTGTAAACTTCACTTTCATTTGACAATAGACACGAAATAAGTCTATCGTTATAAATGTTTGGCGCCAAAAATCATAATGGAATTGATTACAAGCTGAAGTCTTATTTTTCTACAAAATTTAGCATAAAGATTATCCCCTATTTAAAAGCTACATGTTTGCAACTGGTTTAAAAAAATGAAGAGGCAATGAAACTGATGTAATTTTAATTTTACTCAAATAATTCAGCTTTAAAACACACCTTTTATGCTTCATTGTTCTAATAAATATATAAGTTAAACACTCTTTTTTACATATTTTGCTATGTACTTTGCTGGAACAGACCGAGGTAGAGAGAAAATTGTAGTAGACCTGCCAGGAGAGGACGGTTATTAAAAAATGTAACGCAACATGTAATGGAGATTGTATTTAGGCTACCATATCTACACATAGTGCAAGTTCAGATTCGGGAGTTTAAGAACTAACATATGATAATGTGCGATATGAAAATTAATAGAGTTTGATAATCATTGCAATTCTTTCTAACAAAATAATGTGATGAGTAGAGAACATTTTGATTCCTGCTGTCATAACGATCTCATTTTCATATCAAACTCTACTATAAATGATAAAACAAGAGAGATAGTACTTATAGCCAAACTTAGTAACCAAACTTAGTAACTATAGTACTTAGTAACCAAATTTTGTCCAATGCATACAATAGTGCAATATCGCAATGTCATTGGCACTGGCATCGTTTTCAGCATTGCGGAAGGACATTCCAGGTAATGGTATACACTGCTTTAAAAACGAAATTTCAAATCACCATTTTGTTTGAGTCAAGATTCGTTTAGAAAAATGGACCAGCACAGCGGGCATAGCCTGCTAGTTACATTATATATTTATCTTATATCTAATTCCTTTTTTTTAGGATTGACCATTTTTCGAGTGAAAAAAATTGAACCAAAAAATGTTAATATCATTTTATTCCCAAACAACAAACTTCAAAAGTATGTTTATGATATTTAGAACATAAATTTTATTGTTTGGAAATAGTGGTGTCAATATTTTCTAGTAACATTTTTTTTCTTCCTGGACAAAGGTTAAAACCTAATGATAATATGAACTTCGTTACAATGATTTGTTACACTAGTTCTTGTAATATCTTACTATGTTAGTTACCCTTTTAAAAATGTTTTGCGGCCCACGAAGAAAAAAGGTTGAGTAGAGCTGTATAAAACATTGAAACGGGATTCCTTTTACTAATGTGGAAACATTGCTGCAGAGCATGCATATACACATTAAACAGGTTAAAATTCGTTAAAAATTCAAATTTGCTGATGCAATCATTAGAATGAAATATGTTACATTGGGGCTAAAAGTTGAAAACAGAATTCCTTTTACGAATGTCAAAAAATTGCCGTAGACTGAAGAAAGAAAGAAAAAAAGGGCTGAAAGTTACATTAAAAATCTTTCAGACATTTAAAAATATTGTACAAATTTCATATTCTCTTTATTGCAAAAAGGAAAAAATTATATTAGGTTTAAAAAAAATATATAAATAAATAAAAATTAAATTTAAAAAATCCAAAACCTATACACACATGTGCCTTTTTATCAAATCTTGTAAATCTTTAGTCTACAGATACATTTTTACCTTTATTATTATAGATGTAGTTTTTTATTTTTTATTTTGATGGAGAAGTATAATCAATCTATTAAAGAAACTCTTAATAACAATATTTTTTATGCTCTTTTCAAAAAAGAAAAAAACTAACTGACACTGTCATTGCTACTACAATTAATGATTTTTTTCTTTTTGGTTAGATTTTTCTTGGCTAATATTAAGAAAACTATTGTATACAAAAATATGAACATTGGTATTACTCAAAATATACAAAAGTATTATACAGAAATGAAAGATAAACACACTGATGTAGATAATTTTTAATTTGAAGAATTATTTTAAGAGATATTCCATGTTAAATTTGGTCAAAATCCTTCCATTAAAAAGGATTTAGAATTGAACAAAAATTATGTATGAGAATTTAATCATTTTTTTTCTAATTTTTTAATTAAATTTTCAGTATTTCTATAGATTTTCTTATTAACATTTAGAAAAGGTCATTATTTAAAGTTGTTGCCAATTGTATAATTCACTCCAAAAAAATTCTATTTCCTTTCATTAAAAAAGTTTTAGAACTGAACAAAAACTATGTATGGTAATTTAATAAGTTTTTCTGACTTTTTAATTAAATTTTCAGTATTTATATAGATTTTTTTATTGACATTTAGAAAAGGTCATTATTTAAAATTGTTGCCAATATATATTCATTAAAATTTTGTTTGCATGTGATTATTAAAAAGAGAAATACAATTTTAAAATAAGAATTTAACGATCATGCTCTAAAAGCAGAAAAATATTTAAAATTTCATGACAAATATTGTACTTACACGAGAATATTATAAAAAGAAAGAACATTTTAAAAATTAACATTTATATGTGTTAAAGCTAAATGCAGTAAATATAAGAAATACATCCCATTGAAAATGCCTGATTAACAATATTGCCAAGCAGTTTCAATTAGAAAAAAAAAACTAAATAAATACACGAGATATTTATTTTCTATTTTGTGGTGATCTTTTAAATAGTTATTGCCAATTCTAAGACAGTGCACATAATATTTCTTTCCTAACAGAAAATAAAAATAAAATAAAATAAAATATTTTGAGCCTGCAGTGTTTGAACAAGATTTGGTGAACTTAGCTAATATATTAGCTAAGTTCACCAACTAATAATTTTTAGCTAAGTTCACTAAGTTCAGTAAGTGTTATAACTTATGTTGATAAATTTCCTTAATATCATCAACTGCTTAAATCTAGTATATCTACTAATAATACATTGCAAAAAACTAATGATAACATAATTGTGAACAATCGTAAAATTAAAGGCTTTTATAAATTATTAGACATTAACTCTACTAACTTTAAATAAACTTTAAATATAATAAATTAATTATTAAATTAATAATTTAATATTCATTTTAGAAATAAATAAATAAGGAAAATACTAGTTTCTAAAAAAGAACCTATTTCATGAGGAAATAAATATTAATAATCAAATAAATGAAAAAAAAAAAAAGCATTCGATTTCTTATTATGATAAATAAAATGTCGTTAATTGATAATTTTATGAATTACAAATAAAAAAATACAACTAAATAACTTTTTTTTTTTCAAAAAGAAATAAAGCTTTATCATTTTTTCAGTGTTGGGCACAGATTGAAAAATAGTGTTGAATTTATAGTTTTTTCCCAAGAGATCTCTATCTACTATAGATAGATTTCACATTTTTTTCAAAGGCAGGGTGCATTTTACCAATTTCAAATTGGACAAGTGGTAGCTCCCTAAAAAATTCGCTTTGAGAAAACAGCAAGTAATTATAGAATTAATAAAAACTGCATTTTAGTAATTTCATATGATAATAGCTCACATAAAGAAACAAATGAATATTATTTGCAGCTCATTTTGCATTTGTGCTGTTAATCGTCTAAATTTAAACTTACACACGTTTATGCATATGTTAATCCCCCCTCCCCCCTCCCACCCCCTAAAAAATTAGTTAACATATTCATATATACATGCAGAGTAAATATAAGAAATAACCAATTACATCTGAGATCCCCAAAAAATAAACAGCATTATTATAGCTCAGTATTAAAACTCATTATTAGTCTCAGATTCAGTCTTTCAAACAGTTTTTCCGCCATGTTAATTCTTTTTCAATTCTACTGATGAAGCTCTTGCTATGATTAACATTTCAAAAATATATTTTTTCCCTCATATACATTCCTTTACAATAGCAGTTAAGCCAATGTTAATCTTTAATTCTTCTTTAGCCGCAGTATTTCGTATAAATTTATTTTTGCAAAAGTAGAATGAGAAAATAATATGCTGCTATTTTATTCTTTTGCTTTCAGAAATTTATTATACTTACTACGTCTCCTTTTCATATAAAGGAATGAATAATTTGATAATTAAATGGAAATTATGATAGTGTATGCTATATTGGATTTAAATATCATTTTAAAATGAAATGTTTTATATATTTGTTAGACAAAAACTATGCTTTTTAAGATCATACTGTACTTTTCTTTTTTCAATACTCAGGCATTATGCTTATTATTTTACTGGAACTATTTATTTATTTGCTTATTTGTGCGTTTAAATGAGGATTTAAATTAACTGATTAAAATCGTTAACACCCTAATAGTAATTAAGTTCAATCAAGGAATATTTCGAGTTTTGTTCGGCGGGAAACTGAATCAAACTTTTATTTTTTACACCGAACCTGAATACCTTTTTCGGGCTGGATCTGAGTCTTTAAATTTAGGCCTATGCAGGCATGTAATAATTTTACACACCATTCGTGAACATGAAAATAGCAATCAATTGAAAGTGAGAGTCAGTGAAAATTACGGAAATTCAAGCAATTTTTAAAAGTGGCAGAATTGTGGGCGGAAAATTGTTAAATCATTTCCGGTAAATTCAACAGAAATATAAAGAAAAAATATCAGCTAAAATATTTATGTAAAACGACTATGGCGGGATATGTACATCTTCCGGACCTTTACAGCACTAGCAATATTGAATATTTCTATATTCGTTTTATGCTATTAATTTTTTACAAAGATTAAAAAAATAGTGAATTTCTCTTTGATATTGTTTTGAGAAAGTGCAATAAATAAAATTAAATAAAAGTTGCGATAGTTGCAGCTATTTTTATTGAAAAATAATTTCGTAATCAAAAGATTAATTGATTCAAGTACTCCATTAATCCATTTCGGATTATTGCAGTTAACTACGTCATGAGGATGAAACTTTGAACCTAAAAATTCCATTGTTCCTTTGATCATAATCTGTTTTAGAGGATTTGACTCAGTTAACAAATATCTAATATGTCAATAATCTATATGTTTAAAAAACCTGGCTGTTTTTCTTTTTTCTTTTTTGTCATCAGCCCTGAGTTTTCTACTGGCCCGATTTTGATAATTATTTTTTTAAATGAAAGCTGTTTATGTGTAGATGTGCCCATTCTGGCTAATTTTTAATTTATTTCAATTTTTACATTTTATTTTTAATTTAAAAAGCTTTTTCATGACATTTCTTTAAAACAGTTGCAACAGGTAAAGCTTTTCTCAAAATTTATTTTGTTTCATTATTTTCCACCAATCAGGAGCTTGATCTCATCGGTGAATGTATAATCGCATTTCAAACAAACAAATAAATAAATAAATAAATAAAAATAAATAAAGGTTTTCGTAAAATTTAATCATAATAAAATGATTGCATATAGTTATTCCCTGCAATACACAGATTATTTACTGAGTAATATTATTAAGTATTATGTAAGTAAAATAACAGAAGATAAACTTTAATAAAATATAATATCTAAATTGAAATTTTGTCGATGGAGAAAATGTCGTCATACAGAAACCAGATAAATTTATTCCATGAATATAATATACATTGTTATAGCTGTGTCAGTGATGATGTCATATTCATTGACTTTAATTCCTGCATCTAAATAAAGTGAACTTCTATTAATTTAAAGGTCCGTGGTATGCATAAAGGAAAATATTTCTATAGACTGCGCCATTTCTATTTAATTATAATGGATATTTTATTAAACTAAAGAATTCTTAAATAACTGCATAAATCACGC
Source organism: Maratus speculifer (assembly GCA_964019185.1). Classification (NCBI taxonomy): domain Eukaryota; kingdom Metazoa; phylum Arthropoda; class Arachnida; order Araneae; family Salticidae; genus Maratus; species Maratus speculifer. The sequence continues at coordinate 7,295,976 of CAXHSM010001557.1, forward strand.
TTTTATTTAAGAAAAGGTGAGTATTTTTGAAGGTATAAATGATGTCATATTAGAAAAAAAAGAATAAAACCTGTGATATGCCGATATTACTGTATTTCTATCTTACATAATATAAAAAAAAATTAAAATCATTTCATTGTATTAAGTTATTATTAAAAAAAAAAAAATCTGCATTTCAGCAACAAATGCAAAAAATTTTATTCTTTTTAATAACAGAGATATCTTTTTTTTTTTCGTTGATATAACAATAAAATTAATTTTTACAAGTTCATGGAGGATACAAACCAATAAATAAATTTATTGCAAGTGCTATAAATATGTAGTGGGTTGGTTAGGCAGTTTAGCAAGTCCCTGTTTCTATTATAATTAAAATGTTTCATTGATATTATAATTATTGTACAGTTATCCAGCGATATTTAAACGGAGAAAAAATAAACTATGCAGATATTTTTGAATTCGTCTTCCGGGGTATAATATTAACTTCCTAAATAATTTGGCATTTAAATAATATTTAAGGTTTAGAAACCACATTGAAAAAAGATTTGTAGCTGAAGTTAAGTCCAACATAATAATTTATGAGTTGTTTTCCTTATTTTTTGTTATTTTCTGAAGTTTGTGCATCTTCATGATGAAAAGCTATGTTATCCCTATTTTAAGAGGTGGCAATTGTTTATTTCTCTCAGTATTTTACTGTCTATATAAGATTGATACATATCATACCTAATATATATTCTTTTCCGTCGAGTTTCGACGGGTGCAGCTAGTTTATATTTAAATAAAATAATAATAATATTTCTATATTCGTTTAATGCTATTAATTTTTTGCAAAGATTAAAAAAATAGTAAATTTCTTTTTGATATTTGTTTTGAGGAAGTGCAATAAATAAAATTAAATTAAAGTTGCGATAGTTGCAGCTATTTTTATTGAAAAATAATTTCGTAATCAAAAGATTAATCGATTCAAGTACTGCATTAATCCGTTTCGGATTATTGCAGTAAACAACGTCATGAAGATGAAACTTTGAACCTAAAACTTCCATTGTTCCTTTGATCATAATCTGTTTTAGAGGATTTGACTCAGTTAACAAGTATCAAAAATGTCAATAATTTATATTTCAATAAAATAATAATAAAAAAAATCTAAGTCGAATTTAATATTTTTCCAGATTTTCTTTTTCCTAATTCAAAACTTAATCTTTTGTACTTTTTTGAGACTTTAGATTTATTCAATATTTTTAATCAATTCTTGTCAATGAAACTAATTTTCAATATTTAATTTTATTTATTTATATAATTATTTTTATTTAATTACAATAAAGGTAATAAATTATTAGCTTTTTAAAAATCAGTTGTTTTAACCCCATCGCGACGGAAGCCTTTCACGAAATTTTTAATGTTTTGTCACCGGTTTTTAAAAACAGAAATTTATTTTTTATCAAATCGAGAAAATGTGATGATTAAATACGACAAATTTTTCAGTAAAATTTTACTGGTGGGGATAAACGAGGGTTGTTAAACCCCAAAGTTGTTAACTCCTTGGGGACGAGCGACACGTATACTCGTTTTAGTATTTGATTGAGAAAAATTAATTTTGCTATGATTCTCAAAATTACAAGCTAATAAAAATAGTTAAATTGCAAAAAAGAGATTTTTTTTCTATAAAATTTATTGAACTGAAGTATATAGACCAATTCCAATATTAACCCAAACTATAAAAGGTCTAAAAACTGGCTATACCTCCCTTTATATAATATACATATAAAGGGGGAGGGGGAATTACAAAGAAATTCTTAGCAATTATTTCTTTACTTATTTTAACAAAAAAAGAGAAATAAACATAAAATAATAAAAAAGTACATTGATAAAATGCAAGGGTAGTTATGATCGTGAATTCGTATTAAAATGCCGTGAAACTATTGTAGAAGAAACCGTAGTTAGCTAAACGAGAACAAATTTATGTCTTATTGAAATATGACTAGATATAAAATAATTATTTATTAAAAAAAGTAAACAGTTTCATTTTTAAATAAATAAATACATATTATGTATAGATTTATATACAGAGAAGGAGAGAGAAAGAAAAAGTTAGAAAATCTTCGAAATAATGTACGTAAATAAATAAATAAATAAATAAATAAATAAAAATAATTTTTAGGCATTTTATCTAAACACGATCATTCCTGATAAATAAATAAATAAATAAATAAAAAATCACTTACTTTTCCGTAAGTCGACGGGCTCTTTGGGCTTGAGAAGCTTTGCCTCGGCACCTTTTCCTATTTTTATTCGGTTTATTAACCATTCTTGGTGAAAGATGAAAAGAGGAGGAAAACAATTTAATAAAAAATAGCTTTTTTCGGAGGAGTTTCTGTTTTTTAAAAGGTCCCGGGGAAAAAGAGGCTCCGCCTTATACAGTAGGTTGCCATAAGCTATTTGGAAAATGAACTCGCCAAACACATGCAAAATATCGCCAAAGTCATTATTTTAACATTATGGCGAATTAAAAAAAATAATAACTATTTCTGAGAAATCCAAGTACTCCTTAATAATGATATTTAAATTTTCTGCCAAAATAGACATTTTTGACACAGTTAAAAAAAAAAATTCACCCATTTGTGCATGAAAAAAAATATCAATCTCGTTGAGAAGTTATCATATTAACGTTCTTTCAGTATATGAATAACAGATGGCAGCACCAAATGCAACACTTTGGAAATAAAATAGCGTTTCCTTGACTCGGAAAATGGCCGTTAAAATCTTTGTTTCTTGAAGATATTACATAAATATTAAATATCTTTGTTTCTTGAAGATATTACATAAATATTAAATATTACTAAACATTTACGCAATAAATAACAATATAAATGTTACTATGGGACAATTTTGGGTTTAAAATGTGCTTATTGTTTGTTGTGCTGTATATTTATGTATCCATTATTTCTGTATTTTGTTCCAAATTTTCGGGCTGAAAATCGCATAGCTACCCGTTCCCCTTAAATTGGGTTCCAAATATCTAGAATATGTGATAAGTTTCCAAATATGACGCGCTCCTTCAGTTATGGATAGCTTTGTTTTGATATGAAACCATACAGGTGCATATACCTTCATAATATATGTTGTAAGAGTAATGAGATTATCAGAAGGATTTTCTGTAGCCACTTATAACCTTAAAACTCTACACGCAGTTGTTAGCCATCTTGAGTGATAAACTGGACCAGGTTTCATTAATGCAAGATCAGAACCACATTCACCTCGTGATGTTGCTATGCAAATATTGCTGCTCATTGCTGAGAAATCTTCTATCTATGTTGTCTTTCAAATAATAAAGTATAAAAAGTTTATTTTATACATTTAATAAAATACGATAAACGATTTCTTATCCTCTCAATCTACGTTTTACGTTAGATCAATTATTCTTTAACTGTTAATTTTACTTGTATTTTTTAGCTCAAAATTTGCATGAAACTCGATTTTCAGCAAATAATTAACTCGATTTTTCTCGATTTAATAAGGAACAAATTTCTGTTTTTAAAAACCGGTGACAAAACATTAAAAATTTCGTAAATGCTCCCGTCGCGAAGAGGTTAAAGAAAACATTCTTACCTGAAACAATCCATTACTCTTTGAATACGAATCTGAGAGAAGAAAACGGAGAAAATAAAAAAAAAAATAAAAAAACACACACACTGGCTTCAAATCGAAACTGCTAGTGAACGCGCGACCTTGAAAACCGCCATATCACGTAATTCTGTCCGTAAACTTGACCCAAAAAAACAGCAGTTGTAATTTAATTTCGTTTCTGCTTGGAGTAGAGAAAAAACGTTCTTGCTTTCATTGTTTTAAAATGTTTGTTCTTGCTCTGTTTGTGCGTGCATTAACTGGTAGGAATGAAATTGTACACATCCAGGGACCTTGATCAGGGAAGGAGCCTCCCCCCATACATATGCACATGCTATTACAGTTACATATTAACGTTCTTTCAGTATATGAATAACAGATGGCAGCACCAAATGCAACACTTTGGAAATAAAATAGCGTTTCCTTGACTCGGAAAATGGCCGTTAAAATCTTTGTTTCTTGAAGATATTACATAAATATTAAATATTACTAAACATTTACGCAATAAATAACAATATAAATGTTACTATGGGACAATTTTGGGTTTAAAATGTGCTTATTGTTTGTTGTGCTGTATATTTATGTATCCATTATTTCTGTATTTTGTTCCAAATTTTCGGGCTGAAAATCGCATAGCTACCCGTTCCCCTTAAATTGGGTTCCAAATATCTAGAATATGTGATAAGTTTCCAAATATGACGCGCTCCTTCAGTTATGGATAGCTTTGTTTTGATATGAAACCATACAGGTGCATATACCTTCATAATATATGTTGTAAGAGTAATGAGATTATCAGAAGGATTTTCTGTAGCCACTTATAACCTTAAAACTCTACACGCAGTTGTTAGCCATCTTGAGTGATAAACTGGACCAGGTTTCATTAATGCAAGATCAGAACCACATTCACCTCGTGATGTTGCTATGCAAATATTGCTGCTCATTGCTGAGAAATCTTCTATCTATGTTGTCTTTCAAATAATAAAGTATAAAAAGTTTATTTTATACATTTAATAAAATACGATAAACGATTTCTTATCCTCTCAATCTACGTTTTACGTTAGATCAATTATTCTTTAACTGTTAATTTTACTTGTATTTTTTAGCTCAAAATTTGCATGAAACTCGATTTTCAGCAAATAATTAAAAGTTTTGGGGCATTGGAAAAAAATTATCAAAGTCGAAAATTATTTGGATGCATGCTAATATACTATAAAATGCATCTTTTTTATCCCGCTGATAAAATAATTTAAAAGAAATTAAAAAAACAAAACTTATAAATTTTTATAAAAATTTCATTTTTTGTACTATTTTGGGGGCGCTTGGGGGCACCGGAAGATATGAATGGATTTTAATTTTAAAAAAAGATTGAACTAATATATATAAAAGGCAACTTTCGCAACCCACACCAAAAATAATTTTAAAAATATTAAGAAGCAAAAAAATTATAAAATTTAAAAAAAAAATTTCAATTTTTAACTATTTTTGAGGCGTTTGGGGCACTGGAAGATATGAATGGATTTCAATAAAAAAACATATGTGAATTAGCATGCATAAAAGGCAACTTTTGCACCCCGCGCCGATTCGATTATCCGAATTTCGATTTTTCGATCCACCCTAATATGTATATCATTCGATCTCATCCAACAGTAAAAAAATATTCCATGTATAAGGCGCAACTAGGAGTTTTGCCCTAACTTTTTGACTCCTGATGTTGTCTGGAGTTGATACTAAAAAACATCCTTTAAATTAATTTAAATGAATCCAGAATTGTTAAAATTGCATTTAAACTTTTTTAATAGTGTGTGCATATTAGAAGCATCAATAATCTACTCTTGGCTACATGGGAATATGGGGTACACTGAAACAAAATTTAAGCATTTTTTTTCATCTACAATTTCGCATGTAGAAAAATATAATGCATACTTTTAATCATGTATTTTCCTGATCGAAACAAATTTAATGAGGTTCTAAACAATAACTTTATGTTTGAAAAATCACAAAAAATAAATGTCTTACTGTATTTCATTGTATTCCGTATGCAGGGTACAATGAAACACATTCTGGGGTAACGGCAAATGATGTAATCAATTTTTGTCCAATGTTGTTTGTTAAATGAGCAATGAGATACATGCAAAAACAAATCTTAATTAATAAAATACTAAAAGAAGATTTTATTAAAATACAAAATAGAAACTTCTTTAAAAAACAAAAAAGAAATTTTATAAAAATATTATATTTCTAGATAAAAAATAAGAAAATTTGGTACTATAGTACAGTTCAGTACAGACATTTTTGTAGAAACATGTTTTTCCGATTCACTGACTCTGAAAACGTGTGAATCCATCAAAAACCGGAATTCAAAAATTTTCACAAATCAAATATTTTCCTTTTGTAAAGATAGAAGAAAGTTAAAATGTTTAGTTGAAGAAAAGCAATGAAACTATTGATTCCCCTTTTAATTAATTTGTGATCATTGCAGAATCATTTTTTTTGTAGGTATGTAAGCAGTTGCATAGCTGAACACAAAATATAACCAACAAAAATATACAGTGTGCATAATGAAACTGCCCTACTTTAATTTTGCCTGCAGACAGAATTTTTTTTCATAAAGTTGTGAAATTTTGTAAAAGTTATAAGAAAGGAATAGAAATTTCTTTAAGCCAAAAAAAGGTAAAAATTTTGCTACTACAGGTCGGTTTTTATTAAATTACACATTAATTTTCAATGCAATCAGTAATTTAATCAAAACTAGAATGAATGTTTATTAACAAAAATCACAAATTAAAATATACATGGAATTGATATAAAACAAAAAATATTCAAATTTTGTCCCTATACTTGAACTGAATGTTTCATTGTTTACTTTTGAAAATCATGTGCAGATTTTAGAGAGTTGCAGATTCAAAGCAGTCTACTGCATTTTTTTGATGAAAAGGCCACCAAAAACAAGTAGACGGCTCACGCAAAACTCTTTAACGTATGATTTGATTTTCACACTTTTTTTCTATTGAGAGTATTCTGTTTCTGTAATATGGGCCTCTTTCAATAGCATTAAGTTGTAAAAAAATAGTTCTGGCTGTCTATTTTCATTTCTCTCTTTCTCTCTCTCTTTTATTTTCTAGGTTACCAGTGTTCATGAATTTATGACATTTGGTATTTGTAATTTATAACCAGGGTTGGGTTTCTGACGTCAGAAATTGGTTTTTGACAGGACAAGTGTCAAAAACTGGTTTAAACCGTCAAAAACTGGTTTAAACCGTCAAAAACTGGTTTAAACCGTCAAAAACTGGCTTAAACCGTCAAAAACGTGTAATGCGCTTTAAACATTTTAAGAACAAAAGAGAAACATTGAGTAATTTTTTATTTAAAATTATTAAACTGTAATTTTTAAATTACAAAAAAATTAAATTATTTTAATTGCAATAAAACATTGTTTTTTAAAATGTTCAAACAGAAGAAAATGATTTTGTACAGTTAATAATCTGGTTCAATTTTACCCCTCAGCATCCTATAGCATTTAACCAATTTAGCACATTTATTTACACCCAAATGGTTTATGAGTTTAGAGTGTATGAAGCCAAAGTTACAAAATACTCTCTTAATTGGTGCTGAGCTAGCAGGGCTTGAGAGCAGAAACATTGCTAGTTAAGCACGTTTGGAGGCAGGCCAAATTTTCAGATTTATGACAATTTTTTTTTCCCGGAAATGATAATATACAATACAGTAAAAGTGAATTTTTAATATTGCATCTAATATTGTATATTTGTGACAGATGTTTAATGTGAAATTTTGCAGATCAGTGTAGTATTTGAGGTTTTTGACGAGGTTTTTGACAAGAGGTTTTAGCCATGACGGTTTAAACCACGGTTTTAACCTGATAAAACCGCACACTCAAAAACTTGCCAACCCTGTTTATAACCAACTTAATTATTAAACATTTATTAGATAATCCTGGAATTCTTCTGAAAATTGGTCTTGTTTATTATTTTTTTTACACTTTCATTGTACTTTTCGCTATAGTGATTGGTTATTCAGCATTGAATGTATTGTTAGGGTCAGATGGGATAAAATAATTTTTAAAACAGCACTTAGAAGGTTGAAGTACTGTCCAGGAAGACATCAAGATTATTCTAAAATATCATCAAAACTGCCTTGAAATTTTTACAGCATACCAGCTAATAAAAGAGCTATTGAAATCATTGAAGATTTATAGTCATTTATCTCTTGTGTTGAAAAAAAATCTGAATAGTAACAATTGCACATATGTGTCGTTAGTAACTTTTTTAAAAATTATAAATTTATTGTTAAGTTGCATTTTTCCACATCAGTTGCATCTTTGGTACAACCTTCCATGAAAAGTATAAAAATTGTGGCTAGTATTATCACAAATAATTTTCAAATGAATACAAAAAAATTTCATTTATTTTTTGGAGATTATCTCATAACATTTTACACTTATGACTTTGCTACTTGACATGAGATTGCGCATTTTTGGAAATCAGTTTTTTATAATAAAACTCATAAATTCTCTTAAAATTACCTTTCTAAGCTTATCCAGATTTTATATCTTAATACCATGATTATTTTCCTCTCTTACACTTGCATTTCTGGTATGTCTTTGCTTCTAGATGTGACAGTAAAAGACATTTAACAGAAAGCTTTATCTAAACCAACATCAATTTTCAGAATCTTTACTAGATCAAATAAGAAATCTTATTTATTACACCACATTTCGAATTTTTGTGTATAAAAAAATGAAAAAACTGTTTAGCATAAAAATCTTGAATGTAGTTTATTCTTAGTCCCCTTCTAATGTTTATCAGAAGGTATTTTCATATAAAACATTTAAATTCAGTTTTTAGCAATTGAAATAAAATGTACTAAACATTTATGACTTATTTATTATTTTTAATTTGGTGCTTTATTTATATTGCAGATGCAGTTGTTTGAGAAATTCAATCTTTCCATACCATGAAGACACTTCGAAACACAAATTGTATTTGGAGATTATAGACTCGTTATTCCGCATTTTCTATATACTGGCATAATAAATTGCTTCTGTGATGATTTTCTAAAACTTCTGCATTAGTTTGAAACAGTGGAACTGCGTTTATTTTCTTCCACAGAATTAGATTAGGATTATTAGACAACAAATTTTATAATGCTATCAAGTGCTTGGAATCAATTTATTATTAAGAAAATGTCAACTTTGTTACTATGGTGAAAATTTAATATAATGTTTAGAATTTTTCTGCATTCCTGAAAAATTACACTTCCAAAGCAACAATGAAAGAATCAAATATTTTCTAAAAATATACAATTATTCCAATATTTTACGGATTGTCAATACTTTATATGGAAAAGTATTGACTTTTGAATCTCATCTGAATACCCTTTTGTAAAAAGTTCTGAATTGAAAATGTGTAGATTTTCATGCAATTTCGGGAGGAAAAAGAAGCAGTTCAAATATAAATAGACCTCCATAACTAACTCATTCTTGTACATTTTCGGTTTATCCACAGAAAACCTCCATTATCTCGATATTATTTTTTACTTCAGTGTAAGAAGAAAGACAATTATTTATAATGATAAAAACTATTGTGTGATTTAAATAAAATGTTCTTCAGAAACCTAATTTAACTTTGCAGCTTAGTCTTCAATGAGCTTCACTAGTCATTTTTCTAGAAAACACCTGAAGAGAAATCTAGTTTATAATTAAACCACAGTATTGGAAGTAAGGGAAAACTATTCCATTTGTGAGATATGCAGAAGACCTTATAACAAATCCAATTTAAATAGACATATTAATTTTCATAGACAGAAATACTTTCGCTTGTGAGGTGTAAAAAAACGATTTTTTGTGATGTCTAACTTAGAGAAGTGTCGTGTTCACTCAAAAGAAAAGTTATTCATGTGCGAACTGTGCAACAAACAATTTTCTCATAAATGTTATTTGGATAGACACCTGCGAATTCATACTAAAGAGAAACCTTTCTCTTGTGAGGTCTGCAGCAAGGAGTTTCCTGAGAAATCCGATTTAGATGTCCACATGTTAATTCATACTAAAAAAAATCTTTCTCCTGTATTGTTTGCAAGGGAAACTTTTCTCGAAAATCTCATTTAAATGTGCACTTGCTGACACATACTAAAGAAAAACCTTTCTCTTGTGAAGTATGCAAGAAAACGTTTTCTCAAAAATCTAATTTAAATACTCATTTGCGAATCCATACCAAAGAGAAACCTTTCACTTGTGAGGTATGCAACATGCGGTTTTCGCATAAATCTTCTCTGCATAAACACTTGCGAATCCATACTGAAGAGAAACCTTTATTTTGTGAAATATGCGAGAAAACGTTTTCTCGAAAAGATTCTTTAAATAAACACTTGCGGACACATACTAAAGAGAAACCTTATTCTTGTGAGATTTGCAACAAAGGATTTTCTGTTAAATCTCATTTAAATGATCACTTGCGAATACATACTAAGGAGAAACCTTTCTCTTGTGTGGTATGCAACAAAGGCTTTTCTCAAAAACCTAATTTGAATAAACACCTGCTGTGTCATAATAAAGAGAAACTTTTTTGAGTGAGGTGTACAATGAAGTATTTAGAAATGAATATCATTTAAATGTCCATTTGTGAGTTTATAGTAAAGAAAAACTTTTCTCTTGAGTGTTGTGCTAAAAAACAGTTTTCTGTGAAATTTGTGTTAAATGCTCACCAGCGTATTAATACTAAAAGGAAACATTTCTCCTGTGAGGTATGTAACAAAAATTTTTCATCCAAATCCCAGTTAAATCTCAGTTGTCGGATTTATATTAAAGATAAACCTTTCTTTCGTGAGGTGTGCAAGAAAGGCTTTTCTCAGAAATGTCGGTTGAATATCGATCTGCAATTTCATACTAAAGGAAAACTTTTTTCATCTGAAATGAGAAAATGTTTTAACAAAAATCTCATCTGAATACCCATTTGCAAACACATAAAAGAGAAGCCTTTCTGTTATAAGGTGAGACGAAATTGATATTCTCACAAACTCATTTGGATATGCATCTGTGTTTTCGCAAAAAATAGGAACCTTGTTGTCTAGAAATGTTCAAAAAGAGATTTTCTCAAAAATTAGTTCTTATGACCAACTGCTAAATTCACACTGAAAAAACTCTCTGTGAGATGTGTGAATTCTTCCCGTAAAATTCAAATCAGATCTACCTGCATGTTCACACTACACAGAAGCCTTTCAATTGTGAGGTATATAACTAAAAGTTGCTTGATGAATCTGCTTTGAATATGCATCATCATATCGACTCAAAATTCCAAGACTTCTGTAACAGACTTGGCATGCAGTTCGTTTTAGTCTTTTTTTCTTTATTATGTTCGCAGTGAAGATATTTTCACTCAAATTTGAATTTAAATGTACGTAGTCATATCAAAAGAATCTCCATGTATGTGAAATGAAAAATTCTCTATGAATTTAACAAGATATTTTGTTTCTGTATTACAATTGTAAATATTCTATTCATGCTGTAGCCACTGGTTTTTAATAAAGGATTTTGCTGTTATTTACTTTAAAATTTTGTCGTTATTTACTTAATCGAGCAAAACAAAACATTTTGTTAATAAAATATTGTAATATGCAAATTGATAATGCATTCTTTTTTTTAAGATTTTAATTTTGACCAAAAAATAAGTGAACCCAGGGTCTAAAGTAAACCAGCTGAGATTGTCCGGAAAATGCTTTTGTGAATGCGTAGAAATTTGCGTAAGATAATTGGATACTACTTGGTTATCCCGTCGGCCAATTTCGCCAAATTATGCAAATCGCCAAACTGATTGCCAAATTAATTATATTGCCATGAATTTTATTTTAAATAACGAAAACACAAAAGAATTAGTAGAATTTTAATAAAAATACAAATAAAAATCACTCAATGACGTTTTAAACACGTGTATCGTACTTAATATCATTATATATGACATTCACGATCATCCATTATTGGCATTTAATCTTACAATTTCGCGATAGTTTTATGGTCGACGGGATATCCAAGTAGTACTGATAATTGTTACCAAAATGAACCATAACAAGATATGAATACTAGCTAAAAATAAATGTTGATATCCCATTGCACATCAGGAACCCAAAATTACTACCCTCATCTTAAATGTTTATATGTGTATATATGCACTAAATTTTGCCTGCACGGTAAAAGTCGTAATTATGCACGATATGTCTTTAAACTCGACGGATACATTGAGATGCTTAAGATTTTAGTGGAGGTTGCAAATGGGAAAAATCGACCCAAGAAGATGGAAAATTTGAGACGGTTAAAAAATTTAAATACCGCCTTAACACTGCTTTAACAAAACCATCTTTTACAATCGTCAGGAAAAAATAAACATTTTTCGTTATCACAATTGATAACAATTAAAAAAAACAATGAAGCTCTTACTACAACAATTACGATACTATTGCAAGATTTTGCACGTGAAAAATGAAAAAAATATAGTTTGACTAATTTAAGAAAAATTGAAAATTACGGCATAACTTTTTTTATAGCAAGATCTCTATGTAAAAACGAAAAATGAAATAAATAGCTTAACGCATTTTAAAGAAATAAACAAATATTAAAGAAATAAACAAATATATGACCAACAAATTGAATTGGAAATATAACAGACCAAAAATAGGTGAATTTGTAAATACGTATTGAAACATGATAGAAACCGGACAATGGAAATATTGGGATATTTTAATGTTTGAAGTTCTGAGATTTTTGTTTTCGCCATTTTTTAATCTATTCCATATCTATATGTAATGAAACATCGAGGTCGAGGTCTGCTTTTTCCCTGCATCTCATTTCCATTATTCCGATGCGGTGCCAGGGCTGTAACTAAGGGGGTGCTATGGGCGGCCCAGCCCCACTGGAAAAAAATCCTAGGTCACTGAATGAATTTTTTGCTCCAAAAATCTATATATATCTCCAAAAATAATTTAGTTTTGAGATCCTTTCACAGTATTGTAGAATTACTCAATTGTATCTAAAATAAGTGTTTCAACACTCCCTCATCCTAATTGCACATATGAAAATAACACGATGTTTAATTTTGCACAAGTTATACACTCAAAATTTTAATTACCATTAATTTTTCTTAGCATAAAATGAAGTTATTACAACAGTTTAATAAGAAACATAGTATCTACAATGTGAATATGCACTCATTTATCTTTCTGTGTCATGTCAGAAACAGCGATAAAAAAATATGAGCCCCCCCCCCCACTATTGTTCCCTTTTAGCTACGATCCTATACTATGCCCAGAGCGGAAAATGTCCATCGAACGGGATTCGGTATCCGCTATTGGCTGTCAGAGCGCGCGATTCAGCAGTCTTTCGCTGCTTCCCTGTATCACTTTTGGTTACGCCGATGCGGGCATCGTTCATATAACAGGATTCGGCAGGTCGAACTTCGTATCCCGCAATACAGCTCATCAGTGGTGACGTCACAATTCCAGAAATTGGGTCAAAACAAACTACAGAATTCAGAAAAGATAGAGATGAAATATGTTGTTTTATCGTGAAGATAAAAATTCAACCCTGAAACTGATTTAAACAAGTTACAATTCGGCCCAAACACTTGCGGATCGCTTTTAAAACTTCACCCAGTTCAATGAATTCAGCCTTTGAACGATATCCGATTTCATATTGAAAGCCTTTTTGATGGCATACAGTGCATCTCTAACACACTCTAAACTCTCTCGCTTTGTATTGACCCAGTTACCATGGAAATGCAGAGTTGAGTTGTCTGTGACGTCACACTGACGAGCTCTATTCATGTAGGTGTTTGCAAGTAAATAAACAGTCTGTTAATGGGACCTGGTTTATTAATCGTTTTCACACGTCCATGTGCAGTGGTGTAGTCGTAAAAACAACAGACAGTATTCGCTCGGGAAAGGAGTATACCCTATAGTATATATACTATAGCTTACTTGGAAAACAGAGGATATACGGTGTACCTTACAGAAATCCTGAGGGCATGCGGCGTAAACCCTCCGCTACATCCCTGTAAATGTCCTTTTTAAAAACCAAACCTACCGTGATTTGACTTAGGAATTCTAAATAAGTCAATGCTTGGACTTTATGATTGTTGTTAAGGGTTGGGGTCCAAAAGACACAGTTTCACCGACTATGGAGGATATTCCAAATCTGCGTTCGAGACTGCAAAAGGTCACGGTAATTTACTCAGAGAACTTCTAACTGATAAGCAGGGAGGCTACTACTGCTTTCCCTATGAAATGTTTCACTGGCTGGTGGGGATTTACATTGCGTCGAACAAAGCTTTTCCTTCTTTACGCTAGAAGTTTTTGCCTAGACCACGTGATCATAACGTAGATGGAATAATCTCCATTTAAATGACGTAACTCACATTATTTCCTCCAGATCGTGTCACTAGAAAAATGGCAGGTGATTTAATTTAATCGGTCAAAAAGGATCTGGCCATTGTGAAGCTTGCAGGAAACGGCCATCCAGGTTCGTTTGTTATAACCACAAGTCATGACCATTGTGTTTAGGCAGCATTTATATTTTAACCCCCTGACTGCCGAGAAAAAAGGCAAAATTATAAAGTTTTTTTCTGCAATTTATTTTAAACGTTAATAGAAGAGGGATTTTTTTTATCATGGTATAATTTTTTCGTTATGTATATGCTTATAATATTGAAAATATCAAACACAACTTAATTTCTTAAAACTAAAGAGCGTTCAAAAATAATATCAGGAAGCAATGAGGTGCATTGCTGGAAAATAAAGTTATCAGGATCAACTTGCTTTTAAGCATTAGAAATGATATTTAAATAACATTAGATGGGACTTTAATTTTTTTAATTAAAGTCTTTAAAAAGAAGTTAACTTTATAATATACAAGATAAGAAGTATTATATAAGTAATTCGTATTATATAAGTAACTATATAAGAAATTCTTTTCATACCCCCCTCCCCAGTAAAATAACAGCCACATATCTCGCCTGCAAGGTCTGTGGTCCTCAGCTCCCCTAAATATTTTAACCCGACTTTAATATATATCATATTTTCTCTGTTTTAAAACATCTGGCAAGCTGGACCTGGTTTTTACATTATTTACTTTGAAGGTTACATAAAAATATTATTCTTCGCATAAAAAATGTAATATTACTGCGAAATATACATAGTTTTCTTGGGGTTTAGTAAATATTAATATTAATGTAAACGCTAATGCTCATATTTAATCCGTGAGCTGAGCGAAGCATATACGTGCCGCAAAAAGGCGTAAGAATCCTTTTTTATTTCCTCCAGTAAAATCATACAATAAGATTTGCCTTACTCAATTGGAGATTTTTCTCGATTTAATAAGGAACAAATTTCTGTTTTTAAAAACCGGTGACAAAACATTAAAAATTTCGTAAATGCTCCCGTCGCGAAGAGGTTAAAGAAAACATTCTTACCTGAAACAATCCATTACTCTTTGAATACGAATCTGAGAGAAGAAAACGGAGAAAATAAAAAAAAAAATAAAAAAACACACACACTGGCTTCAAATCGAAACTGCTAGTGAACGCGCGACCTTGAAAACCGCCATATCACGTAATTCTGTCCGTAAACTTGACCCAAAAAAACAGCAGTTGTAATTTAATTTCGTTTCTGCTTGGAGTAGAGAAAAAACGTTCTTGCTTTCATTGTTTTAAAATGTTTGTTCTTGCTCTGTTTGTGCGTGCATTAACTGGTAGGAATGAAATTGTACACATCCAGGGACCTTGATCAGGGAAGGAGCCTCCCCCCATACATATGCACATGCTATTACAGTTAGCAAATTTACAATCTGAATGGACAAATTAATTCAAAACTATGATACACTTTCTATTATTTGACGAAAGTTACCAACATAATTAGAAATATTGCAAGCATTTTACAAATAAAGACTTATTTTCATTTTCTAATTGTGATAACCAGGTAAAATTATACAACTAGTTGGCAAACGCCATTAATTATTTATGTTTGCTTTTCATTGAGTTGGCAGATACTGAATTTTGACTTGGCAATTTAAGGCTCTCTCCCTGACCAATGAAATGTCTTTGCGAGAGCCCTGTGTCCATCGCGACTTTTGGCCTCGAGAAATCTGTTTTTCTCTTTCTGTTGAGTAGGGTAAAAATGTCCAAATGAATGTTCGCAGCGTTTGTCGCGAGGGAGAGGGATTTAAACCTTTGTGGCGCAGCAGAAAGTCATTGCTTAAGTATTGAAATTAATTACTCACACCGGAATTTGAAAACAACTTAATTTATAAATAAGAAAAATCTATATTTCACGTATTTAATAAACTGCATATTTTTTTTAACTAAATTCCGATGCTACTGTGGCGTTTGGGAATTAATATTTAGTGGTTCCATAGATATACCACCGCGCCTCAACTTCACGGCAGCTGACTAATACTTGTCGACTTTTTGTAAGATATCGAGGTCGTTGTTTGTGAGAGCGCATTCCGTCAAGTCGTTGGTTTATCAACATCACATTTCGATTACTCAGATGCAGCGCACAGAGCGGAAATTGTCCATCGAAAGGGATTCGGCACTCCGCTGTCGGTCGTCCTCCGTTAGCTCTCGGTGTTCACGTAAGTTGTGACAATCATGTATATATTGGCAGGCAACACAGAGAGGCTTCATGCCCATCCCAAAGCCCTGTCAGGCCCATATGACTCTCGCGACCAGAACTTCGATACGGGTCCCAGACCACAAAACGCTAGGCGGTTCCGCACCGATCCGTCCACCACCCGCCCCCCATCGCTTTTCGATGTCTACGGTGAATAGTCAACTCCCGTGAGGAGTCAACCACCGTTCCAGAACGAAGGATGAATGGCCGACAGCGACAGCTCACCTGCCTATTGGAGGAACCGAATGGTCCCTACACTTGGAATCTCCTCTCCCCCAATTACCCATGACGAGCCACCAGACGACCAGTGTTCTCGCTGACATTTGAAAAATGTTAGTAATTTGGCTAATTAAAAATGAAAAACGTTAGCCAAATGAAAAAAGTATTGGCAAAATAGATTCGCCATATAGCACAAAAAATATCTGTAATCCTTTAAAGTACTCCTTTTTTCAGTATATTAAAGGATTAAAGATAATATATATATATATATATATATATATATATATATATATATATATATATATATATATATATATATATATAAGCGAAGCTAAAATAAGCTAAGTTTTTATAACTGCGACAACGATTGTTATTAATCTAATTTCAACTATTCGCTATAAATATATTAGAAATATATATATATTAAAAATATGTACACATGCATACGCATGAAAAGCAAAAAAGAAAAGAAAGAAAGCACTAGCAATTTGGCGAATCTAATCGCTTGTTTACTCGCCAAATGAAGAATTTATTCACAATTTGGTGCAATGGCGAGCGACAGCGAAAATACTGCAGACGACAACGCTCATAGGGACGCTGAAGCCGATGACCTATGTGCCACGGATCCACGGAAGGAATTTGCTTTTCGACTAATCCCTAAGATCAATTCCTATCATAGGAAAAACAAAATAGTCTATTTTATAAGACCTGGTTTATTAATCCTTTTCATACATGTCCGTTGAAAACCAGGCCCGCATTGGTTTGACCTAGAACTCCTAAATAGACCAGTGCTTGGACAGCACGTTTGGTGGCGAGTCCTGGGGTACAAAGACACGGAGTTTCGCTGCTCCGGACTATTTAAATGACGTTACTCAAATTATTTCCGCCACATTGCGACGCTAGAAGAATGGGAGGAGATATAATTTAATTGGTTAAAAAAGATCAGAGCACTGAGACGTTAGAAAAGAGTGGCTTTGTAGGTTCGTTAACTAAAACCACAAAAAGAAGAATTGTGCTTAGGTCAGTTTCTCGATCTTGAGGAGCGTCCAAAAATAATCTCTGAAAGTAATAAAGTGTATTGCTGTAAAATAAAGTTATCAGAGGGAAACTGCTTATGAGCTTTAGAATTAAGGTTAAAAGAAAATTCAATGGAATTTTAAGTTTTAAACTTTTTAATTTTAATTTTAATGTTGTTTAAAAGGGGTTAGCTCTATCCTTTCATATATACAAATGTATATTGATGGTCTGTAAATAAAATTTAAAGAAATTTTTTCGAATCATTATTATTTGATCTGAGCGATAAAAAAAGTGAACACATTAAGTTATGTAGAAATTTTTCCACTCAATTTTTCAATTTAGTGGTCCGTTTAAAAATATTATGTGTTCTTTGAGCAGCGGATCATCAAGAACTTGACTGTTGGACAAAGTTCAAGAACGATAAATACTTTGTTCGCTCTATTCCATTCCACAGAAAACATGTTCAACAGAGCTTCAAAAATTCATGCTAATTTTTTTATGAAATAGTTTTAAATAAATCCTAAAAGATTTTCCTTACAGACGATAACATAAAATGGAATTATTTTTACTGTATCTCTGATCGAATTATAAATACTACGAAATTCATATTCAAGAGGGAATGTAAGATAGTAATCATAAGTTTATTGTAATCAATAAGTTTAAGGAAGACTGAATTGGAAAAAAGAAAGGAAAAAAGTCAAATACTTTTTATCAACATTTATTGACATTTAAAAATCACATCAGATATTTATACTTTTATGAAAAAAATACAATCAGAATTCAGAAGAGCTTGAAACTAAGTAATTTAATAGCTGCAGGTGTAAGTAATGACATTTTGATCAAATTAGGATATTTTCTTTTAATAGATTTCTGATGAGAACAACATAATTTTGAAACATTTTTTAACAACCCTTATTTAAATTTTGGAACGTCGCTAGACTACCTCTTAAAATAACAATCAATGTATCAAATACAGTTAATTATATTTTATTTTCAAAATTACGGGGAATTCGGAGCAGTACAACAGTATTTTTAGCATAACTAAAGAACATTCTTTAAATCAGAACATTCTTTAAATCAGTTTAAATGTTTGCAGAATTGTTAAAATAACTTTTAGATAATTTTAATAAATGTGTGCAGCGCCCGACATAGACAGTGGGGGGGGGGGGGGGGGCTGAAGTCAAACATTATTCGGGGCGCCCTCTTCTATCTTTGAAATTTTTTTGTGAATTACGCGGGAAATATCTAAAACTTAACATAATACTTATTGTAGGTTTACATAAATTTCATACTAAGTGTTATTCACATTTATATATTAATCATACAGAATAATGTAAGAAACATAACTTTAAGAACTGAATAAAACAATTTTTTTTGGTATAGGAATTTTAAAGGTAAACGTAAGCTGTTAAAACATGATGTTATTTCAAGCATAATAATGCTTCATCGTAATCAAACATAAGAATGTATTTGAGCTTTCATCATATGGATAAGCAAGAGAAGCTACATTAATAAAAATAATATCTAATAATAATAGCAAACATTTTTAACACTTGCTATGTTGTTATTACATTCCTCATGGTGTATTAAAGTCCTTCGTTATAAATTTCCTGTTTTGACAAAGTCTTTTAAGCAGAAAGCAACAGATGAGAAATGCGTGAGATACAGTGATAATATAATGAAATTTAATTATTAAAAAAAAAACTTTATGAAATCGGTAAGATTGAAAACAAATATCACAAAATAAAAGGCTCTTTAAATTAAAATCCGTTCACTTTTTACTTACCCATCATACGTAGTATAGGGTAAGTCTTGCAATAGTTTTGAAAATCGAAAATTTTTTTTGACGGATTTACACGTTTTCGATAGTGGAGATTCCGAAAAACATATTTTTAGAAAAAAATTTTTGCCGTCCGTCTGTCTGTCAGTCTATAAACGCTCTATCTCCCGAACAAATTGAGATAGAGACTTGAAATTTTGTATGTAGTTAGTATGTAAGAATGGGACGAAGCCTATTTAATATCAGCAACCTCGATTATCCGGAACTATTTTTTTCGGACTCTTGAAAAATTCGTTCTGATGAAAGATATATAAATATTTTCGAATTTTTTTTTTGTTCTAAGGAATGGACGTAAAAGGCAATAAAATAACACACATTTTGCATATAGACTGAAGTCGATCGAATTATTAGTTGCCGAGATATTTGTAATCCTGTTTTCCACACTCTTCAATTTTTCATGACCCTGTATTTCATTCAAATTTCAATTCAGAGGTATATTTTAATTGGAAATGAGACGCTTAATCCGACGCAGTTAATTGTTAGTTAATAGAATTATTATTTTTGGAGTTATAAGAATGTTTCTTTTACGCAGTTCGGTACTACTTGAATAGTTTGGCGTTTTATATAATTTGTCGAAATTAGAACATCAGCAGTTCTTTAATATAGCATTATTATGTATATTAACAATATTTAAATTTTGTTTATGAATTGCAATGCATTCTATAAATAGTTTTCACATGTTTTATTTTCATATACATATCCATGATGGGTAAGTATTACGGTGGCCCCCAACGACTAGTTTATTAATCATTCGACTCCCTTTTATGTGTGCATATCATAAGTATCAATATATAGACTGATACATTTTTGGAGATGCTTTATAGAAATTTTAAACTGACTTTTGTAGTGCCATGTAATATTTCTCTAATGACTAAAGAGACTAAATTTTTATAAGAAAGACGTTTTAAAATCAAAGAAATTCACTGTGAAAAATTACTTTTCACAAATCTTCTAACTGAAATATTCTCAATATCTAACAGGCTCAATCTTACAGACTTATAAATCTATGTTAAGTCAAAAGAAAAAGGGATATAAATATTTTTGTGATCATATAAAATATAATGCCTGACAAATAAAAAAAAGGGAGAGTTGACAGAAATTATTTTGAAGTTCCCCATTTGCTGATTTGCTAGTTTAAATTGGCAAAATTTTTGTTGGTTGACATTTCATTTTAGTTTGTATAACATTTGAAATGAAATGCTATTTTAATAAAAGACTATGCCAAATTTCCTTTATAAAAGACGTATATAAAATAGTTAATTGCAGTTAGCAAATTAACTAAGCGAAGATTAACAGATTGCTCTTTTGAGATATTTTTCTTAGTACAAATTCCACACACGCTTTCTCAGAGCTTTCTATTACTTTCTTAAAACATTTTTAAAGAGAACTTACTGTTGCATATCTCACACAAAGCTTTTCTCCCTAATATACATTAAAAGACGTTTGCTTGACATATAATTCCATCAGAATTTTTTGTTGAATATCTCAGACACAAAAGCTTACACACCAGTATGAATTAACAGATGTCTGTTTAAACTACTCTTCCGAGAGAATTTCTTGCTGCATGTCTCACACACAAAACGTTTCTCACCAGTGTGAATTAACAGATGCTTGCTTAAATCACACTTTTGAGAAAAAATTTTGTTGCATATTTCACACACAAAAGGTTTTTCGCCAGTATGAATTAATAGATGTCTTCTTAAGCTTATCTTTTTAGGAAATTTCTTGTTGCATATTTCACACACAAAAGGTTTCTCACCAGTATGAATTATCAGGTGGCTGCTCAAACCACCCTTTTCAGAGAATTTCTTGTTGCATATTTCACAGACCAAAGGTTTCTCACCAGTATGAATTAACAGATGATTATTTAAATGACTCTTCTGAGAGAACTTCTTGTTGCATATTTCACACACAAAAAATTTCTCACCAGTGTGAATTAACATATGCTTTCCTAAACTAGACTTTTGTGAGAATTTCTTGTTGCATACCTCACACATAAAAGGTTTATCACCAGTATGAATCAAGAGGTGTGTGCTTAAATTACCCTTTTGGGAGAATTTCTTGCTGCATATCCCACAGACAAAAGGTTTCTCATCAGTATGAATTAAGAGATGTCTGCTTAAAACCTGTTTTCTCGAAAATTCTTTGCTACATACTTCACAAACAAACAGTTTTCCTTGCTGTGAGTCAGAACGAACTTTTCCTAAAGCTTCCTGCAACGAAATAGTTTGCTGCATATTTCGCACTTTAAGGATAGTCTTGAGTTATGTGATGTGCCTCTGCATTCATGTCTTTTTGTATCTGCAATAAATAAAAATAACACAATCAATCACGTTTTAAGATTCATGAAAAATAAATTTACAAAAAATAAATTTATTATAAAACATGAAGTTTAGGTAGAAAACTGAACTAAAATAGACTCCCAAATAGCCTGACGCTCCCAGAAATTAACGGTGTGGATTTAAACTATAGCCAGCTTTAGAATATATAAAATAAAAAATTGTCACCATAAAAGAAAAAAAAAATCACAAAGAAAATATAATTGATAAAAATTAGAAATAATTGTTATAAATGGAGAGTAAATCAAATATTTAGGATTAAAGCATTTATAAATAGAAGTATTTTTAAAACATTTATAAATAAAAAATAAGCCAAACTTATGCAGAAAATTTTATAATTTCATACGACCTATAAAAACAATGATACATTGTTTGAGCAATGAAGATAAAATAATTTATTTTTACGAGGGGAATTCAAATATATATTTAAAAGCATTCAGTCAAGATTACTCTAGATTTAAGAATACTTTTAACTAACATAAATGATTATTAACGAAAGTATTTTGCATAAATAACTTAATTTACATTGTAGTGCAATAATTTAACCATTTATTAGCATGTTAATCTTATTTAAAACCGTATAAAATACATTATAAATAAAACAACATACATTTTTAAAGTTCTAAAATAGTTTTGGAATGCACTTATAGATTTGTCTATGCAAATTGGATTATAAACTGTGTTAAGAACGCATGCGTGATAAAATTCAGATTTTTTTTCAAAATGTCAGCAACCCTAGAAATTCAAACTGCTATATCTGAGCCATTTTTTAAGATAATGACAAAACAAAATATGCTGTGGAATCTTTGTAGAAAGGTAAAATTCTCAAGAAAAAGAATATTTTTCTGTTTTTAATCTATTTGCAATATTTTTTAATAAAAAAAAATAAGTAGTCGCTATTTTGAAACAAGATGGCAGATGAAGCAGGCCAATCATTTCCGTTGAAACATAGTATGTAGTATGGATACAATTAATCTCATTCAAATCGGTTAATAAATATGAGAGCTGTCACATGACATATATCATATATATATATATAATATATATATTATATAATGGTTATATACATAGGCAATATTCAAATGGAGAATTATTTTGGGATCTGAGGGGTAAAAAATGATCGGTAAAAAAATTCACAAATAAATTATTTTACACACGGGATTGGGAACAATTTTCAGTTTGTCATACCTTCAATTTAACCTGCATTTTCATTAAAAACGAAAAATTTTGTTTATTTTTTTTAAAGAAAACTCAAAATAAAATAGTAAATTGTTTAATTTGTATTGCACTCAATAGACATAATACGTATTCAGGAAGCACGTATTTATAATGTAAACAGCTAAAAAATTGTCGTAAATAAAAACAACTCTGGGCATAATAGGTCGGGAATAATTACATCAGATACTACATCGATATTTATATTTCGTACTTACTTTTGGGGATGCTTTATTAATTTTTTAATATTTCTAATCCCATGTTTACAGTTGATTTTTGACGCCGCGCGTAGCTTTAGCTTACCGCCAATTCCGATTCCGATTCAAAACAAAACTATCCAAACGCGCATGAATACATAAATATCTAACAGCAAATAATTTAAAAATATTTTTGTTTAAAAACTTAAAAAAAAATCATAAGTCGAAAGTATATTGAATATGTATAATTAAAAAATAAATTCCTATTTTAAAAAAGGATTCAAAATATTTTTTCCACAAAATGCAAAAATATCCAATGTAAGAAACGTAATATTTTCTTCTTTACGAAAAATAAAGGTATAAATAGAAATTTGATTTAGTATATATTTATTGAATGTTTTAATGCACATGATACACTGTTTTTGTTGTTTAAAAAACATTTATTGCTTTGATTTGGGTGTTTTAATTGTGACCCTAACTACATAAGACTTGTCACACCGGGCTTGTCTGCTAACCCATATAATAACATGTAATACGCGAGCTAAAATAGTCCAGTTTTCCAAGACCAATATATAACAAACAAGAGTTTTGCTAGAAACTAAGCAAGTCTTATTCACTCTATCTTAAAGAGATTCATATTATGTATAAGTTTTAATAAAATCGCCCAGGCCGTTTTCTAGATTTCATTATTAGGAACAAACCCCATCGATTTCGGTTTAAAAATGGGTATCGAGATCTAAAAATATACGGCACGTAGAAATGTAAAAATTATAGGATAGGATTAGACTGGGAATATAAGACTATATTAAAAAAATTGGACCATTCTGACCAATATTTGCTGAGTTATTAGATGGTGGCTTTTCACGTTTTCTTTGATGTTGAGTTAGCTGTATATATGAGTTCCACCTCTCCCTTACGAGGATACCTTATGACGATGGTAGGCTTAAAGCTGCGTCACTCGAACCCTGCCGCCTTCCATGATATATAATATATATATATATATATATATATATATATATTAACCAATTTCATTATCTATAATAATTTTATCATGCATGATAACAATAAATATATTCAAAATGTTGGTATACCACAAGGTGGTAGTACATCTAGTGTATTATCTGACTTATACTTATATTACTATGAACGTCATTATTTAAATAATAAAATACATTTATATAGATATATAGATGATGTAATATTAATTGATACTGATAACACTTGTACACCTCAATTCCCCGTTGATTATCCTTCTAATCTAGAACTTTCAAAAAACCTAGTTTTTAATAACACAATCAATTTCTTAGATATTAAAATTATATTAAAAGAGAACAAATTTATCACTGATATTTATGACAAAAGGAAAGAATTTAATTTTAAAGTCAATACCTTTACTAATTTTAAATCTTGTCTTCATAATTCTGTATATCGTAATATAATACTTAACCATTTATATAGAATAAAATGTCTATGTTCTTCCCATTTAATTAATACTAATATTAAAAAGCTTGTTTATGATGCTATAAATAATGGTTATCCTAAAAAATTCATACATTCTTTAATTTATAATTAGTGATTACATGATCTTATAATTAGCTATTACATGATCTTATAATTAATTCTTTGCGTAAAAAATGTATAAAAAATTATAAAACATAAAAATAATAATAAAAAATTAAAAATGTTATAAAAGTAATAAAAAATATATAAATAGGTCGGTTGGGCGGGTAGATGTTAGAGTACGGTGGAGGGTGGTGTTGTCTGGATAAAAACGCAAAGGTTAATTAAAAAAAAAGAGAGAGAGAGAGAGGGTTATTTATTTTTACATTATTTTAACATAATTTTTAAATAGTTTAATTGACACCAATATATGGATATTTGTCTATTTTTATCTATAGTTAAATAGTTATATTTTAATTATCAAATTAATTTTAATGTTATTGATATAATTTTTGGTATTATTATTATTAATATTATTATTATTTTTTTTTAATTTATTTATTTATTTTTATTTTTTAATAATTATTTATTTTTTATATTTTATTTTTTTATATATTTTTTTAATTTTTATTAATTAATTAATTAATTTTTATTTTATTTTATTATTTTTTTTAATTTTTATTATCCTATATTAAGATAATGAGTTTATACTATGTAAAGTCACAATAAATGTTACTGATTAAAGTAACAAAATGGTATTTTAAGTTATAAGTTAATATGAATGTTATAACCTAATTCTAATTTTAATTATTTTATTAATTTAATTTTATGTATATATCGATCATTAATTATTTTCTCCGGTTCAATTATATTTCCATTCAGCTTTATCTTTTTTGTTCGTTATGGATAAATCATAGCAAGTTTTTTTTCTTCTTTTTCATATCATTTTTTTCGCCATTTGGCGCGCATGACATTCTAATTTAAAATAAGAGCAACCCTGCTGTTCCTGCTAAGATCCGTTGCTTGAATTACTAACAAACTGGTTTTTCTACGTGATACTGTTTTAGCTCGTATAGTAAACTATTGCTTCCTGCTTTTATAATTTATTAACAATTTTATAGCACTGTCCTCTACATTAATGGGGATAACCAGATAAGTTTCTTCTTTTTTTTCTCAATATCTTGTTTTCATACTTTTTATCGAAATTGCATATGAATGTCATGTTTATCATTTCCACGTGCATAAATAGGGTTAATTTGTACTCTTGTTACTGACACTATTTGCTGCACGCTATTGTTTTAATATATGTATATTTTCATTTTTTTAACTATTTATTTCTATGTTCCTTGTTTAATAATATGGTTTTTGTGTGCTGGTAGCCCCAATTACGTATTATTTTGCTATTTCATGGCTAATACGTGGATGAAACCGCACACTTCATTTGTAGTTCCAGAGCAATTGGGGCCTGACGATTCTGCTCTGTGGACTACAAATTTCCTTTGCATTCATTTTATTTTATTTATTTATTTATTCAGATATACTCGTTTCAATATATATATATATTTTTTTTATATATAATTCAATTCTATTCAAATTCTTCGTTTTGGTTTATTGTTTTATTGATAAAATTTATTGGTGGATTTTGTCTACTTTTAATGGTATTAAATATATATATATATACATATAATGGTTATATACATAAGTCAATATTCAGATAATTAATTATTTTCGGGTCTGAGGGGTAAAAATTGATCGGTAAAAAAATATACCAATTTTTTTTAAATGTTATACATCGGACAGTTGCATTAGGTAGTTTTTTTATTTTTTGTAATGAAAGCTACCTAAAATGTTAAACATCACCTAAATTAAATTCATTTATCAATGAAAATATACTTTACAAATCAATTTACTCAATTTAGTGCAATCAGCAATATTACCTCAGCACTGTTGCCATATATTACTTACCTTTTATATATAAAACACAACTGTGCTACATCAATACCCTTATATTAAATCATGTGCATGGAATTTAATGACATGACTGAAGATTTAATTTTAAATTTAACAGAAACCGAAAAAGTAATTTATAAAAAATATCGAGACAATGTTTGTTTTTAATTAAAAAAATATATACATTTTCTAATTTACTTTCGTACCTTCTATTAATACTCACAATTTGAAACCGATCAAAATTTTGATAAAAGATTTTTTTAAAGGAATTGTTATATTATTTTATAATAAAAAAATTTAAATAACTACCAAAAAAATCTATATTATGTTTGTAAATGTAATTCTTAAAAGAACTGAATTTTTATCGAAAGTTACCAAAATACTATTTTCAAAAGCTTTAACTTTTTGAATTATTGATAAATTAAATTTTATTTGCATATAAATGTAGAACTATATAATCAGAAACAGTATTTTTGAAAAAGTTATCAATTGAGTCCCGTATGCTTTTTATTACAAAATGAAAACTAAACAAAATAATAATTTT
Source organism: Maratus speculifer (assembly GCA_964019185.1). Taxonomy (NCBI): domain Eukaryota; kingdom Metazoa; phylum Arthropoda; class Arachnida; order Araneae; family Salticidae; genus Maratus; species Maratus speculifer. The sequence continues at coordinate 7,323,024 of CAXHSM010001557.1, forward strand.
ACTTTGACACAGTCATAACTTCTTCCCCATGAAATCAGAATCTAATATCCTTTCATTATCTCAAAATTTACATACATTATTTTTTCACATAATCGTATTTACCATTTAAAAACTGTTTCAATGTGCAATTGTTTTTTAATATATAGTCAAACCTCATTAACATGAATTGTTTCCACAGTCCCTACAAGTCAAAATCATGTTTCACAGTCGCATACAAAGATTTGATACTGATAACATGAACAAAATTTTCATTTTTCCTTGAAATTCATGTTAACAAGTTTTGACTAAATTCTCAAATTTGAAGTTGCATTTGTCAGCTACAACTTGGAATGCAGACATTCAAACTATTTACTTCTACCTGTAATCTCTGTACTAGTAAGTAAAGATCTCAGAAATTCTTGTCTTGTAGATGCACATGTGATGAAAATATTGTTTTATGAAAGAAAATTATTGTTTACTTTTAATATGACATCTTTTTTACTCATTGAAACTTTTTGCCTTGTGTCTCAAACTCAGTATTGGCAGAGTGAAAAAGTATTGAATAGTAACATCTACATGAAGGAAAGTGCCTGCTTTTCAAAGCATGACATCATTTTCTGTTCAAATTATTTTAAAAAGTTATTTTAATTATAATGAGAAAATGGTATTATAAAAAATAGATAAAACCTATAACTCCTCTGAAACAATGGAATTGATCCAATTGCTACCATTTTGAAGAACTTTCATAATAATTTTTTGTACGACTTTTGTTTGTGACATGGAGATATTTTTTTACCAGAAATTTTATTTTTAAGAATCTAACGTGAGAAAAATGCTTTTCTTTTAATCAACAAGCATTACCTTAAAATTTGTGAATTCAATTACAAAAATATTTTGTAAAAAAAAAAAAAATAATTAATTTATAAATTTTTCATTTCTTGAGAGCTGATACTAATTCTTTTTTTTAAGCCTCGTGTAAGTGCATAAAGAAAATTGTCACTGTTTTTAATCAGCTGATTTTTAATATTATATTAAGTAAAAAAAGTACTTTAATCTGTTGTTTGATAAAAAAAAAAAAAATTATAATTAGAACAATATATTTTAGTTTCTAATTTATATTATCTTTGAAATATTTACTAGTAAATCTGCAGAACAGGAGCCTCAACGTCAGCTTTGCACATCATTTAAAAAAAAAACACTTTGGGTAATATTCAACTCCCTGGAAACTGTAATTTAAAATTTTCAAATTATGTAATTATTTCTAAGAATAAAATAAGAATACGAAGTTTTCAGCCATCAAAAGCGTTAAATTAAAGATTTAGTTTTGTCAGGATATTCTGAAATTTTCATGATCTATTATTTTTGTTTTTTTATTATAACATAGTAGATTTCTTCAGGGGGGCTCCGTCCCCCTGAACCCCCCGTAATCTCATTAAACTTAAATTTATAACTTTCTATCAATTTGCTAATGGTTATCGTATATCTTGTATTTCTTTATATATTTTGATTTATAAGGATAAGTGACAGTTTTAATAAGCATTTTTCATTATACTCATACTTCTACATACCTGCCCACCACAAACACTTAATCTGATGTATCAGGAACTTTTGAAAGTGTAAACTCAGTAATCTAGGGTTTTACAATTTTGTTTCCGAAAAAAAGATGTTTTGATTGCATTTTGTGGCAGTTATTGCTGACAGACAGACTGACAGGCGGAAAACAATAAATTTTCTGTCGCCAAAATAAGCCTTCACTGAAGTTTCGGCAATGACGTCATTATTCATGAGTTATTGCTATCCATGTTTCTAATATTTTTTACGACTACTATAAAATACCTGTTTTATTTCAATTATGACGTCAAATTTTATCAGGTGAAATAATTGTTAAAAATATAATTATTTTTTATTTCTTTTACTTCTAATTATGCCCCCATTTTTGTCAGAAAAATTCTTATTAACGAAACAAATTTCCGTGTTTAATATTTAACAAAGTACTATATTTTTATTTTAATTCTGACGTCATATTTATTTTTTCTTAGTTTAATTTTTCGAATGGAAATTGCGAGGAAAATATGTGAATAAATGTTATTAAGGAAAATATGTGAATAAAATTAATAAAACATAGCCTATGTTCTTTTCTGGTCTATGTTATAGTTATACACAAAGATACAAACACATTAATTCACCAGTTTTGACATTGACTTCATTTAAATTTTCGTACACGCATTCAAATTTATAACATTATAAAAATAAGGATTATGATGAATGGTTGCTTAGAAACCATTAAGAGAAAATAAAGAAAATGAAATAAATACGTTTGAAATAAGTAAATCTCTAAAACAAATTAGTTTATATTATTGGAACACATTTATAAAAAACCTTCAAAATTTACAGTAATAATTTTAAAAATCTGACAAATGTGTAGACAAAATTTCAAAACAATACAAATAATTTAACTGGTAAATTTCAATATCCATTTATCATTGAATTCCATTAATGAAATGTGACATTTTCTCTCAAGAAAAAAAAAATTAAAAATCATTGGATTTGCCATAGAAAAGCATTATTGCGCAAAATAAAATATTCTATATTTTCTGAACGAATGAATCAAATCTTACAAAAAACTATACAGCTTAATCCCAGTGCCTCACTAACATACCCACTTAATTTCAAGCCAATCGGATGTTTTTTGCGGTAGTTATCGCGGAACAGACAGACTGACAAACTAACAGACAGACACAAAAAAAATTTTCGTGTCTCCAAAGTAAGCATGCACTGCCGTTTCGGCAATTATCAGCAGTAAGTTGTCTCTTTTGAAAATATTGTATAATATATCGAAAATATCATGATATTTATGAACCCTGGTAAGGAACACAGTTTTGGAAGAAATAAGCAATGTAAATGATCTATTGATGGACAGTAATAGAGATAATAAGGTCTGGTGGATGTATGATATTTTAAAAGATCAGACAAACACAATGACAGACTGCATAGTTGCTTTTTTTTACTTTGATTATTTAACTTGTTCACAGTTAAAAAAAAGAAAAAGAAACGACTTACCTTTTACTTTTTTCCAAAAGAAAGAAGGTCTTACAATAATCTAGAATTTTCCATGCTCACAAATATTGGAAAATACAACACCATACCCCTCCCCCCCTCCCGGTAATGACGCATGTGGTCATCTTTCTTCCTCTGATGATTTCTATCAACACTCCTTAATTTGCTGATTGAATTTTAGAACACTCGGTGTAGCATAATTAAAAACAGATAAAAATTACAGACAAAACACAGCACGCTATTAAAATTAAATTTAAACGTGAAAGTCGGACAAATTTCTTTGGAGCAAGGAAAATAACAAAAGTATTTGAATTTTGTATTAATTACAATCTTATATTACTTCAAAAAAAATGTGTGTATAAATTACATATAAAGGGCAAACTATTATAATTATTTTTATAATGATAAAAATTTAGTACAATTAAATATATTACTGAATCAAGATTTTATTATTACTACTACTTTAACATACTTAACATTGCATTTCACAAGATAATGCATAATAAAAAAGTATAAATTGCATCTGTAAATAATTACAGCTAATTTCAAAATTGATAATATATACAGTAAAATAGATACTTAATCAAATTTTACTTATAATTATGACATGTTCATAATTTATATTGACAACTGAACTGATTAATTAAAAAAAGTGGTATTTTTCCATTATAGAGGCCTTCACATTTTTTCATTGCTATTTTGTCACTCCACGCAAATTTGGGCTTTAGGAAATGAGATTTATTGACACATGATGCAAACAGCTATAAAAACAATCCTGATAAATGCTTATGAGTGTTTATATAATCTGTATAAATATGAAAAATCCTATATTTACATGTGTACATATATCCATATACAGTATACTCCCTTAAATTCGCACAACATGGGACCAGAGGTTGTGCGCATTTTAGAATTTTGCGGAATTCTGTTTTGTTTATATTTTTTAAACAATTTCAATATAATTAATAACGAAATCAAAAGTATAATGAATGCTTACAATATACTAAACTATTAAAATAAGCGATAAACTAAAATAATAAAAATTTAGAGTTTTTTAAATAATTAAAATACTAAAAGCAAAGGTAAGTTAATAATCAATAATGTACAAATAAATATTCATTATAAAGATGAAATGTGTTTTTCCTAAATCATTCAATGAAACTTGCCTCATAACAGTATATTACTAATTCACATCAGAGTCATAAAATAACAAAGCTTTATTTCAGGTTTAGTCAGACTTAATAACTAAAAAAGGTTGATTAATACATAAATATATTTGTCAAGATTGTGATTACCAATGATATCAACAAAATCTTGATTTTTTTTAGAAATAAATTCTTTCTTAATTAAAAACATGAAATCAATAACCTTAACAAAAATTTCAAATGAAAAATGTATGGAACTGACATAAAACTAAAAAAGTCAAATTTTGCACCTACATCTGAACTAAATGCTTCATTGTTTACATACGTCAATAATGTGCAGATTTGAGGGAGTCTACTGTATGTGTAAGTGTATGCATTATGATTGATTTTTATACACCATTTACTTCTTTTCATATAATAAAATAAATAAATAGTATTACAATAAATATTAAAAGATACAAATGCTAGATAAAACTAGTCGTTGGGGGCCATCGTAATACTTACCCATCATGGATATGTATATGAAAATAAAACATGTGAAACTATTTATACAATGCATTGCAATTCATAAACAAAATTTAAATATTGTTAATACGCATAGTAATGCTATATTAAAGAACTGCTGATGTACCAATTTCGACAAATTATATAAAACGCCCAACTACTCAAGTAGTACCGAACTGCGTAAAAGAAACATCCTTATAACTCCAAAAATAATAATTCTATTAACTAACGATTAACTGCGTTGGATTAAGCGTCTCATTTCGAATTAAAATATACTTCTGAATTGAAATTTGAATGAAATACAGGGTCATGAAAAATCGAAGAATGTGGAAAACAAGATTACAAACATCTCGGCAACTAATAATCCGATCGACTTCGTTCTATATGCAAAATGTGTGTTATTTTATTGCCTTTTACGTCCATTCCTTAGAACAAAAAAATTCGAAAATTTTTTCATACCTTTCATCAGAACGAATTTTTCGAGAGTCCGAAAAAAATAGTTCCGGATAATCGAGGTTGCTGATATTAAATAGGGTTCGTCCCAATCTTACTTACTAACTACATACAAAATTTCAAGTCTCTATCTCAATTTGTTCGGGAGATAGAGCGTTTACAGACAGACAGACGGACGGACGGCAAAATTTTTTTTCTAAAAATATGTTTTTCGGAATCTCCACTATCTAAAACGTGTAAATCCGTCAAAAAAATTTTTTCGATTTTCAAAACGATTGGAAGACTTACCTATACTACGTATGATGGGTAAGTAAAACGGCTTGTGTAAATGAAACAGTGAATAGGCTGCCAGAAAATATGTTGCCAAATTGTAGTTTTTTTAGTGTATTTTAGTTATAGAATATCTTAGTTATTTATAGGCAGGGCCTGACTAAGGCTATGGGGAACCCCTTCTGTCTATCAATAGAATTTTTTTGTGTGAATAATTTTGTATGAAGTGACTAGAGTACTAATGTATCAATTTTGTTCTCAATACAGTTCACATCTGTATATAGGGTATTAGTAAAAGATAGTCACATCTTGAATACAAAAATCGCAATTGCAGCGCCCCGTTCCGGCAGAATATTTTAAAACTGAAGGAGGGCCTGCTTACCACAGCCAAAAATATTCACAAAAAATTTGGTTCAATTCAATGCATATCTTGATACAACTTTTTATGGTAGAATGAAGACATACAGACACACACACACGGATAGACAGACATTTTGTAAAAACATGTTTTTTGGAATCTCTGACCCATAAATCTTGTATAAATCAATCAAAAATAATTTGATTACAATACTTTCTTCTATTGAAGATAGATGAAAGTAACAAAACAGTAAATATAATTTTCACAATGAATTGTAAATATTAATATTGATAGTCATATTGAATGCAAGCAGTTGCATAATTTAATCAGCACATTTCACTGAAATCTTTAATTTTTTTCATTTTATTTCACCAACAATTTTATAAATTTATAACTAATGGATCTTCTCCTTGGCACAGATGTGCTAACTAGTTACTTATTAAGTTTATTATTTGTAACTGTTTATTTATCGTTTCCATTTTTAATTTTTAATTCTTTAAATAATTTTTATTATAAAATATATCAATAATTATATATATATGAAACTGTAATTTATTTCCTTTTTAAGATATTAGAATCTCTTTCATTTTTTCCCCTTTATCTTATTTTTTTATTGCAATAAAAAATCACATGCTATTATTTCATGCAATTTCCAACATATAAAAAACAAAATTTTCACCAAATTGGCAGGGGGGAAAACATGTGCAAATGTGGTGCTATAAGACATGTGTGCCTTTTTTTATTCTAAACCATTTATTTTAAAATTAAAGACAATTTTTAAGGGATTTGAAAAATTAAATAAATAAATGAAACACTGAAGTAAAAAATATATAAATAATACAATTTATTTAATTGAAAGTAACTCATATTAACTGTGCATTATCTATGCCCAGTCAGGAACCAACAACGACACCTATTGTATTGATTTAATTAATCCTTAATTTTTTGCTGCTTGTTAGCTTAGCAAAGGTAACAAGAACAATAATGTAATAATAATAATGCTTAGTATAGTTTATTTACTTATCATAGCTTATGACAAGTTTATTTAGCACTGTATTTTTGGTAATTTATGATTTAAATTCTTAACTTTGATTCATTTTAAGAAGAGGATAGTTTTAAATATTTCTTTTACTTTATAAAATTTGAAGAAATTGAAAAAAAAAAAAGAGATAGCCAGCAGGAATTAGAGTAGAAAATATAATACAACCTTTTGACTTCTTTATAATACATCCCTTTAATATCTCAAGAATAATTTAAAGATTCCTATTCTGTTTGATTTAGCAAGGAATTTTAGGTTATAAACACACAGATTGTCCCTAAAATTTTGGAACAATGTGACAGTGTGGTCCACACAAGTATCTTTTAAAACAGAAACAACATCTAAATTCTCTTATTCTAGCAGAAATACAATACATTTAATTAAATGAACAGAAAACAATGTTATGAAAAGAAAAACAATTTTAAAGGAAATGATTTCATAAATTACGGTCTATTAAAAATACAGTTTATGATTATTTAAAATGAGCCATTGTGGTAATATAGTAATCATGCAAAAATATTTTCTTACGTTAAAAGAAAATGCTTTAAAAAAAGATGTAAAAACTTTGCACGCTACAAAAATAAGAAGCATAATATAAAACATTTTTATTTATAAAAATTGTGGCAATTTATACATATTTTCTGTCGCATTTGCCATTTTTTTTTATATGTACAACGATCATTTCGATGCATGTATAAATTTGGCAAATCCATTTTATGAATTGCTATTTACATATTATAATTTTAAATAATATATATTATAAAACTTACTTTATTCCAATGGTTACGTTCTCTAAATCAATCATAAAAAGCAAAATCAAATGAGATCACAAGATAGAAGCACACTACCACGTGAAATATTTCGAAAAGGAGACGCCAACACAATGAATGAATCATAAAGGAAGTATTAATCATTGAATAATGATTCAATGAATAATTACTTAATTAATAATTCAAAACATTTATTTATAAAAAAATTAACAGAAAGCGTTAGCGAGAATTCGAGAATTTAGCTCTTAAATACGCCTTCGGATGTATTTTTTTTTTTTTTCGCAATTTAATTTTGATTGTCACCTTCTCGAGATCAATGAATGACTCTTTTTTTAAATACTGTATCGTATAAAGTCACGATTCATTCTTGCATTGGCGTCTTGTGTTTTACCTTGACGGGTAATTTTTAAAATATGAATTTATTGATCTCACCCTCTTTACTAAAATAAATTGATAAGATAGTTTCTTTTTCTTACACTTCAACTAAAATTCTACAATTTGCAGTTTATGGTATGACTGCAGGAAACTTCATGTATTGCAACTTATATTCTGTCAGTTATTTAAAGTATTATTAAAATGTTTATTTATAGCAGATAATTTTATTTATTCATTTGTAATTATTTAGGTGAATATCATTCAAATTTATATTTCCAAACAGGTAATTCGTTTCAATTTTTATTTACGATTGATTTAAAACATTGTGTTGCTCAATTTGATTGTATTCTGTGCTATTGAAAGTAAAATTTTTTTTTAAATAATTAATTTCATGCTGAAAATGTCATATAAAATTTATTAAAGTATGAATACAATTTACGAAATCAAGAATCTGAACTTCCAATGTCTTCATGATATTAAGTCCGTTGCCAATAAGTATTGTAATTGCATTGATTAAAAAGAAAATGTTGCTTTGTTTTCTTTCATTAGAAAAATGATACTTCTCTATCCTTATGATGAGAAGTTACACTTTAATAACAATGTTACTACTTACAGAATTTCTTTTCCTTTTTCTTTAAAGTTTTATTTATATGTAATACCACTTATTTACTATTATTTTTTTTTTCTATTCTTTCGATTGGAGCTATACAGAAAATTAATATATATGTTTTCTTTCTATGTTATACTTATTTATTTCATTGCATTCCTTACAGAGTATATTTTAAAGAAATATTACAGGGCAACAAATAGGTTTGTTATTTTTTTCACAAACAAGTGTTCATGCATTACCACTGCTACCCTTCCTCTGACAACAGAAAATAAAATTTTAAGCATAATGACTGGTTAAGAAACTTCTATACCTAATAGTTTTCTTTATTACATTTATTTTACTAGTTAGTAAACTACATCTACCAGAGTTTCCCCCAGGGGGTTTCAGAGGGGCGCTCTGCCCCTCCTGCCCTTTAGTTTAAAAAATAGCGCCCCTCTTGCCCCTCATCCAAAAACTAGCGCCCCTCTAGTCATTCATTAAAAAAAAAAAGCGCCCTTCTTGCCCCACATTTGAAAAAACCCAGCCCTCCAGCGATGATCCGAACGCGTCATAACGCGTAAATTACGCAAAAATTGGCGACAGAACGCAAAAAATAGCCTCATACGTGTCTCGTAGGACGGATAATTTCGTCAAAAAATCGCTTAAAAAACGGCAAGTTTCGTTACAAATCGCGAAATAACGACTAATTTCCGACAAGGTTCCCTAAAAATGGCTAATTTCGTCACAAAATTTCACAAAACGGTAGATTCTCAAAAGATCGTAGAAAAACGACAAATTTCTTCCAAAAATCGCGAATGAGTCGCAAAAAACGGTAATTTCGTCAAAAAATAGCGATAAAACGACAGATTTCGTCAAAAGATTTGCAAAAAAAATTCGGCAAATTTCGTCCAAAAATCGCAATAAAACTGAAAATTCTGTTAAAAGTTCCGTTTTTTTCGCGATATTTTCACGAGATTTGTCGTTTTTCGCGATTTTTGTAGCAAAATTCCGTTTTCTGCGATCTTTTAACAAAAACTGCTGTTTTTGCGATCTTTTAATAAAATTTGCCATTTTTTCGCGATTTTTTTAGTGCAATATGCCATTTTTTGCAATTTTTTAACAAAATCTGCTGTTTTTTTGCGATTTTTTAACAAAATTTACCTTTTTTTTAAATTTTTTGATGAAATTTCTGTTTTTTCATAACTTTTTGAACCGCTTCATTCCAGATTCAACTCTATAAAAGTGCCCTTAAAAATGAAAAAGTGCCCTGAAAAATGTAAAAAGTGCCCTTTTCGGAACAGTAGCACCCTGCCCTTTTTTAAACCTGGGGGAAACTCTGCATCTACATCACTATTTATAGGTAGGTAACATTGAAAAAACATTGGTATAATTCTGTTAGTAAAGGACAAAGCATGACATCCAATCGATCAAATCTGGATGTCAAATCAAAACTGTAAGTGAGAGATTTATCATATAAATTTATGTTAAAATGCTAATTACCTTTTATTGTATTAAATAATTGTTTTACTTTAATTAATCATTTGATAAAAAAAATGCAATGGTATTCAACTGGTATTGAGCAACTATTAGGTTACTTTTTATTAGTTTATACATTTGACTATTGTTTATAACCAAGATGCATCAGACTAATTTAAAAATTAGAACCTGGTATAAGTTCTGAAAAGTAAATTGGATCTTAAGTATTTTTTTATTGAAACAGTACCATAGCTATAGTTTTAGATAGAAATTAGAACTAATCATGCAAACAGATTTTTCTGTTGAATTTAAAAAACATGAAAAACAAATCAGATGTGAATGTGCGAAAACAGTCTTCTATCACATAGTACATGTTAATATTTCAAAATTCACTAGTACAGTGCCAAAGTTAAGTGGCAATCTGTGCTCATCATAGGGATTCTAAAGATATAAAATTCTGTGCGTTAGTTTTTGAGGTATGACTATCACTGAAATTATGTTTAACCATGCAAAATACAGCATATAGCAGCACAACCTGTTGGCATTTTACACCATGTAATCAGCTACAAATTATATCAATGTCTAACAAAATCTGATGTTTGGTGAAAATCCGTGTAATAGTTTTTGAAATAGAGCTATTGGAAAAATTGTCAAAAAAGCAGCATAACAGCACAACCTTATAGCTGAATTACACCAAAATATATTCACCATCAATATTTATCAATGTATGCTCTGAATCTGATGTTTGATAAAAATTTGTGCAATGAACGTCAGTTTATATCATGGTCTCTAAAGTTTTGTAAAATTAGTTCTTGAGTTAGAGCACGCATAATATTTTTAGCACATACACAGTTACTAATTCACAGACTCACAGACAGACATTTTTTAAAAACCATTAAATCGTGTTCAGGAGCTTCTAAAACATATAAATTCATCGAAAATTGGAAATAGAATTTTTTCATGAATCCACCACGTTCTTCTTGTAAAGAAACAAGAAAATAAAAGTTGCCTTGTTAATTTTTTTAACATGTTTCCAAAATTCTAAATTAATAATTATTATAGTATCTAAATATATTTTGACTTTTACAAGCTACTGCATTTTGCAGATAGTGGAACTGCGCAAGCAAACAAATTTTTCTCTTAATATTTTCAAAATTCAAACTGTATCTATTATAAATTTTCAAAATGTCACATCAATAATTGCTATAGTTTAAAATTTTTATACAATGTGCTGTCTTATACAAATAGTGGAAGTATGCAGGCTAGGAAAATGATTTTGTTCTTTATGTTTTATAATTTTTATTTTTATTAAAATAAAATAAAGTTTCCAAAATGCTAAATTTTTATAATGTTTCCAAAATGCTACAATAATAATTATAATCTTTAAGAGGTTTCTTTTTTATTTATTTAGTTTCTGCGATGATTAAAAAGATTTAACAAACTCGGGACTAATATAGATTTGGTCATTTGAAATCTTTCTCCTTCTTTCTGTGCCTTAGAGAAGTATTACAACAACAAGTCTTGGATCATAAAAAGCTCTTATAATTCCATTACAAGCACTGATGTAGTCGTAGAAAAACTTGAGGGTATGCGTCAGAAGCAAAGGGTATACACTAATATCCTGAACGTCATGCCTAGAGTATACGCTATAGATTTAACTAAAAAGTAGAGGGTATACGGAGCTTCCTAAAAAAATCCAGAAAGTATACAGTATATACCTCTTTATGGTCTCTACTATACCCCTGATTACGAACAATGAACATCCTTAAGCTTAAGGCGCTCTTTTGATTGTTTCTATACTGTTTGCTGGATTTAAATATTGCATGTATGGACACAATTTTTTCCGGGTCAGCACTGTTAGGTTTTAAAGAAATACATGATTGCACCCAGTTGTTGAAAACAGAATGAGATTGGGATGACATAAAGTAATAATATAGTTTTGCTATCGATGAGAAAGAAGCATTTTTTTCAGCTGCATGCAAAGCAATTACATCGTCAGGAAATTCAGAGTTATTTTTTTATCAAGAAGTTTCTAAACACCAAAGCACTGTTAATCTCTGTTTGCCTTCTTACATTTAAGAAAACATATATTCCATTGGAAAGGCTCATTTGATTCTCTTCCAATCTTTATGAAAAAAATTCTTTACAAATCAGTATATTCTCTTTTCTCTCTGCAGACCTACATCTCTTGGTAGAAACAAATGAATTGTTAACATCTTATATTTTAGCTATATTAACTTTATATATTTATTGTTATATCTGTTACGGTTACCTCAAATAATATTCTTCTTTAGTGCTGCATGTATTTTTCTGAACCGTTCTTCATGTTCACCAGAATAACACCAGCCTTTGATAAGAATCAAAGCATTTGTAAAAAAAAATTATTAATGCAATTCAATATGAATTTTATATTATGCAGTAATGAAAGGCTTTTGACGGTCTTTCTGAAGTTTTTCTTAGTGTTTCAGAAGATCTAAGCAGTAGGCAAGTCAGGCATTGTTGATCTTATCCTTCATCTATAATAGAAGAAGTTTTGAAAAGTAGGATTTATGATTCATGACAGTAAATTGTTCCATAAGATTTTTTTTAATTATTCCACGAACTGTACTTAAAAACTCGCGGGAAAATATAAGCAGTTTGGATTCTTTTTCAGATTTTTTTTTTTAAGTTCTTCAAAGCGTAGAGCAGAAACTCTATAAAGTATTTATGCAGATTTTATATGTGATTTCCAGAGCTGATGTTTGATAACACACTTTGTTTGCACTTACCCTATTTGTAGTTAAACCTATCACTTACTTTTTTGCAGTCATTCTCTATGACCAAGTTATCAAATGCAATCATGGTAGAATGCATGAAGCTTCTGCTCCTCGCTTTATAGTAAAATTGATTTCATTTGTTGTTCTTTAGCTATTCAACAGAATTATCTGCTTGAATAGCAAAACAATTAGCAGTTTGTAACTGTGCTACTGTGCTTTGTATTACTTTTTATGTTATTTATTTATTTACTACTGTGATGTTTATTGCCATTTATCATTTCCTGAGTCACAGAATCAGTTCATGATATTCATCTTTTTTACATTCAAAATTGCCAGCACCACCCATTGTCACTGGGCGACACTAGAGTCGCCCACTTTCTATGTTATTTTATGCCCTGATTCATTAAATAAAATTACCTGTTAAAAAAAATTTTGTGCCATTTGAATAAATCTAGAAAATTGTCACTTACCTGGGTACTTATAATCTTGTACTAGTAGTGCCAAACGAAATTATCTGCTACAAATGGGTTATTTTAACCATGTTTATGCCAAAACAGTCATTTTGTTTCGTCTTCTTATCCAAATTTAATTTATTTGCGGCATTTTCTTTTTTATTCTGAAATTTACAACAGTGCTTGCCTCATTGCATCCCATGATGGTGTACAGCCCCCCCCCCCCCTGTCCTCTCTTCTGGAGTACCTTTTCAGAACGTTTTTTAAAATTCAGAATTACTTCCAGAATAGCCATGCTTACATTCTTGTATATCAGTGACATAGCAGGGGGGCGGGGCGATACACCCCGGGTGTCACCCTCTAAGGGATGATATCTAATTTCTTTTTACAAATTAATGTATTTATATATATCTTACAAAAATTTGGAAAAGAATTTTAAAATAATATGAAAATTCTATTGCAAGATGCAACAGAGTTATTTCTCTCTCTCTCTCTCTTTTTTTTTTTTGAGAATGTGATTTTTTTTAAATAAAGTATGCACCAGAGAACAAAAAACAACCTTTCCAACGAATGGTTAGTGAAAGCAAACTTTAAAAGAAAGACTTAACTTCTACATACAGACACAGCATTAACTTACACAGATTATGGGTTTAGTTATGAGTCTTCCCTGTGATTTTTTTTACGCAAAAAGTAAATAAGGAATGGTATGATCATTTGTTGTAATAACGTGGAATTGTGATTGAAAAAATGTGACAGATGTGGCAGGGGGTGGTGACACAATTTACATCCGCCCCATTGTAGCTACATCACTGTCTTATATGCTTAATTATTGGAAAGTTGGATAATCCCATTTTTGATGTGTATTAAATCAAATGATCAAATGTTTTTCTGGGGCAGACAGTTGAATGTGCTAGTCATTCAGCCACCAAATTCCCCTCAGTAATGTTAAGTCATGGGTGTTTAATGCATTCTTATATTCAACATACCTCCTCAAGGAATTAATTTTTTAGGCTCTTTTTTCAGTGTTCTGTTCTTAAAGGATGTCACTTTCTTCTTTAGTTATGAAAATATTTCTAAAATTTATGCTCAATTTAATATTTTATGTTTTAAAAACGAAGTAGAAGTAAAATTCATATAAAATTCAACATAGATTTTAAAAATATTCTGAAAAGTAAGAAAAAAGAAACATCTTTTAAGGAAAAAAAAAACTTAAAAATATTAATATTTTAAGAAGACATTTCTAATACAAAATGCATCAAATGCCTAAAGATTTAACATTACACAAAATAATTTGCACACTGAGTGACTAGCACCTTTAATGAAAATGGTGTCAATTATTGTAAATACAGACATCTCGATTTAAAGTTCTCAGAAAACAACTGACCGATTGCATCAAATTTTGCAAGAAAATTGAACTGAAAATATAGTGATGCATTTTTTTTCATTCATTTAATCTTATTTTATATTTTATCCTTTAACACCTTTCAGTGATATTTGATGCTTGAAATAAAGTTAATGTGAAATTCAAGAAATAAGTCTGAAGCCTCCCTCCATATCTCACCTTTGAGTATACTTTAAATATTGGAAAAAGGATAGGGGGTGGGGAGAATGATTATAAATGAAATTTTCTGGAAAATTTGCTCAATACTAACTTTTAACGTTAATTTTCTATTTACGGAAATTAATTGGTACATGATAAGATACATTTCAGAAAATTTTTAAGTAAAAAGTGTTCTTAAAGACTTTTAAAATAAATAAAAAGGAAAAACTATTCAAATATCATTTCATGGAAGTGTTTGCAAGCTTGAATTGTTTGAGTGCAAGAAAAATATATTAAGGTGAACACAAACAAACAAACAAAAAATATTTGAAAGAAGAAATGAAAAGAAAAGCATTTTATTTTTCTTACCATAAAAACATACCTATCTTCATTGATAATTGACTAATATTATTCAAATTTCCAGCTACTTGAATTAGATGTAAATTAGTCTAAATTACAAATTTTATTATTGCTACTGCAACAGTTTTAATAATCAGAACAATTCACCATTCTTGGGATCAATGAATGATTTCTTTTAATTGAATCTTAATATAAATTCATGATTCATTCATGTATTGGTTTTTATTGCTTGCCCTGTCTATAAATATCAGGTGCTGACCCAGTGGCGTGGTTGGCAGCGGCAGCTGCTTCCACACCGCTGGTCCCTGGTTTGAGTCCAGCTAGCGGCATGGGTGGTACTGGTATGTACTGGTTTTTCTGTAATAATAAATTGTTTTGTATTTGTTTCTGTGTTTTCTGGATCAATCGAGGTAACAGCCATTGTAGCTATAGACCTCAAAGCACTGTTCACTCAAACTCAAACTTAAATATCAGGTAACTTTTAAAATATGAATTTACTCATCTCACCCGTTTTACTAAAATAAGTTAAGGCAAAGGGGATTTCTTTTTGTTGCTCTTCAACTGAAATTATACAATTTGTAAGTTCATAATATGACTATGCGAAATTTCATACATTGCAACTTTTATTTTGCCGATAGTTATTTAAATGTTTATTTATAGCAGATAATTTCATTTATTACTACATGAAATATTGGCAAAAGTGGGAGAAAATGATTAGAAATAAAAAAATTTCTAGAAAATTTCCTCAATGCTAGCTCTTAACATTATTTTCTATTCACAGAAATTAAGTGATACATAATAAGATGCATTTAATATTTTTTTTTAAATAAAAAATGTTCTAAAGGACTTTTAAAATAAACAAAAAAAAGAAACTTTTCAAATATTATTTCATGAAGATTGAATCGTTTGAATGTGGGATAAAAAAAATATTTAGCACTAAAAAAACAGAAAAAAATAATTGAAAAAATCTGTTTTTTTTTCTTTTTATAAAAATTAAAAAATATTTGCTATTTCCTTCGGTAATTGGCAGATTTCATTCAAATTTTCAACAATTGCATTAATAGTAAATTAGGCTGTGTTACAATTTTTTATTAAACTAAGCTATTAGAAAATTAGAGCATTCCACAGAAAGCTCACATAAAAGAAAAAAAAATGAAGCAAAGTGAGAGATTATCAAAATTATATCATCTACTTTGAATAGATTTGTTATTCAGAAAAAAATTGCATATATTAAAAAATAAATACAGACTTGTTCTTACAAAAGATTTTTTTCTGAAAGGGGGGGGAGGGTAGACATTTTTTTATTTTGCAGTAATTTATATTTTAATTAATTTTTAATAATTTCTTAATACATAGTATATTTTTATCATTATATCTTAATATAGTTCATTTTTATCATTAATTATCTACCATATAGATACTATAGAAGGACCAATTACACAGCTTGATAATATAATTTATTATATGTTGGACTATATATACTACTATATATACTTGCAAATAAGAGGATCGCATAATTTATGTTATTAAAAATAAGGAAAAAGTCCAAACCCTCGTATAAGTAAACCTCTCTTTAAAAAAAACTTAGGGCTATTATTTTTTTTTCTCATTTTTTGCACAAAAAGAATCTCTTTAAATTCTATTCTTTTAAATATAAAAAAGGCTCTGTGAATGTGTCAACAAGTTTGCATTGCAAGCAAAGATGAAAAAAAAAAACTTTTTTTTTTTACTGTAAAAAAAGAAAATCATATCTCCTATGTAAGTTGACTAATTTTTTTTTTTTAATTTTTAACAAGTAGAAATAATAGTAAATTATTCTGTGGTAACAAATTGTTATTGAAATGTAATTAATTATTACAAAGTCAGAATGACTGCAAAAAACACTCACTTAATGAAAACTGTGAAGTAGAAATTATCTGCTGTTTCTTTTTCTTTATTCAACTCGTTTCATGAAAAGTTTATACAATCACATCATAAACTTTGGGTACCTAACTAAAATGTTTCACTATATATATATAAAAAAGGATTTTCTTTTTTTTCTTTTTTTTTTTTTTTTTTTTGGAACAAAAGATTAAAAAATACAAAAGCATACTATACAAAATAAGATGTTTACATTTTAATTAACAACAATCACTAATGAAATTTTTCCGAAAATGAAATCTGTTGAAAGTAAGGGTGGGAACGTATTTGAGAATTTTCTGATAAATACGAAGTTAATTGCATTTATGATTAAATCATGGTGGATTAAACGATTAAATCATAAGGATTGAAGCAGCAAAACATCGTTACAGGACAGGTACTGATGTCCATTTATAGAATGAAGCAAAAGATTATCACAGAAAAATCAAAATTTATGATGTGGTGCAAAAAATCAGACGCATTCACCGTAAAAAACATTGAGAAAGATTACGTTTTTTATCTAAAGTTTGTTATAAATCAAATAAGTTTTTGTTTACTTTACTAAAAAAATCTCAAATATTTACATCAGTTTTAATTATAATTAATTTTTCAGTTAATTTTCAGCAGTGAAATTACGCTTTAAATTATTGAATATTTAATATATGACTATCACAATGCTTACAAGTTGTAGAACCAATTGTGATAATCACATATTAAATATTTACATCAGTTTTAATATTTTTTTCTAAGTACAGTAGACTCCCTTAAATCCACACATAATTTACATATGAAAACAATGGAACTTTCAATTCAGATGGAAGGGCAAAATTTAACTTTTTTATTTTAATGTCATTTCTATGTATATTTTATTTTGCATTTTTTATTAATATTACTGAATTCGTACTTTTTCATGAAGGAAGAATAAATTTATTTCTCTAAAAATGCAAGATATTACTGATATCACTGGTAATTACAATCTTCTTACCAAATATATTTATATAAAATATATTTTGCCAAATGTATTTATACATTAATCAAAACTTTTTTGATTTTGAAGTCTGGGTAAACATAAAATAAAACCTTTTTTTTATGATTTTGATGTGAATTTTTAGTGCACCTTTATGAGGCAAGTTTCATTGAATAATCTAGGAAAAAGGCATCTTATCTTTGTAATGAATATTTAACTATACATTATTGATTATTAAATGCTCCTTTGCTTTTAATATTATAATCATTTTAAAAAATTATCTAAATTTTTATTATTTTATTTTATTACTTTAATTAATGATTTTAATATATTACTATATTGTAAGCATTCATTATAATCTCAATTACATTGAAAATACTGTTTTAAAAATGTAATCATAGCAATGACCAGAAATCAGAAAAATTTAAAAATCTACACAACCCCCCGTCCCATACATTGCAGATTTGATGACTGTATATATTAACAAGTTCATTCATTTTAAGTGTTAAAAATGTGTTTTTTTAATGTGTGGTACTTTGTTATTGTTTAACATAAAATTAACATTAGTTTTGTGTCTAAATTTATATATTTTTTGAAATATGTATATATTTTTCTTTTAAACATTTCCGTTATTTGCCTTTAAAATTTCTTTCCCTATTGCTGAAAAATAGATATCAATATTGCACTTATTAATAGAGCAATGTGATATAAATCACACACACATATATGTAATAATAATTCGACGAATTAACTACGTTCCATAAACTCTAGGAATCCGCAGCAGCACGAGCAAAGTAGTCGCTCCGACAGTTGGCGAGCAGTGGAAAAATTTCATTGGGGTATTTCCCCATTATAAAAACAAACACCATCAGTCTTCAAGTTCTTTATTTATGAACTCATAAAATAGGCAAGCTCTTCCCCGCAATCACCTTAGCACACATCGACACTACAACCTTCGTTATCCAGTCCACATCATCAGATATTCTAATTCAGCGGGGAAATGAAATGGGCGTCTTGATAGTTTAAAAGTCAATTGCATTCTGATGCTCCTAAAAAACCAAATGAGAAAGGAACATTTTCACGACAAACTAGCTCTTTCCTACTCCACGTCAATCATTTTAAAAATCCAATTAGGATTAACTCGAGTCTACACGTCAAAAAATGATCAGCTCTGATTGGTCTAAGGAGGCGTGTCCTCGGGTAGGGTCTATAATGTTTGAGAATGCAAGTGACTTTCCAACTACTAAGATTCTTCTAGCCGATCCAGTGGCGTGGTCGGTAGCGTCAGCTCCTCCCACACCGCTGGACCCTGGTTCGAATCCAGCTAGCGGCATGGGTGTCTGTGTTGTCCCTGTGATGTGTATTAAATGTATGTACTGTATTTCCTGTAATAATAAAGTGTTCTGTATTAGTTTCTGTGTATTATGGATCATTCGAGGTAACAGCCACTGTAGCTATAGACCTCAAAGCATTGTTCATTCAAATCAAAATACTAAGATTCTTAAAAATAAATATTAATAAATAATAAAAAGACGAGATTTATTCATGTCAAATAATTACGCAATAAATATTCTCTCGGTGTGATAAAACATTGCAAGAAGAAAGAAGGAAAGAGGAAAGGAAACAAAATTAGATTCTAATTGACATGTACTTGGACTGGGATGCAGACAGATTACAATCTCAAACTCCTGCTCATATACAACCACCTCCTACTAATAATAGACAATTATTTATTCCTGGATATGTGGACAATAACAAAGTGTATTGTGTGGTTGACAGTGGATCAACTGTATCAATTTTACCTCTCAAATTTGTTCGATATTTAAATGCTAATTTACATAATGTTATCCCTATTATTATTAGGCAGGCACAAGGAAATCTTACAATTAATAAATCTTGTCGGTTAGGTATTAAATTTGGTAATATAAAGAGGTATGTTAATTTTTTAGTAAGTCAGATAGATTTGGACTATGCTATTTTAGGTTTACCTGATTGTGCCAAATTTGAATTGAAAATTGATTGTGCAAAAAGCCAAGTGCTACAAGACAATATTACGTTAAATCAACATGTCAACATATTCAGTGATAACTTAGAATTACTTCATTTTGATATTATAAAAAATGATACTACTGTGCAACCCGATTTTGGAAATACCATAACTCCTCAATCCTTGTCGCGAACTAATAATGGTGATTATAATTTATTGGGGTATCTAAATGCTATTCCAAATAAAAATGTAAGGGAACTTTTAAGGGATTATTTAGATATTTTTGCCAAAAATAAATATGATGTAGGGAGAATTAATATTGAACCTCAGCGTATTTTTCTTAAATCTGACCTACAATATCTTTGAGGCCTTATCGTACATCCACTGCTGATGAAAAAGAAATATCTCAGCAAATCCAATCCTTATTAGCTGCTGGGTTAATTAAAGAAAGTTATAGCCCATATTGTTCCCCAGTTACAGTTAATAAACGAGATGAAAGCAGAAAAACCCGAATGTGTGTTGATTACCGAAAATTAAATTCTAATATGAAAAATGACGCTGAACCTTTGCCCCGAATTGATGAAATTTTAGACAAATTAAGTGGTGCCCAATATTTCTCTACACTAGATTTAGCCTCAGGCTATTGGCACATACCTATTCACCCAGCAGATTCCGAAAAGGTAGCCTTTACTACTAATTGTGGGCTCTGGGAATGGAATGTTCTCCCCTTTGGTGTAAAGGTAGCCCCCCCCCCAATTTTCAATAGGACAATTAGAAGAATTCTTACAAAATATAAAATAGACTTTGCTTGTTATTATTTTGATGATATAATTATTTTTTCTAAATCAATAGATGAACATATACAGCATCTCGTCAAATTTTTTGATTTATGCAGAATAGAAAATATTAAATTAAAATTATCTAAATGTACTTTTGACAAAAACAAATCAATTTTCTAGGGTATGAAATACAAAATGGAACTTTAACTCCAGCTAATACTAATATAGAAACAATTAAAAAATTAAAACCCCCTACTAATACTAAAGAATTACAAAGATTTCTTGGTTCTATAAATGTGTATCATAAATTTATTGACAAATATGCTGAAATTAGACACCCCTTAAATAAATTACTTAAGAAAGATACTATTTGGGAATGGAATTCTGATTGTCAAAACTCTTCAAAAATTAAAAGATGCCCTCATTGCTAAACCAATTTTAAAGATTTATGACCCAAAATTACCCCTACACATGTTTGTTGACGCTTCTCAGGTGGCGGTAGGTGCAGTTCTTAAACAACCCGACCATAATAACTTTTTACATCCGATTGCTTATTTTTCTAGAGGATTGAGAAGTTATGAGAAAAATTATTTCATTACCGAATTAGAGTGTCTTGCTATTATTCATACTTTAGATAAATTTCATCATTACTTTCATGGTGTACAATTTACCATCCATACTGATCATGCATCTCTTGTTTGGTTAAATATGATCAGCTCTGATTGGTCTAAGGAGGCGTGTCCTTGGGTAGGGTCTATATTTTACCTCGCAAATAACAAGCCCTTTAACAACGCGTATTAACACCGATCACGCGATGTTAAATAAAAAAATAAAATCAAAATCACGAGAATATTCCAGAAAGTAAAAAGGTTACGAAATACTTCCCGACTTTTTGAGAAGCAAGCAATAAATTATTAATAAATAAAATAAGAAAAAGAATTTTAGCTGTTACAAGTTAATACATTACGAAACTAAGATTGAAATATGTTCCACAAATTTAGAATTGAAGCTAAGAGAGAACAAAATGGCGCATTTTTTTTTAAATTACATATACATATATACGCATGTATGTATATTCTTGTAAACTTTGTATCTTGAGAATATGAGTTATTTTATCTATTTAATAATAAAATATATTTAATTATTATTTAATAATATAATTTAATAATATATATTTTATATATTTATTAATAAATTGATTTAGGAAAGAAAAAGACAGTATATGTGCAGTCAATCAAGGTAACTTTGTGCTAAATTTGTTCCATCTTCACGAAACTTCGATACATTCTGTCATGATAGAATCTTGACAAATTATTTTTACTGAGCTGCCAAACTCATACTTGATGCAGCAAATGTAACTTTTTTTCTTTCTTGGCTAAAGTTAACCTGATTGACTGTGCTGTTCTCAATTGTTAGAAAAATGTTTTGAATGTAACAAAAAATGGTTTTATATCTTTAAAATATATTCAATCCTGTATTATGGAACTAAATATGAACGTCTAAAAATATATCCTTAAGATATGTGCCTACCTTCTGAGTTCTATTTCATTTTCATTTATTTATTTTTTAATATGAATTTTTTGTAATATGTGTTGTTTCAATAAAACAGGACATAAAACTATAAATTCAAATAAAGTTTAATGGAATTTTAATTAACTTTTTAAAATTAAGTAAAATTTTGTCATATTTTAGTAAAGAATTTCTTTAATGCCAAACCTTCTATAACAAAGTCTATTCAGTTTTTTTAAAAAAATACATTAGGAAATCATGGACCCGTGTAATGAAGCAAAAGATTTGCAATACATCTCAAATTTACTAAAACATTCCAAATTTTGTATAGAAAACATAATATATATTTTTAAAAAATGTGTATTTTTCAATGAAAATAGCATTTCAATTAATGTATGTTCATATAATCTAATTTTGCTTCATAACATAAGAATATGGAAATTACAATCAGATGATTTAATTTTCTTTTTTATAAATTTTAATAAATAGGTATAAAGTAGTACACATAAACTTCAAAAAAATAAAAAAATGTACTTTTTTTATTTAAAAAAAAGAAAAAAATCTGTAAAATCACTGGTTTATGTAAATTCCTGAAAGACACAGAGAAAATTTGACATGACTTTTACTTATTTATTTGTAATATGAAAGTTTTCGTACATAATTTTCAATTAATTCTATGACTGCCTGCAGTCGACTTATCTATAATCCAATTTGAGAGAAAATTTTAAGTACTATTTTCGGTACTACTCTGTTATTCCATCGACCAATTTCACCAAATTATACAAATCGCCAAACTAAAAGCTAAATTACACATATTGACATAAATTGTATTTAGAAAAACGAAAAAACAAGTAATTAGCAGGATATTAATAAAAATATTAATAAAAAGTCGAAATAAAAATCACCTAATGACATTTTAAGCACGTGAATCGTATTTAATGTCATTGAATGAGACATTCACAATCATCCATTATTGGCATTTAATCTTATAGTTTGTCGATAATTTTTTGGTCGACGGGATAACCTAATAGTACCCTATTTTCTTATTATTCACAATATTTATTATTATTATTATTAAAGAAGTTCCCATAATTGCTTGATTTGTTTTAACAATAAAATATTCTGTTTACAGGATTTTGTCCTCCCAGAGCTGGATTTTGGCTGGCAGAAAGTGGTTTCTGAAACTGACAACAACACGTAGAAACTGATTACACGACATAATCTGAGACTTGTTTAGTAATATTAAATTCCTTATATACATTTTATTTGGGATAAATGAATTAAATATTGTGAATAGTGTTACTTTAAAAATAAATAAATTTATACTGTTAGAAAAACAGGAGTTATGTAATAAATAAAATTTCTGTTATGATATGGTTGTGTAATTTTAAGTATAAACAATTATTAGAATATTTTAAAATCTAAGTTTAAAAATAAAAATAGAAAACTATATCCAATAATTATTTTAAATTAAACACATTGCCAGCAGCAAGTAATACTGGTCTTGGAAGAATGTTTCCAGACATTTCGATTTTTTAAGAGTTATAAATGTGTCAGGGTTCAGAAAGTTCAGCAAAATTAGCCTTATGCTGTGGAATGCTCCGTAAAAAAAGTAATAATAAATTATATATGAGTGGCAATTTTGTTCTTTAAATTTTGTAAAATAATCGTGCAAAATATTTCATTGAAAAATTTTTCTGTGTTATTTTTGTGCTTCTATTATTTACTTATATATTTTCATAAGAACCATTTTTATTTGTATATAATAGGTAATCTGTAAGTTATTAAAATGCTTAATTTATTTAAAAACATTTCAAAAAATAATTTGTTGAAATGTTACATAATGTTTAATGTTTTTTGCTCTTAAATTCAATTGAAAAATATAAAGTTAATAGTTAAACCTCATCAGCTTCAGATTGTCATTCTGAACTTTTTAGTTTTTCAAATGAAGGAAATTAGCAGTATATAATCGACGGGGAGGCATCAGCACAGACAATCTCCTCAACATGATGACGACAGCTAGAAATTTGGAATTTATTAAAACTCGATAAGCGTATTAAAATATAACTGTCATGATAAGTCCTATCTTTGTGGAAGTCATATGCAGACCCAATATCTAATTGGTTGATTGACAGGTTCGCCATTGTATTTTCCTGCTGCCAGTCCTCCATGTTTTTATACCTTTCGATGCAGAAAAATACAAAGGTAAATCTACGAGTCAACTGCTGAAATAGGGTTTTCAAGTGTTTTCTTCCAAGCTATAATTTAGCAAACCGATTATGTTTTAATAGGTAAATCGAGTTTGAACTGATTCTTAAATTTCAGCTGTGAAGTTGATGATAATGAAATTCTCCATGCTGCTTTTTTCACAGTCTATAAACAAAGTGTGTTTAAATGATCACTTTTAAACTTTTTAGTATATTCATAATCTTTAGTTTTAATTTTTAATTTAGCTCTTTATGTATGAAACACATCTGTGAATTATAAATCATTGCTGATTAAATTTCTTATTAGCATTGATTCTTAGTTTCTGTCACTCTTATTTTAACCAGTTACAGTCGCTCTTTTTTTAACAACCTTTGCAGAAACTTACTAACACTGCATCAGAGACGAATATTCTGTCTATAGAATTTATCATAACTCAGTTTGATATTTTTACTTCCCACATTTCACCATCCAATTTGCATTCACTGATCTATGAAAGTATTTCCAATTAAGCTGTATTTTGAAATTGCATGAAAATATGTATTTTGATTTGCCTGTTATTAATTACATAGGCCTTTAAACGTGATAAAAAAGGTTAATAAGTCATTAAATTATTACCATGCAAATTAAATTGAAATGATAATGCAAAATCTTGTCCTAATAATCCTTCATATTAAATTAAAAAATTAATAATTTTACATGAAATTTGAAATAAACATACACTGATGTGCAAAATATAAGGATGAGTCTCAAAATGCCAATTTTCAAGGGATTTTCAAGTGAATTCAAATGAATTTTAAAATAAAAATATTCAAAAGGAAGTAATTTATTCCGAATAATTACTATCCCTGCGTAACATCTAGTCCATATAACATGTCATTCAGGTCATACATGGTCACAAGAGTCACAGCCACTACGGCGAAAAAAAATGGAAAATTCCATACATCTCTTTTATGAGTCTCAAATGACTACTATATGTGACTCCATTGACAGGTCATTGTGACTGCTGCTTTGTGGCGAGTCACCAGATGACTTTTCAATGTCGTTTCATTGAGACTCTCGTGTGACCTCTCATCTGGAGACTGAATTTCAAAGTCGTTGTGAACGTTGCATTATGATTAATTACCAAAAAATGCCCCATTAAAGTCACATGGTGACTTTACATCACTTTTCACAGTGCAAAATTTAAGGACGGGGTCCCAAAATGCTAATTTTCAAGGGATTTTCAAGCGAAAATTTTCACCCGAATATTCAAAAGGAAGTAATATAATTTGAATAACTACTATACCTGAAGAACATCTAGTCCATATAACCTCTCATTCATGTCACACATGATCACAAGAGTCACAGTCACTACGGTGAAACCAAAAAATTGGAAATTTCGCACGTTTCTTTTATGAGTCTCAAATGACTACTATATGTGACTCCACTGTCAGGTCACTGCGACTGCCGCTTTGTGACGAGTCACCAGGTGACTTTACAGTGCCGTTTTATTGAGACTCTCATGTGACTGTCATTTGGGTGCTCAATTTCAAAGTCAAGTGAATGTTGCATTATGATAAATCACCAAACAACGTCCCATTAAAGTCACATGGTGGGTTTTCACCACTTTTGACAGTGGTTACTTCATAGTAGGGTCTCTGTTACCATTTGACAAAGTTTTGTGACAGAAAGTCACCATGTGACTTTAATGTGATATTATTTGGTGATTTATCATAATTCAACATTCACAATGACTTTGAAATTGAGTCTATAAATGACAGTCACATAAGAGTCTCAATAAAACGACATTGTAAAGTCACCTGGTGACTCGACACAAAGCAGCAGTCGCATTGACCTGTCAGTGGAGTCACATGTAGTAGTTATTTGAGACTCATAAAAGAGGCGTATGGAATTTCCTATTTTTTGTTTCGCCGTAGTGACTTTGACTTTTGTCTCCATGTTTTACCTGAATGAGATTTATATGGACTAGCTGTTATGCAGGGATAGTAATCATTCGAATGATATTACATCCTTTTGAATATTCGCGTGAAAATTATCGCTTGAAAATCCTTTGAAAATTGGCATTTTGGTACTCGTCCTTAAATTTTGCACACCAGTGACCAGTGTATGTATACATTCCATTCCCTTTGCTGCAAAAATGATTAATTTTTACCTCACTGTTTAAATGTATCATTGTTTTCATTCGCGATCTATCATTTGTAATATTTATAATAACAATTTTTAACAATAATGTTTAATGATAGATTTGTTTTATGAAGGTAGTTATTTATTTTATATGTTATAGTTTTATTTATCCTTTCATCACTATACATTTACGAAACACACCTGTTGCAATTTTAGTTTTCCAAGCATCAGATAATTAGGTTTCTATTGTAATTATTGATACTATCATTAAAATTTTATTTCAATTCAAATTAATAAATTTATTTTTATTTTTCATGATGAATTTATTTTTTCTTATAAAATGTTTTTTAATGAATAATAAAATGGATTAATGTATTTCTGTTTATTGCAGATGCTTTAAAGTTAGCTATGCATCAAGTATATCAAAACTATCTTTAATGTTTGAAACATGCAGCAAAATATTTCTTTAGAAAATGTTTTTGGAAAAACAGCTTCTAGCTCACAGCAGGGTAAATGTTTTGTGTGTGAGATATGCTATAAGACTTTCTCTCAAAAGTGTCATTTAAGCACACACCTGTTAATTCATTCTGGAGATAAACCTTTTATCTGTGAGGTATGCAACGCAAAATTCACACAGAAAAGCTCTTTAAATCAGCATATGTTAATTCATACTGGTAAAAAACGTTTTGTGTGTGAAATATGCACCAAAAAGTTTTCTAAAAGGCATGATTTAATCCAACACCTCTTAATCCATACTGGTGAGAAATCTTTTGTTTGTCAGACATGCAACAAGAGTTTCTCTCAAAAGCTTCGCTTAAGCAGACATCTGTTAATTCATACTGGTGAGAAACCTTTTGTCTGTGAGGTATGCAACAAAAAATTCTCTCATAAGGGTAATTTAAGAAGGCACCTGTTAACTCATACTGGGGAAAAACCTTTTGTCTGTGAGATATGCAACAAGAATTTTTCTCAAAAGGGTTCATTGAGTTCACACATGTTAATTCATTCTGGCGAGAGATCTTTCGTATCTGAGATTTGAAACAAGAAATTCTCTGAAAACTGTCATTTAAGCAGTCATCTGTGAATTCATATTGATAAGAAAACCTTTCCTGTGTGATATATGCAACAAGAATTTTTCTCAGAAGTCATTTAAGCAGTCATCTGCTAATACATACTGGTGAGAATCCTTTTGTGTGTGAGATTTAAAACAAGAAATTCACCCAAAAAGAATAATTTAAACAGACATCTGTTAATTCACTTTTAAGAAACATTTTGTTTGTCATATGTTTAACAAGAAATTCTCTCGTAAAAGTGACTTATGCAAACATGAGTTAATTCATACTGGTGTTTAACTTCTCTGTCAACGATCTTTAATATGTGATATTACAGACTTCATTTCATGTAGTTATTGTGCTATAGAAGATCGCAATTACATATTAGAATTTCAGGCAACACAGGTCTGATTTCAAGAGTTTGGGCATGGATAGATGGACTTTTAAAGCGAAGTCATTAACACTTTTCAACTGTTTAAATGTTTAAAAAAAGACAATACATCAAGCATAGATTATGTAACATAATCCAATTCATTTAAAATACGTAGTTGAAACTTCACTATTTTATAATAGTATAGTATTTTTTTGCCTTAAATGTCATTAAAGACTTATTGTAGTGGAACAAGAAGTTTTTATTTACCATATGTTAGTCTGTCTGTTCTTCGACAATTGCCGCTAAAAGTATCTCATATGCTTGAAATTAAATGGGCATGTTGGCAATGCTGGGTTTAGTATAAAAAAATCTAGTTTTTTTTTCTTTTTTGAGAATGGCCCCACTTGGAAAAGCCCCTGAAAATCGCATAATGTGGGGTTTTATGCTGTCAGAAATATTTAAAATTTTGAACAATATATATGTTTCATAAATTTTTGAATTTTTAATTTTGAAAAAAAAATATTATCTAAAAGCCCATGCATAAGCATTGTAAATAAAATAAAAATATATTTTATCATATTGATATACAATAGAGCTGTCCAACCTTTCAGTAATCGCGGGCGTACTTCATTTAATGTCAAACAGCTAAGGGCGCCATTATTAACATGTCTTAAGATATTGAACAATATTACCCCACTAAAAGGAACGGTTGCTATTATGGATTAATTTATTTTTTTAATTTTTGATAAATCAAAAATTTATACAGGAAATACTAATGCATTTTTTATTTTTTTATTTATTTTAAGAATTTCTAAAATGTTTATCATTATAGACGAGAGGCGGCTGCATAGATCGATCACCTCATCAAGATGACGGCTGAAATTGCAGAATAAGACAGAATTTTATTAGCATACCAAAATGAAACTGGTCTGCAAGGCATATCTTGGTACAAACCTCCTCAGACTCGATTTAAGTGGTTGATCAGTGGGTTTAAAATTGCGTTTTCCTCTACCTAAAAATTGTAAATTATGAAGCACTCAGGCCTGGAAAACACAATGATAAACTTACCTGTCTGTCACTAAAATTGGGTTTATAGGGGTTTTCAACATGGTAGACCAGTTGAATATTAATATTCGAACAGTTTTAAGTATACTAGAATTCTTAGTAATTCTACAACTTCAGCCATCGATTCGA
This sequence comes from Maratus speculifer, assembly GCA_964019185.1. Taxonomy (NCBI): domain Eukaryota; kingdom Metazoa; phylum Arthropoda; class Arachnida; order Araneae; family Salticidae; genus Maratus; species Maratus speculifer. The sequence continues at coordinate 7,352,239 of CAXHSM010001557.1, forward strand.
TGAAGTGACGGTTTGTGCAGCTGCCTCCCAGTCTATTAATTATATCACAAATTATTATTCATAATTTCTGGTATGAGTTCAGATTTTCCTTATAAAGAAACAGGCCATAGAAGCAACCATGGTAGAAAGTAATGATATACAGACGTCTCATAAGATGTACAGATACTGGACAATGTGGATCGTAAGTCCTCCTATTATCCCGAGCTCGGTGCGAAAAATAATTGCAGAAAAAAGCATAAATCATAGAATTTTTAAAATTACATTTTGCTAGCAGATAAAAATGTTTTGTAGGGGAAGAAGCCAAAAATTTAATTCTGCCTATAATAAAAAAGTTTGTGGAACACTAAGAATTAAAAAAAACTTCTTTTAAAATAGATTTTTCATTTAAAAAAACTTCTAGGAATAGGAATCAATCGAAAGGGCTCCGCGTTGGACAGCCATGATATACAATACTACAAACAACTAACATATAACATAATAGACATCTAGAAAACATACATAGTACATAATTATAGGTAAAGACATACCATAGGAATGTTTTTATATGTATAAAAATATCTAATCAATTATATTCATGAAAATAAAATGTATGCACTTTTACTTTCTTCTACTTTTGCAAGAAGAATGTATTGGATTCGTGAAAAATTTTGACTTCCAGTTTACGATGTGTGTATACGTTTTTAAAAAGGCCATAAGGATGATTTAAAGTTTTTTTTAGAAACTTTATGTCTGTAAGTGAACAAACATTTTGTGGGTGCTCTATCTCAAGAAATAATACATGACATTTCACAAAATTTTTAATTCAATTAGACCTTGTTCTAAAATAGTGCTGATTAGTTTTTGGTGTATATTGCTTAACATGTGTCATTCTATGATCTTTTATCTTAATTTTTTGCTATCGCTTTATCTCAAAATGGATTTTTATCAAACTTCAGATTTAGTTATAATATGACTTAAGTTGTTGCTTATTAAGTTTTAGTGTGTATTGCGGTATAGATAGCGCTGCTATGTTGCATTTTTTGCAGTTTCACCCATAACTCTTATCTCAAGAAGTAATGTATAAAATTTAATAAAAAGATTTGATTCGGTTAGACCTGATTGTAAACTGGTGTTGGTTAGTTTTTTGGTGTATATCGCTCAACAGTGGTGCTGTTATGCTGCATTTTGTACGATTTCTGCAAATAATTCTCTCTCAAGAACAAACGCACGGATTTTCATCAAACTTCAGATTCAGTTAGACGTTGGCATATGCTGTTATTGATGAGATTTTGGTGTACATTGCACAATACGGTTTCATTCTTTTAGCCCGAAATATTAAATTTAGTTCTCTTTTCAATAAAACTTATTCGGAATTCGTGGAGCAATTTTTGAATTTTTAACGAATTTTTAATATGATTTTTATCCTTTTTTCGCATTTTGCGGCTTTTTTATGAAATTCATAAAAGGAAAATTGTTTCAAGTTTTTAACCTAATTACCTAAATTTTGTCTGGTACAATTTTCGAATATCATCAATTTATAGTGCGATTTTGGAAATAATTTTTAACAATTTTTCGAGATTTTATGTTTTTAGAACCGATTTTTTTTTCATTTTTGTCAATTTTATAGATTTTTTGTGCATCTTGGTTATCACGGACCCAAGCAGCGGCGGGCGGGTCAACTAATAACAATCATACTGCTGCTAACAATGTCAGCTATTTAATTCACGTTTCTGTTTTATTTGTTTAAAATATTTTTAAAAACATCTATGACTTTGACCTGTAAAAATACAAAAGTTAATGTAGAATATTACTTATTATACAAAAAAATCCAGAGGTTTTTTTTTTTAATTTTTAGACTAACATACATTCTTAGATATTCAATAACGAATTCATGAAATCATTTTTTATTGTTACAGTTAGAATAAGCTATAATAAAAAAAAAATATGCAACAAACTGATAAAATAAAAAGTTATTGTTGTTTTATACACAGATATTTTTCAATTAAACAATATGTTTAACAAAGAGATATTATTAATTACATAATTCTTGTTGCTAAATATTAACAATGAATTCATGTTACGTTACAACAATGATTACTTTACATCTTTTTCAATATTCCAAAATTTTGCTGTTGGTAATAATAAATAGTACAAAATTTTCAAAGGTTTTATTTTCGTTAATTAATCAAAATTTTTCTTTTTCTTTTTCAAATAAAACTTCATTTCAACATGGCAGTAACAAGAAAATCAGGAAAAAAAATTCCAAAAAGAAGTTCGTGCAATAAAGAATCTTTTTCTTGCAAAGCAAATCCGAAAAAGAAGGAAAAGGCTGCAGAAGCTCTGAAAATAAGCGCCGACACGGTCATGGAATTGACTTCCAAATTCCTGTGTGAAGATCATGACTTTTCTCATTTCACGGGTTTGGAGGCTGTGGAGATTATCTTCATTGTTCAAGCTTTGTTATTTATCAACTTGGTGGAAATGAACGAACACTCCAGGCAGGAAAATCGAAAGATGTGATGTCAATCGACTGGATAATGTTGACCGTGGAATCGTAGAGCAATTTTAATAGGGACAGTTAAACAAAGAACATCTTTCTTTGGTGTGTTTTGTAGCAGCTTCGCGATAAAGATTTTGCTACGGTTATTCAATATGACTATAGTTATCAGTAAAAATATTTTGACTGTTAATTTTAAATAAAAAAATAGGTATGATATAGGACTTCTTATTATTTATGATGCCTTAAGTGTTTTCTTTTGATGTTTTTTTCGTTATGTCACATCTTAGATGAGGAATGACTAGATCACGGATCCTTTTGTTCTCTTCGGGGATTCTTGAAACATGAACCTCCGAGATTTCATCGCAAAAATTATGTCTTTTTTTGGCGATGATCCCTTGACAATTTTCTGCTTTAATTCTCATAATAAAAGAAGCGTAACGGAGCCGAAAAAGGTCTTGGTGGCTGGTGGAATCGGTGGAAGAAACTGGTTTAGCGAGCAATCTGTCCACCATCACCCGATGGTGGGAAGGTGTGTAGCGCGTCAAGAAAATCTTTCTATTTCTGAGTACAGTATATGAGAAGTTTATGCGTCATGGCTGCATAAATATGCTGTATTTTATGTTCTTTCACAATGCTGCTGGTGTACAGAATGTCCCGAAAGCCTGTGTAGATTCTAAAAATTCCAAAAAATAATTGAAATTGATTGTTTTTTAAATTTTGTTTTGCACTACAAGACACCTAAATGTGTAGGATTTATTGCACGAAACAAAAATAAAATATTTCTTATTTTTACCAACACATTTTTATAACACATTTTAGAACACTTATCTGAAACTTGTGGTGTTATCCGCACTCTGATACTGCAACATTAAAAATTTTTTACTAATTTTAGAAATTTGAAATTCTTATGAGATTCTTTGAACTACTTCTAATTTGTCGTGAAATATTTTATTTTCAACTTTTTAGATTAATATTTATAATACTCCTAAAAATTCATTGAAAAAATAATTAATAGTATAGCATGTGAAAAAAAAATTTCAGTTATACTATTGCAGTCATGATAATATCTTATATCCATTACAACTTCAAGGGAAAAAAAGCTTATTTTATTTATAATAGAAAACAAAATTAAAAAAAATTAAGCGGATAAATTTTAGCTTCTTAAAAAAATTAATAAAACTAAATTTAAATTCAAATCCGCAACTACTGTGTTGCACAATGGTTTAAAAACAGGTTTGTGAGTCCTTTGTCTCCCAGAACCTATCCTATGGAAAAAAATGCTTCCAGAAGAGTTCATAAATGGCAGCACTAAAGTAGTGTGATTAGCGTGAGATGGCACAATGAGTCGATAAAATACAATCGTACTTTTAGATGATAAAAAACTTATCAGTTTACACTTCCGCTGTTATTTTTATGTGTTATAATTGGGTATCATATACATGTTTTATATGAAAACCTGAACAAACATTGGTTCGACCTGAAGAAATTTTAAAAGCATCATTTTAGCATCTGTTTCCAATTAAGCTTAATATAGCCCTTAGCTACGGTCGTTTCCCAGATCAGAATGGTTTTCCCCGGAATCGTTCCTACACTTTTCTCCAGTCGCATTTTATTATAAGTAGATATACGCTTTATAAGCGTTTTACTACCTATACATACCTTAAAAGCAATTTTAATTATATCCTTTCAAAGATGACAAATCATAAAAAAAAATTCATTCTGAGTCAAATAAAGTGAATTTCTTCGCTCTTATGACGTCACAAGATAAATGCGTTATGCCTTTTTATAAAATAACTATAAAAAACATTTAACAATAAAATTTGTGTAATTTTTTAAACCTATAAAAACTATATTTTTTCTTTATATGTTCTTTATAGAAGCTCCCTAAAATTGGATAAGGAAAAGAGAGAAAAAAAGATTAAAACAATGCACTTAAATTTTAAGATGCTAAAGATAAACAAAAACCTTTAAAATAATATAAAAATGAAAATTTTCAGACTTAAATCAATTATAAAAATATATTCAAAATATTTCATTTTAATGGGTTTTATTTGCGGATATCAAAATTGCTTAACAAAATCCTGTGGCTTCTAAATATTAATAACTAAAAAAATATAGAAAATAAATGAGCAACAACATAATGTGCGCTACATAGCAAAAGCATTAATTTTTGCATTGATGTTATTGATTGTAAGTTTAATGCTACTCGAGCTGATATGCATTATTTGATGAATATTTAAAAAAGGGATGGTGTATTTAATATCCCACACAACACACGTTATCTATAAGACGTCGACTTATAGTATGAATACGTCTATAACCTCCATAATGTTATTTAGATGTGCATATCAGTAAATAAACAGACGTCGATCTGACATTTCCCATTTAGATTTCTATCAGACGTCTGTGACCTGCAACAGACGATCTGTGGCTTTCGCTCTTTTAACATCTAAAGGAAATCCTTTACTCCATGTCCTTAGGAAATACTCAAGATTGCATCCAATGGATTTGCGAATAACACGCATTATGCATCTCTTATGGAAAAAGTACTTCTACTTCAACCGCAAGCGAGCGGGGAAATCCGGAAAGCACGTTTTGTTCTGTGTTGTTCTCGGTGTTGTTGGCCAGAGCCATTTTTACTTGCTGTGAGCGATATTACTAAAATTTAACAACGTGCTGCCTATTATTTGAAGCATTCATAAAGAAGGTAAGTTACTTTTTACTTCTTTCATACATTTATTTTCCCATCTATCGTATATGATTTTATATAATATTGATTGAAATTATTTTGTGTTTATTTCAAGTAGGATGTTCTTATTGGTATCGGGGCGTTTTGATTTATTTAATGCAACTTGCGTGTATAAATCTATGCGTAACAAAAAATAGTTTTTAGAATCTTAAAATTTATTAGAAGTGGGACGAAAATTCTGCCTTTTAGCCGAATACTCGGCGTGTTTGTATATCGAAAGCTCGTTGGTCGAATAGTGTAAGGTATGTGTTAATACAGAATATGAATTTTTTTCATTTTTTCTAATTTTTTTTTAAATTAATCCATTTACGATTACTCTCTAACACATTTATGAAGTCATTTTCATTCGTAATTGCACAAAATGTACAGTTATTTGAATGTTTAAAATTACAGCATTTCCGTATTTCCTATAAGAATCTTATAGAAAATGTTGTCCAAATTAGAGATTAAGCTGTCAGGAAAATGACTTTGTGACATTACGTACAGCTCAAGATGTATCAACTGTTATTAAAAAAAGAACACTGCTTCATTCTAAACTGCTTAAATATTCATTAATGTGTAAAATCCATGCACATATAAAAAAAGGCTTTATGAATATATCAAAAAGATTTAAATAATAATAAAAGCACTGAATACAAAATATTGCAATTTTATTTTATAAATATTTTTTGTAAATATAGTAATCACTCTACTCATTGTTATTTTATTTATATGTTTAGATTTTAAGTTGTTTAAATTAACAAGAGAATGTAATAAAACTTAAGAATATTCAAACATTATGCATTTAAGCAAGCACTGCAAGTGCAGCATTATTTTTTAAACTACAAAATGATTTCCACATTTAATTTTTAATACAATAATGAATTTAAAGTAACATAAGTGGAACATAGTAATTTTAGAATTGAAGGAATAAATATATGTCATTTCAGTTTTTTAGATTTATTTTCTGTTATATACAGGTTACGCCCAAGTGGTCCCAGCCTGTAAAAACCCATTTGTGGGGGGGGGGGGGGGGGGGGTGTTTTTTCACCCAAGAATGCTAAGACAAATGTGGCTAACATATATGTGGCACAAAAATCATGGTTAATTGTTCAATAGCAACAATTCAATAAAACATATCTAAGATACGGTAAATTGGTTTTATTTACTTTTCGCTGCAATTACAGAGATTCAAAATAGTTTTTTTTTTTATTCTATTGCCTTAAAAAATAACAAATGAAATGAATGAAAGGTTTTTATTGTTAATTATATATTCTAATTGAAATTAGTTGACGTACAAAAAATGTCACAGGTACAATATTTGGCGCGAGTGTTTGATTTATCGGCACATGTCCTAAACTTATTTAAATAAATTGAACATAGAAATTTACTTTATAAAAAATACCAAAAAATTAAAATATTATACTTGTGATTGTAGTTATCTATAATTTCCTGAATATTGAACATAGAAAGTTTTTTCTTTAAAAAGTATTCGAAGCGTAAAAGCTTATTTTTTCAAAATTTCGTTTTTTCGCCAACCGGAGGTAAATCGCCAAATAAACAAAATTTTTATTGTTTTTTTATGGACGTTATAAAAAGGTTCTGCCGAAATTTTTTTTATAAACATATGTAACTATATGAGAAGAACACTGTAATTTTTTCAGATTTTTCTGAGAATGCCTGTATGGAGACCTTCCTTGTTAGTATGAATTAAAGAGATACCAAACTGGTCGCCAAGGGCGGCTAGTAAAAGATAGAATTTTGTTTTAAGCCTGACATAGCTCAAAACTTGAGAGTTCAAATTAGGAATTTTTTTATATAATGTATACGTAATATTTAACAGTACTATTTGGTTATCCCATCGACGAAAAATCTATCGCCAAACTAAAATTTGCCAAGAATGGATTATTGTGAATGTTACATCCAATAACATTAAATAAGAGTAATAATGGTGTTTAAAACATCATTAAATGATTTTTATTTCAAATTTGTATTTTTATTTTTTTTTCCACTAATTGTTTTTTCATTATTTAAAATTAAACAATATGTATAATTTGGCTATTAGTTTGATGAAATTGAACTATGGGATTACCAAGCAGTACAGATTTAACATGAATATTTTTTTTTTTCTAAATAAACTGAAATTAACATAATGAAGACATAAATTTATATAACATGTGAAGTGAATTATCACTTAATCAGTTCGTAACTTTATTTAATAACACTGATATTTTAAAAATGTACGGGTTTAACAATTTGATACTTTTGATGTGTCATATAAAAAAAACTCAACTCAGAATGTGTATAAATCAGGGGTGATTCTCGTCCGAAAATTTAAGGATCCTCTTCTGAAAATTTGAAATTGGGTTATCAGTTCCGCATAGTTGCCAACTTGTATGGTTTTGTGCGCGGAAAAAACAATTGCGTAGAAATGCAAATTACGTGATAGGAATCGCCAAAATAGTATACATTTCGTCAATATTTCATGGAAAAACGACGATTTCGTCAATGTTTTTGTAAACGAACTTTGTCAAAAGATCGATGAAAAACGTGAATTTTTTGTGCGGATCGCAGAAAAAACGGCAAATTCACCAAATATTGCAGATAAAACACTGATTTCTTCTGAAGACGGCTGGAAAACGCTGATTTCGTCTCAAGATTGCAGATATAAAGCTGATTTCATTAAAAGATCGCAGAAAAAAATGCCGTTTTCGATAAAAGATCTCTTAAAAATATTTTGTCAAAAGAATATTTGAAAAAATACGCCAATTTCATCAAAAGATCACGGAAAAAAAAGCAATTCTAAAAATCGCGGGAATAAAATGTTTTTGAGAAAAAATCGCATAAAAAAGCAAATTTTGTCTAAAGATCGTCAAAAAAATGCAGATTTTACTTTAAAAAAAACATGGGAAAACGCCGATTTTGGCAAAAGATCGCAATAAATCGCCGATTTTGCTAAAATATTGCTGATTTCGTTTGAAGGTAGCGGGAAAACGCCGATTTTGTCCAAAGATCGCTGGAGGGGGGAACTCTCAACGAATGCAAATTTCTTGTGCGGATCGCAGAAAAAACGGCAAATTCACCAAATATCGCAGATAAAACACTGATTTCTTCTGAAGACGGCGGGAAAATGCTGATTTTGTATGAAGATTGCAGATATAATGCCGATTTCATTAAAAGATCTCAGAAAAAAAATGCAGATTTCGATAAAAGATCGCTTTCAAATAAAAGATTCCCCCCCCCCCCCCGCTTGTCAAAAGAATATTTGAAAAAATACAGATTTCATCAAAAGATTACAGAAAAAATGACGATTTCATCATAAGATCGAGGGAATAAAACGCTGTTTTTGAGAAAAAATCTCATAAAAAAGCAAATTTTGTCTAAAGATCGTCGAAAAAATGCAGATTTTACTTAAAAAACACATGAGAAAACGTCTATTTCGTCAAAAGATCACAGAAAAACCGCCGATTTTGGCAAAAGATCACAATAAATCTCCGATTTTGCTAACATATTGCTGATTTCGTTTGAAGGTAGCTGGAAAACGCAGATTTTGTCCGAAGATCGTTGGAGAAGGGAACTCACGACCCCCCCCACCCCCGAATTTTTTAGAAATATCCGAAAATGCAATGTGAATTTCCGGAAAAAAATTTTCATCCAGAAATCACCCCTGGTTATAAATGATACATTTATTAGTTTTTAGGAAGCAAGGTTGGGTTTTTGACGTCAAAAAGGGTTTTTTGACATGACGACGGTTTAAACCGGATTAAACCGTCAAAAACCTGTCGAAAACCCATAGAGTTACAATCTGCAGTGATGCACTAGAGTTTGTTGTTAAATTTTTAAATTAGCAACAGTTGCCATACATTATGCTGAAATTTAATTATATTGTGGGTAATTAGCAGGTCTTTAAATATTTCTAATTAATAAAAATTAAGGTAAAAATGTTAGATTTCAAATCTCAGAAATTTATCTAGAAATGGGCATGCAGAAATATTTGCACAAAAATTATGTTTAAATATCTCGTTTATTATTATTTTAATGTTTAAAAAAATCTAAAGTTATTTAGTATGCATTTTGTCATAGTTACCGTATTTTCGGGTGTATAGCCCACAACCCTAAATCGAGCAATGCAGTAAAAAAAGTTTGTGTATAACCCGCGGGCTATACACAATTTATGAACGTATATTTCGATCAGGGTTCGAAATTAGAAGCCATTGGTCATAATTTTTAACACAAATTTACCGAATTTTTTCGTGATGCATAATACCTACAGTAATTCGGCTAAGAAATTAAGATTATCATTACCTTAATTTTCAGAAGAAATGCCTCTGTGTTTACGTGTTTTAAGATAAAATTTCAAGAGATGCGGCGTTTACGCGCATTTTTTTTTTTTCAAACAAGCGTGATATTTTTTCTGAATTTTTCCAAAAAAAAAAACAGTGATGAATTTAAAATTTCGAACATAAAATGTATACGTATCTTAGGTCATTGGTTCCCAAAAGGAACGAATTCTTGGAATCGGTCCGAAATGCCCCAACTTCGAAAAGGAATGATTTCTCGGACTCTATATGAAGTGACCCTGGAAAAGTTCAATTCCTTGAACTCGTTCCGAAATGAAACGATTCTGTTAAGGAACGATTCCTCTGAATCGTTTCGAAAAAAGCCGACTGCTCTGAATCGATCCAAAATGACATAAATCACGCACTTTTTTTTGTTCTTTGCAACAGGGTAGGGTACCAACTCCGAAAAGGAACGACTCCTCGGACTCTATCTGAAATGAAACGACTCCGGAAGAGTTCGATTCCTTGAACTTGTTCTGAAATGAAACGACTCTGTAAAGGAAAGATTCATTGGGAACGACACAATGGGGTGCTGCAGCATCGATTCGCTAGCAAAAAATTTTCTGATATTTTATTTATAGATTCTTTTTTATTTTTTTTAGGCCTCATGTATAAGTTGACCCCCCACTTTGAAGTTCTTTTTTTGTCTAAAATTTCCCGACTTATACGCGAGTATATACGGTTAGCTATTATAGATCTATCAGTGCAATACTTGGCGGTAGTTGCGACAGTTCTTCCAAACCCAGAAATAACTGTATTTAAGCAGTAAAAAAAAAAAAGCCTTTACAAACATGGGAGAACTCTCTAAATTTCGCGGCATAGCGAAAAAAATTTACAAATTTTGATGGGTTTTTTTTTTAATTTTTTTCAAGTTTAAAAGTTGTAGAAAAAATATCATGATTTCCAATTAAAAAAAAAACTCTTTGTATAACTCGTACCATGTATAAGCTGCAGCGGCTTTTTGGAAGGTTTTTTTCTTGTATAAGCCGCGGACTATACACCCGAAAATACGGTAGTATTTACAAGTTAAGTGTTATAAATGCAGGATTTTCAAAAATGTAAAACTTGATACATGTGTTTAATTTTTTTTTTAATGCTATACACATTATATACAGAAGTGTGTAAAGAGAAAATTGTGACAGGGGCAAATTTAGAATTTGGTGTCCCTCCACCCAACTTTTTCTTGTGCAGGCCAAAAAATAACGTTTGTAGTATAAATTTGGATAGTGCCCCCTAAATTTCTGTGCACGGGGCAACTGCCCCCCTCCCTCCTTCTTCTCACAGAGCTGATTGTATACATAATATCTAATAGGTTAATTTGAATTTAAATATAATGCATATAATTTATTATATGTATGATTATTACACACTATAAACCCTTTTTTCTCTACCCCGCCCCACAACACACACTAATGGTATTAAGAATACAAATAATGCTTATTTTGAAAGCAAGGTAAGACGAGAAGTAATTATTCAACAACTGAATACTTAAGATATTTAACAAAATTTTATAGCATTCAGGTAAAAAGAAAAATAATAATAAGAAGAAATTCATAAGTATTTGTATAAGCTAATTTTTCAGCATAGTAAATAAATAGGTTGAATATTGTAAATAGATACTTGGATGTTTTTATTATCTTTATGTTTGTTATAAATTCAAAAAATGACTGATAATTTAAAATTCAGAATTACTGATTTTTTTTGAAAAAACTAACTAACAATTGTAAAAGTCAAAACAGAAAAAATCTACAAAATACTTCTAAAACACAAAATATTATGTAGTTTTTTTTATTATCTTATAAAATACATAATTTTAAAAAATAAAACATTCATTAAATATTTCTAATTAATTTGATTACATAATCTAAATCAATCCAAATGAAATTATCAAAGTAGAAATTCAGTTCAATAATGCATTTCATTTGCCCCACGTAGCACATAACCAGTTTTGAACAATTTTCTGTTTCTAATCAATTACGGAACTTGTCTAATATTTTATATTATTTTAAACTATACACTAAGTTTGGTTATAAATAAATTTCTTCATAATATGATCCCTGCATATTTTGAATAACACATTAAAATTTAATAAATAATATTACAAAAGATAAGTTTTCCAAAGTCTGAGATTTTGTTTAATATTCAAAATATGTTTTTCAAAAATTTAAATTTATTTTTCTTACAACATATTTAGAAACATTTTCCTTATTTATCGAAATAATAAGCAAAATAAGCAAATAAATTTTACTTATTAAATATAAATATAGGTAAATATATATATATGTAAATAAATATTTTTATTTACATATAAATATAGGTTTTTGACAGTTTTAGACATTTTTGACATGACGGTTTAAACCATGGTTAAAACCGTCAAAAACTGTCGCATGTCAAAAACTTGCCAACCCTGTTAGGAAGATGTACAAAAGTTTGAAAATTGATCATTTAAACATGTATTTGTATAATGTTTTGATGCATGATCAATTACGACTTTTTTCTTCTCCCTATATTAGGAATATATTTTTCAAAATGCCAAAAACAGCTAAAAGTTTGTCATGGAGAAAATATAAATATATAAATTCGGTTGTGTCTCAGCACAATGATGAAAAACTTACAAAACCAAATGAACTGCAAAGTATGATTTTGTCAACTGCACACAAAACAGCAACTCATTCAAATAGCACTACTTTATCAAATAATACATGTTTGTTTGATAATGATATTGAAAGTATTAGCTATGATAATGATATTGAAAGTATTAGTTATGATAGTGATATTGAAAGTATTAGTTATGATAGTGATGTTGAAAGTATTGCAAGCGATTCATCAAACTGTTTAAGTAGTTCTGATGATGAATGGGTTAATGAAGAAATTTTTTTGGGGGGGGGGGGTGCATTGGATAGCTGAGGTAACTTTCAACATCGCTCCTTGATTACTTTTTCGATTTTGGTTGCAGTTTTTTCTATCAAGTTCCTTTTAATTTCAGAACAGTTTTTGAAAATTAAAGTAACTTTATTGATTTTGGTTGCAAGTATTTTCTATTAAGTAATCAAACAGCAATCTTGAGAGGGACCTCAGCTATCCAATGCCAAAAAAAAAAAAGTCAAAATGCAGAAGAATTATTAAATAGAACCATTATAAGATCATTTCGGTGTCTGTCACAGACATTTCACTCAACTAGGAAACGTAGAAAGCTCAAATTGGGGGAAGTAATAGATTGTTGACCCACAAATTTATAGATTAAACATTTACAAATATATTTATAAGAGCAGTAGGGGGCTAATTAAGTTATAAATCTTAAGTGTTAAAAATTTGGTTCTGCATGTGGTTGTCACCTATTTTCTATCTTTGTTTTTTAAATTGTGTATTTTATACTTTTTAAAAAGATGAGCTTTTGTAAACATGCACCATTCTCTATGTGGTAGTATGTTTATCTACTAATTTATCAGTTAATATTTGCCAACTAATTTTGCAGAAAATGTTTGCTGTAGTCGAGTTTGGAGACCATTCAGTGTCCACAGTACCAACATCCTGGATCAAAGGAGAATATTGTGTATGGCCGAATGTAAAAGATACATCGAAAGCAGCCAGAACAAAGTTAGAGCCAAAAGAAGATTGGAAGACTTATAAAGTTTTCATCAAATCAGTTTATAGTAAGTTTTTATGCATGTTTTAATTTTAAAATTTATTGCTTATACTTTATAAAATTGAAATGCTTTAACATTATTAAAGTAATGAATTTGGTCTTGAATTTTTAGCAAAAATAATTACAATTTAGGACAAATTTAAATTTGTGTGTTGTGCTAAAAATTAAATGTCTTCTGTAGTTCTCATGCATTTACATTTCTAATATAAATAAAAGTAACAAAAATTCGGTTTTAAAAAACCCAGGCCTCGGAGCGAGTCGCTAAACTCGCTATTTTTTTTTTTTCTATTATAGTCTATATTTTTCAGATTTAATCTCTTTTTTTGCTTTTTTTCTTTTTATAAATGTTCTTTACCCATCGATCGATCGCAGGAAAAAGATCGTAACTTTCCTCATTTGACAGCGGGAAAAAAATCTCGAAATTCAAGAATTTGTCGTGAGGAAATATCGGAAAACTTGTCAGTTTGTCGCAGGAAAATCTCGAAATTTGTTAACTGTTTGCGGGTAAAAATCGCACAGATTTTCAGTCGGAAACTGGCAGAAAATCATGGATTATGTTAATCTGTCTTAGAATGAAACCATGAAATTCCATGAAACTATAGTGAAACTTAGTTGTGGAAAAAAATATACTGAATTTCCCGGGAGCAGAATCAGCGCAACGCTGCGACGTACGTCGCAGACTATTTTTCAACTGTTAAAAATGAAACAAAAATTATAAAATTTCGGTCTGAAATCCAAAAATTCCGACACAAAATGTATTGGGAATTTCGACAAACAGTGTTCGAAAAGAAATCTATTTCGTCATAGATTGCGAAAAACATGCGAATTTCATCCAAGAATCGTGAAAAAACAGCAAATTTCTTCAAAAAATCATGAAAAAAGGCATTTTTCGTCAAAAAATCACAAAAAACGGTAAATTTTCTCAATAAATTGCGAAAAATGACAAATTGTGTTTTAAAAAGTCCGAAAAAAATGGCAAATTTCTTCAAAAAATCTGAAAAAAAAAGGAAAATTTCTTTAAAAGATCACGAAAAAAACGTCAGTTTTCATCAAAGAATCACGAAAAAATGGCAAATTTCTTCAAAAGAATGCGAAAAAATGGCAGTTGCAGTTTCGCAAAATGATCATGAAACAACAGTGAATTTTTTCGATAAATCCCCAAAAAAGGCAAATTTCATCAAAAGAACACGGAAAAACGTAACAAGTAGAGATGAAATGTTCGAACATTGCATCCAAAGATTTTTGCAAGTGCTGTTTAGAAAAATTTCTATTTTTTTAAAAGATCTTTCACTCTAATCTTTAACCCCCTGATGGCAGCAAAAGGACAAAATTGTGGTTTTCTCTAATTATTTTAAATTGCTAAAAGAAAAAAATTATGTATTTCGTATAGGTATATATATAAGCCTTAAGAATATTAATCATAAGTCTCTAACTGGATTAGAACTGTAGAATTATATAAATTTAAATAATGCTAATATTACTGTAAAACCTGCAGCTTTAGTGAATGGATATATCAGTTTGCGGCAATTAGGTTAATAGGACCCTTACAAAAATTTTCATGAAACAGGATTCCTCACAATTTTTTAATTTAAAAACAGGACTATTCAAAGTGTTGTCTTAATTTCTATCTTGCAAAAATTTTCTCAATTGAAATGCTTGAGTATGTTGTAGAATGAACACTGATACAGTTTTATAGGGACAGGGTGGCTATTGATTCTGGAAATCATGGAATAGGGGAAAATTTTTCAGTGCGAAAATGTTTTCACCTTACTAACAACATTGATTTGTTACCAAACAGGCTACATTTGAACCAATGTCACAAAGACATAAAGTCGTACTTATGCCTAGCGGTATCTCTCTGCATGAAAGTTAAATTGTCATATAGAGATTTTAAAAAGTTAGTTCGTTCACGATCTTTCGACAAAATTTGCACGTTTTTCTCAATTTCTTGACAAAATGTACACTCACAATTTCTTGGCAGAATTTGCATGCTTTTCATGTTTTCATAATTTGAGTTTCTCATGAATTCTTGACAAAATTTGAAAATTTTTTTGATACATTTTGTACATATTTTGCAATCTTTAGACGATATTTATGCGTATTTGTAATATTAAGATGAACATTGCATATTATGAAATTACCTTTGCTAATTACTGTGCAGTTTTTGTTTTTTCTTCTCCAAATGGATATTTGCAAGCTGGATAAATGTGTTAGACACTAAAGCAGCATATGTTAAAAAATAGATTGTTATTTAATGATAAAAATCGGGGAAATCTGATACAGATAATCGGAATTTTCATTTCTTTAGCCACCCTAAAGGGGTACAGAATTCTGAAACGTTTTTTAATTCGCTACTCATATTTTGAAACCTGTATTTTTTCTCTTTTTGCAGGTGCTGTTCGTAGAAATCCATCTTTCAGTCAGTCAACTAATAATGACATTGAAATGGTCATTAAAGATTGGTTGCGTCATGCAAAAGCCCGCTGCAGAGAATAATTTGTTTTATTTTTATGTAATAAAAAAAGTACTCTTCACATGTCTTTTTTTTTCCTTCAAGTATCAACAAGACAATTAAATCATTGAACAAAGTAAATCTTTTAAATATCCCTGTTCTTTTTCAGCAGCAGAATCATTTTACAGATAAAATTTGTTTTATAATTTTAGTTTTCATTTTTTCTGTTCAAAGTTTCTTCCATATGGGTAGACTTGCAAATTTTGTAATTATTTTTAAATGAATTGACTTGTGTAAAGGATGCTTCCTATGATTACTATGCCTCAATTTTAGCATATTTGCCTTTGACAAATAAGATTAAGCGTTAGTGCTGAAGTTTGGCATGTTATATATATATATTTATATTTGTAGAATTCTCTTTCATGTTATATTAGAGCATATAAAGTTTCACCAAGGCTGGTTTATCCCTTTCACATTTACTTGTTACATTAAACCTATTTTAGATTACAAATTACTATTAAAAATTATACTATTACTATATTAAAGCTGTTTAGGAGAATCTCATGAGTAAATATTCAGAATATAATTACAGATCCTATTTCTTTTTATAAAGAATTTTCAACAAAGTTTTTATACAGGTATGAAATTAGTAAAAGATTTCTGAACCAGGTGTTTCATAATTCAAAATTGGGATTTTAATATTTTATCCAAAATCTGGAAAAACCAAAGAATTTTAGGAGATGTGATGACATTTTTTTTTTGTGTGTGAGTGAGGGGGGGGGAGGCATATGTAAATGATTAAATTAATATCCTGTAGTGTGAAAATTTGATACAATATTTTACTCTGACCATGTCAAATTCATCCTGTGCCACTAGACGAATTATCAAAAATACACCTAAAAAAATCAGTTTTCTTCTTAAAAAATGAATAATTATTTTCCGAGCATTTCGCTCTCCCTGTCTGCTGTGATAACGCAAGTTATTTAGAGATGCATATCTATTGTATTTTCAAGGATTAAAATATATCTGGAGATTGTTTTTAAACTCATTTATGATTTATTGTTTAGATATTTAAAATGTTTTATTTACAGACGTCAGTGAACAATTATTTGAGGTAGAAAAACTTAGTGACAGAATACATTTTAATATTGTGCATCATTTAAGATAATAAAAAAAATTCATCACAATTGAACATATGTAATGAAATTGGAAATACCTCTACTTTTAATTAAACCATTTGCAAAATAGTTTGAAAAGTAAACTTTATTGACACAAGAGTTATGTATGTTTATCAATAAACATGAAAATTACCCTCATTGCTTAAACACCTTCATTTATGAAATTTATTTTTAAGATTATACATGAGGGGCTTGCAACTATAGCAAAGGTGTGGAAAGAAAAATAGTCTGTTCAGATACATAAAATCTGTTTTATTTACTTTCACAAAGACTAAGTTTTTGTCATGTTTACTGTGAGGATGGGTATAAATCAGATTTTGTCTTCTAAATGGACTCTTACTTTTTCAAAATGGATGTTTTGTATTGGGATTGTGAACCTCTCGTATTTTCATTAACAGATAACAAATTTAAATAAAGTGTATGGGATAAGATATGCTGAAATATACTTTATGTACATTTTTTAAATTTGTGATCTGTTAATAAAAATGAGGGGTTAACAATCATAATATATACTAAATCCATTTTGAAAAATTAAGTGCATTTAGTATCTTTCAGCATTTCTTATTCAAACTCTGGGTACTCTTTAAAAGAAAAATTTAACATAAGACATGCAAAAATGCCATTTCATTGGAAATATATCTCCTCATTAGTGACCGCCTTCATATTTGTAAGTTATAGTTTAATATAAATGTTAACTGATACATAGGATTTTTAAGGCATCAGTGGAAAAAAATATTGCAAACTAACAATTGATCCTTTTATAAAGCCATTTTCTTTTAAATTAGTTCTAACCAAAATATAAGGCATAACTTTAAAATTTTGCTTATAAAGTAATTTTAAATGTTCATTGTTAAAGAGAGTTCTTGATTTAGTCGCTTGAAAAGAATTTTGTAATAGTATTAATTAAATATTGGTATCTATTTCTACAAATATAAAAGTACTGAAAGCTGTATTTTTAATGAAATTTTTTGCTTATCTTGAATATAGGTTGTCCATCAAAAATACCCTGATTTTAAAGTTAAATTTCTCAAAAACAAAGATCGATGGAATTATGTGGTAAATGGTTTATTTATTAGGTAAACTTGGTAAAATAAATGTTATACAGAAATTTTGATCAGTGAATATTTTGAAAAGATTGTTCTAATTGCAAACAATATTTGATTTGACATTTTCCTTATTTTAGATTTCTTAGAGAACTCTTTTTTGGCTAAGAGTGCCACATTTTGACGATTTTTGAACTAAATTTGTGGAATTTAGAAATTTCAATAGTTTAATTCTGAAAATCGTTAAAAACAGGCACTGTTTTTCGAAAAAAATCATTCCCACAAGCAATCTGAACATAATCTTTTAAAAATATTCACCTATCGAAACTTCTATATAACATTTTTACAGCTTGCCTAGTAAAAAAAAAAACTGTTTACAGCATAATTCTATCGGGTCTTATTTGCTGGACACCCTGTATGTCTATAAGGAGTACCATATATCGAAAAATAGTTCTATGTATAGAGGTCTTTTAGACCGGTATCGAATGAATATTGATATCTGCAATGCAAGTCTTAAGTACGTGTATAGGAAGTACTTAAATTTAAAAAATAGATCTATATTTAGAGGTCTCACAGACATTTACTGGATGTTCTTAGATATCTAGAATCAAAGTATTAAATTCATCTGTAAGAAGTACCACATGTCGAAAAGGGATCTATGCTTGGAAGTCTTATAAATGTGGTCTTCATCTATAAATAGTACCTTATGTTGAAAAGTGGTCTATGCTTGGAGGTCTTATAGATGTAGTCTTGTAGACTATCTGGATATAATCAACGTCTGGAGGAACTCAGAGAGATCACACATGTTATTTCTAATAGACGTAAAAAGAGAGTATCGTGGATATTTTTAGATAACCTATAGATGTTTTGGCCGTCTTGTATTTACAACTTCTATATGACTTATAGATGATTGTGTGCTATGTGGGACGTGACGTCATATGCTTTATCTCGCGTCCAAACATAAAGCAAATGTGGTATTTTCACATTTGTAAACATATTGATTTGCGCTTCATTTTTAAGAACTTAGAAACATAATGCAAGAATAAGAAAAATCAAAATTTAACAGAAAGACCATACGTGCTTTAAATTGCAAACGGGGAGTTATTATGTTTTCTTTGGGTTCCAGATGTGCACCAGTTTAGAGTATCAGCCGTCGCTGTGACGTCAATGCAAGGGGTCTATATCAGAATAGCACATGACAATCGTTAATATTTTTCTCATCTGGAAATATACCATAATAAAATGGCATATCTGCAAAACTAGAAATTATACCCCAGAAACTGGCATTCCTATGAGTGTCTTCCTATGAGTTAATGCTTCAAGAAAGACTCGGAGATGTGATCCAATGATCACATAGCATAAAGTTAAAGTTTGAGCTTTTAAGTCCTAGTGACCATATCGTGCAATCGTGTGTTTGGGGTATAGGAAGAGTGGCATACACTGGGTTCTGCTCCTCCTTCGCTCGGGCCACATGCAAATAATAATAGCGCAAAATTTGTCAATATTAGTCCCCTTCAGACAGTGGCATTCCCACATACTTTAGCATTTTTTATGCAAGAAATATTTGTTTTACATCTCACACACAAAAAATCACTCACAAACACGAATTAACAATTTTGGATTAAATAAATATTTACAGAGAATTTTTCGTTATTGACACATACAAAAAGTTTCCCAGGAAAGTGAATTAAGAAACGCTTGCTGAAACCACTCTCACGAGAGAATTTATTACGGCATGTCTAACAAAAAAAAATATTTTTCCCGAGTATGGATTAACATATGTTTTTTAAAGTAATACAAGAGAATCTCTCGTTACATATCTCACACACAAATGGTTTTTCACCAGTATGAATTAATAAATGCCTTCCTAAATCATTCTTATGAATGTCTGGTCTGTCTTCAGGGAGGATTCGGAGATGTAATCCATTGATTACTAAACAAATCTTTACTGAGACTAAACAAATCTTTACAGAGAATTTTTTGTTCATATGACACATAGAATAAGTTTTCCAGCAAAGTGAACTAACAAATGCTCGTTTAAATTACACTTACGTGTGAATTTAATATAACATGTCTAATAAATAAATTATTTCTCCTTAGTATGGATTAACATATGTTTGCTTAAAATACAATTACAAGAGATACGTTTGTGCATCATAAATTAATAAGTGTGTGCTTAAATGACTGCTGTGAGCGAATTTCTTTTCGCATATCTCACACACAAAAGGATTTTTCACCAGTATGAGTTAACAGATGCCTGCTTAAAGTGCCTTTTAGTGAGAACTTTTTATTGCATATCTCACATACATAAGGTTTTTCACCAGTATGAATTAATAAATGTCTTCTTAAATCACAGTTTCGTGAGAATTTCTTGTTGCATATCTCACATGCAAAAGGTTTTTCACCAGTATGAATTAATAAATGTCTTCTTAAATCACTCTTTGGTGAGAATTTCTTGTTGCATATTTCACACTCAGATAGTTTTTCACCAGTATGAATTCTAAGATGACAGCTTAAATAACTCTTTCGAGAGAATTTTTCATTGCATATCTCACACGCAAAAGGTTTTTCACTTACATGAATTAATATATGCTTTCTTAAATCACTCTTTTGTGAGAATTTCTCGTTGCATATCTCACACTCATATAGTTTTTCACAAGTATGAATTCTAAGGTGACAGCTTAAATGAGTCTTTCGAGAGAATTTCTTGCTGCATATCTCACATGCAAAAGGTTTTTCACCAGCATGAATTAATATATGCTTTTTTAAATCACTCTTTTGTGAGAATTTCTTGTTGCATATCTCACACTCAAATGGTTTTTCACCAGTATGAAGTCTAAGGTGACAGATTAAATGACTCTTTCGAGAGAATTTCTTGTTGCATATCTCACACTCAAATGGTTTTTCACCAGTATGAATTCTAAGATGACTGATTAAATGACTCTTTTCCAAGAATTTTTTATTGCATATCTCACATGCAAAAGGTTTTTCACCAGTATGAATTAATTTATGCCTTCTTAAACTATCCTTTTCCGAGAATTTTTTGTTGCATATCTCACACTGAAAAGATTTTTTACCGGTATGAATTAAAAGGTGTCTACATAAGTTGCCCTTTTTTGAGATTTTTTTGTTGCATATCTCACATACAATAGGGTTTTCACCAGTATGAATTAATAGATGCTTGGTTAAACTGCCTTTTTGTGACATTTTTTCTTACATACACAACTAAAACACAATTAAAACACACAAAAGGTTTTTCACGACTATGAATGAAGAGGTTGTGACTTAAAAAACACTTCTTCGAGAATTCCTTATTGCATATCTCATATATAAAATGCTTCTTACCTGTATGAATTGACAGATTACTTCCTAAATTACATTTCTGAGAAAAAAATTCTGAACTTCACAAATAAATGTCTTTCCATGCTGATGGTAAGAATTCTTTTTCCAGAAAACTCTTGTGAGGTAATAATTTTCTGCATATTTCCTACTTTAAAGACTGTTTTCACTGCTGTGATTTTTTATCTAAATTTATGGCTTTATGCATCTGCAAGAAATAAAAGTTACTCATCAATTTTTATGATTCATTAAAAAGAAACTTATGAAAAAATGAACTTACAATTAAAATTTGACATCAATGCAGAAAATAAAATTTAAATAAAATTTTAACCATGGTATTAAAAACTACAGTAAACTTTTAATTAAAAAGGTGTCTGATAAGTAAAGAAAATGATATATTAACTTTAATTGGTCAAAAGCTGAAATGAATTGAAATCATGATAATAAACGAAATGAATCTTAGAATTACAAAATCTTATCTTTAACGAATTTTCTGTAGGAACGGTCAATTTTTTTCATAATTACATTAAAAAATATATCCATATAGCGAAATATATATCTATATTTAATGAATTTTTTTAAATGCTCTTTCACATGTTCAGAAAACGCTTCACATTATAAGGAAAGGACATGTTAGCAAACAAAGGCTTCTTTCAACCAACTACATTTTTCCTTTAGCGATCATTACAGGAATCATCATAGCGACGTTGACCAATCATACAACAGAGCTTTTAATCGCAGACAAATTAGACCAATCAGATCGCCTTGACTTCTTGTATACAGTAAGAGTCCAAAAGACGGGCAGGAAATTACAGTGGATCCACAGTAATTTTTCCCACAGTGACGTCAGCTGCCCTTTCCTTATTGGAGGTATAACTTTTTTTCTTGGATTTCTGGTTTATATTTTATATATGCACTCCTCATCCTTATTCCTTATGTCCAAAAAAAAGGCATTCATCCCCCCAAGAAAAACATCCTTTTTCCATGGTTATACTTGACTTTGTTTTAACCAAGATGAGCATGCTTTCTTGGAAAAAATTTAAACATATCACAAAGCATCCCAAAAGACGAAACTATTCCATTGTCACCTTGAAAACGTTCGTTTCCTCGGTTGGATAGTAAGGCAAGGATAAAAGGGTAGTTTCAGAAAAGGCCGTCTTTTTCAGCAGGTTTCCATCTACCTATACTACCGTATTTTCGGGTGTATAGTCCGCGGCTTATACAAGAAAAAAACCTTCCAAAATACCGCTGCGGCTTATACACGGTGCGGGTTATACAAAGATTTTTTTTAATTGGAAATCGTGATATTTTTTCTACAATTTTTAAACTTAAAAAAAATTTGAAAAAACATCGAAATTTGTAAATTTTTTTCGCTATGCCGCGAAATTTAGAGAGTTCTCCCATGTTTTGTAAAGGCTTTTTTTTAGTGCTTAAATAAAGTTATTTCTGGGTTTGGAAGAACTGTCGCAACTATCGCCAAGTATTACACTGATAGATCTATAATAGCCATTGTGTTTGTAGAGTACAAAATCCAAAATCCGGAACCATTCCAACCTCGACAATTCTGAATTTAAGATCATTTTTAGTTTATATTTAAAAAAAAATAATCTACCCTACCCTGTGCAAAGAACAAAAAAAAGTGCGTGATTTGTGTCATTTCGGAACGATTCAAAACAGTCGCTCTTTTTCGAAACGATTCCGAGGAAGCGTTCCTTTACAAAGTCATTTCATTAAAAAAGGAGTTCAAGAAATCGAAATTTTCCGGAGTCGTTTCATTTCGGATAGAGTCCGAGGAATCGTTCCTTTTCAGAGTTGGTATATTTCGGACCGATTCCGAGGATTCGTTCCTTTTGGGAAGCAATGACCTAAGATATGTATACATTTTATGTCCAAAAATTTGCATGGAACTTTTGTGTTTTAAAAAGTCCCAGGCTCATAATCTTATTTAAATTAAAATTTGTCATTAGCATGGTTTTTCCTGTCCATGCCAGTGATAAAACAGCCATGCTAATGACACCTATGTACTTAAATGTAACCAGTGATTATCTGGTATTCTTTATAAAAAAATTTTAAAGTTTAATTTTACATATAAATTTAGATATTATATTTATTACCCCTAAAATATGCATTAAATCTGTCAGAAAATCACTAAGACAGCTTCTTGCATTGTTAATGTCAGAAAATTGCTTATGTAAACAAAATTTGTTGTTTGGTTAACAATGTTAAATTTCTTTAAAAAAATATCTTATTATTTAAAAAAAAACACATTTCTTTTTATATAGAATTTTAATTTGGTCCTTGTTCTTTTTTTAAAAGACTAATCTGAATATGGGGGAATGTAAGGCAATAGGTAGAGAAAAAAAAACTTAAAAGAGAGTGTGAAAAAAGAAGGGAGAAAATTAAAGATACAGATAAACAGCAAAAGCTTAAACATCATATATATATGTTACAGGCCAAACCCGATTTTAGGCCAAACTAGATTGGCCTAGTCCAAACTAGTCTATCCTAACGCCCATCGGATAAACTAGTTTTTCCTAGGCCAAAGTAGTCTATCCGAATGCTCATCGGATAAACTAGTTTTTCCTAGGCCAAACTAGTCTATCCGAATGCCCATCGGATAAACTAGATTTTCCTCGGCCAAACTAGTTTGGCCGAATGGTCATTAGGATAAACTAGTTTAGCCTGCTATTCATTGGTTTGAACTAGTTTATCCTAGGCCGAACTAGATTGTCCTAAGCCAATTCAATTTGGCGTGATTTTTTTTAAATCTAAAAACCGCCACGGCGCCAACTTTCTAGTTTTGATCTAATTTAGCCTAGGCCGATGCAATTTGACGCGATTTTAGCTCACAGACTATCAAAGCCTGAGAGCTAATGTGCTCGCAGATTCTGTGTGTGTGTATGTAACCATGTACGTACGTATGTACATACTTATGTACGTACGTATGTAGGACTAATATAACGCGACTAATATAACGGACTAATGTGTAACTAATATAACGCGAGCACTCTGGTGGTGGAATTTGGACGCGATTTAATTCAAACCAGCCGGCTTCGCCCGCTATCGGGCTCCTTCTTTTATATAAAATCTTGAAACGGACGTATGTTGAAGCGAACGAACTTCGAAGAGAAAAAAACATTATGATAAATATTTAAGAAAAAGGATTCTGCATCGAAATACCACTATTTTCTAATAGTAATTTTTGTAAAAATGTTATATTCTTGCCGGAACTTTCTGAAACTTTGTGGTAGTTTATGGCATATGATATAAATTTATATAAAAAAAAATTACATTTCGGCGTGAAAGTGGATGTGGTTGCGAACAAAATCAGGAAATATTACGGAAATTCTATGTTTTAAAGCACCGCGACCTCAAGTAACATATCTACTAATAGGTTGTTTAACGGAGTTTCATTCAGATACAGTTTTGTTAATAATAGAGTACGCTCCCTGGTGTTGGAATGAGGAACTAATATAACGTGGCTTAGTTAAAACTTGCTGGCTTCGCCCGCTATCGGACTGGCGTGGGCAGCGGGGATTTGGTTCGAATTTCGTTCGCTTCGAAGTTCTTTCGAAAAGGAGGGTTACATTCGGTGGTGCGTGCTCAGCACGCTTGCTACGATTTAAATTTTGTTCGCTTCGAAGTTCATTCGAAAAGGAAGAGGGCATTCGGCAGTACGCGTGCAGCACACCTGCTATACGCTGCCGCAGGCTGTGGGTACGCGGCCAAAGAACTAATGCACGAAATTTAATAAAAAATTAGGGTAATTTAATTAGGGTAATTTAATAAAAAATTCAGGTAGTCTCTGATCTAAATTGATGCTGATTAGTTTTTGGGGCAAATCGTTCATCAGGTTGAGCTACTGTTTTGCATTTTTTACGATTTACGCACCAGCTTTATCTTAATAACTAATACCATCAAATTTCCATCGAACTTTAGATTCAGTTCGTCCATGACATGAGTTGGTGTTGTTTCTATTTTGAAGTAAATCACTCAACATGGCTATGATATGCAATTTTCACAATAGCTGTATCTCAAGAACTAATGGACGGAATTTAACAAAAATTTATAATCAGATAGTCTCTGATATAAATCGATACTGATTACTTTTTCATGTAAATATTTCAACAGATGGCGCTTCTAAAGTGCGTTTTTACTGATTTGCATTAACACTATTTCAATGACTAATTTACGGGTTTTCATCAAACTTCCGAATCAGTAAATCCGTGATATGAACTAAATCTTTTTACGTATTTTTGTTAATTGCTCAATAGGTGGCGCTGTTGTGCTCAATTTTCCCGATTCCTGAAATAGTTTTGTCGCAAGAATTAATGTACGAATTTTCATCAAACTTTAGATTCAATAAGTCGTCCCTGATATAAATTTGTATTCTGTAGTTTTTGGAGTAATTCTCTTGAAAGGTAGCGCCGCTATACGGTATTATTCGTGATTATTGCAATAGCTCTATCTCAGGATCTAATGCATGAATTTTCATGAAACTCCAGATTCTGTTAGGATTTGATATAAAAAAGTACAAAAATACGTTTTAGATTTTTGAGTAAATCGTGCAACAGGTGGCGCTGGTATGTGGCATTATTCATGATTATCGCAATAGTTCTATCTCAAGAAGAAATGCACGGATTTTCATCAAACTTCAAATTCAGTTAATCCCTGATATAAATTAATATTCTTTTGTTTTTAGAGTAAATGGCTCAATAGGTAGCGATTTTTCATTCTCATTCATTTTCAATTTCTGCGATAATTCAAATATCTCAGATAGTACTAATACACAGATTTTCATCAAATTTCAGATTGAATTAGAATTTGAAAGGCGTCGTTACGGATTTTTCAAAAAGTTCCGGCAAGAATTTAACATTTTTACAAAAATTGCTATTAGAAAATAGTGGTATTTCGATGCGGAATCCTTTTTCTTAAGTATTTATCATCATGTTTCTTTCTCTTCGATTCAACATTCGTAAATGCCTGAATCGCGTTGTATTAGTTCCAAATTCCAACACCACGGTGCTCGCATTAGTTCCACATTCCATCACCAGGGAGCACACCCTATTACCAACAAAACTGTATCTTAAGAAAACTCCGTTGAAGAATCTATCAGTAGATATGTTACTCGATGTCGCGGTGCTTCAAAACGAGAATTTAAGATTTTTGCAAAAATCACTATTCTTCAATAGTGGCATTAAACGCGAAATATATTTTTATAAATTTATATCATATGTCATAAACTATCTTAAAGTTTCAAACAGATCAACCTAGAATCTCCGTTATATTTCCTGATTTTTGTTTGCCCCCCCCCTCTTTCCCTTTCGTAATGGGACTTTTTATACAATTTTTATCACGTGTTATAAACTATCACAAAGTTTCAACAATTCCAACAAGAATTTAACATTTTTACAAAAATTACTAATAGAAAATAGTGGTATTTGACGCGGCAACTTTTCTCTTAAATATTTAACATCATGTTATATTATGTTTCTAAAAGTTTCAAAAAATGGTAATATTTAATTAGCAGCTAAAACTTTAAAAAACGCTGAGCTTTTTAAAAAAAAAATCTAGCGCCCCCTTACTCTACCCCCCCCCCCCGTATCCTAATTTTCAAGTTTTATGTTTTATTTAAACTTTTTCTTATTTTTAAAAGGATTCGGATATTTACTTTTTAATATGAACAATTTCGCGTGAAGTGATGTGTGTGAAAACCAATATCTGTTACGAATTAAAAATCTTTTCATAAAACCAAAAGTTTCTATCCGATTGAAAAAATAATCCGCTCTATCTTTATATTTAAACTCAGAACCCCCAAAATTAATCAGGTAAACGCCTTATCAGAAGAAACCTACATCCAAAATTTGAAACAAATCGGTAAATTATCCGGAAAAACCTATTTACATAAATTAAGAGTGTTACCCCCCATTCCACCTTTCTTTATATGTAAACAATGAACACCCACAACTAATCATGGATGTACCTTATCAAAATTATATTGTACCTAAAATTTTAATAAAATCTGATACTTTTGCATGCAAAACTGACTTAACGAAATTAAGGAGGGGGTGGGGGTGCGGATTAGCCTTTTGTTCCCCCTCCCTTATTCTTATCCAATGAACCCTGAAACTAATCAGGGAAGTTCGTTATCAGGTTAAATCTATGTCCAAATTTTGAAGCAAATTGGATATTTCTATCAGGAGTTATCGCATTACGTACATACGTACGTACATACATACGTACATGGTTACATACACACACAGAGAATCTGCGAGCACATTAGCTCTCATACTTTGATAGACTGTGAGCTAAAATCGCGTCAAACTGCATTGGAGTAGGCTAAATTAGTTCAAAACTAGAAAGTTGGCTCCGTGGCGGCCTTTAGATTAAAAAAAAATCACGCCAAATTAAATTGGCCTAGGACAATCTAGTTCGGCCTAGGATAAACTAGTTCAAACCAATGAATAGCAGGCTAAACTAGTTTATCCTAATAACCGTTCGGCCAAACTAGTTTGGCCTAGGAAAATCTAGTTTATCCGATGGGCGTTCGGATAGACTAGTTTGGCCTAGGAAAAACTAGTTTACCCGATGGGCATTCGGATAGACTAGTTTGGCCTAGGAAAAACTAGTTTATCCGATGGGCATTAGGATAGACTAGTTTGGACTAGGCCAATCTAGTTTGGCCTAAAATCGGGTTTGGCCTGTAACATATATAAAATCAAAAGAGTTGGGACAAATAAAAATTGTCAATGATGACTCCAAGAGAAACACTGAGAAATTTAAGGGTGCAGAATTATTCGTAAAAACAGGGTTTCATCTTACAGGAGAATAAAAAATGTTGAAAATGGAAACTATTTGTTAAAAAGGAAGCCTGATAAATATATAAAAAAATATTCAAACTGGAAGAAAATAAAAATGTCTTTATATATTTATTCCATTCAATTTGTTTTGTCATTAGCGTGGCTCATAAAATATTAATTACTTTTTAAGTGAGTTTTTAAATATTTAGCTCTGCAGACTACATGTAAAGTATATATAACACTATATTAACAATACCTATTTTTTTTTCAGAAATTTTGCTAACAATAATTTTTTTTAAGATTTTACTGTTTAAAAAAGTCTCCTATTTTGAGAATCTTCCAGTTGTGACTTTTTCTGGTGGGGGGGGGGGGGGAGTGGGAGAAAGCAGAAGATTGCATATATTTGCATTTGAATTGAAACTTTTATTTCATAACTGTTACTTGAAAAAATAATTATTTCTATAATGATTGAGTTTTACCTGAAAAATATATAAAATACTACTTGTCTGGTTATTTTCTCAAAGCCAATTTCATGTTTCTATTATAATTCTTATACATTTATAAAAATTTTGTTGTTAGTCATGTTTGATGCCAATCTTGACCACTATCTGAATGGCCATTGGCCGCTATTGGCCATTTTTCATAAACAATAAGTAGTTCTAAGATAATTGTTCTATTTTGCATACCATTTATCGATTACATTATTGATACTATATGGTGATATATTGCCAATAGTTTTTTTTTTTTTAATTCGAATTATTCCATTAAAAACAAACTTTTCAGTCACTTGATTGAAAGTGCATGTTTTTAACCATATTTTATGATTCTTTAACAACATTACTTTTCCATGGCCTTTTTTTTTTTAACCATTTGGAAAATTGTTGTTGTTTTTGGTTGAGAATCAACCTTGTGATATCTGCATTTTATTTATTTATTTATTTTATTAATTCCCCAAGGAATTCGAATGTTTAATCCGTGGCATACGAAGTATATGACTCTGGTATTATGTAAGCTACTTTTTGATCATTATAAAAATGATGTTTTTTCTGATTTTTATAAGCTCAGAGTGAAACATTTTTTGCTTTGGGCAATAGAAGCCTGCATTGTTTTAAAGGATTTTTTCCAATTAGAAGAATTTATATTTGAATAGGAAATAAAAATGTCAGTGTTAATAAATTAGAAAGTTAAAACTTTACAAAATGGTTTGCGCAAATTATCAGATATGAAAAAAAAACCGAATCCAAAAAAAAAAAAAAAAAAGCTATATGAAAGATTGTCTTTTAAAGTAAAAAGAATGATGTCTGATTACCGAGCTCATCGATTTCAAAATGGTAGACGATCGCAAAAAAAAAAAAAAAATTGAATGTTAAAATGATTAATTGTAACAGACCATTTTTTTCCCCATAGAACTTATCTATAAGTTTTAAATTTTAGTTTTAAAAGAAAATCATTTTTCAAATGGTAGTTGTAATTTGTTAAATTACAATTTCTTCAATTACTGCAAAATTTGATTTACATTTTATTTATACATTATATTTTAGTTTTTGTGCAGTGTTGGCTTTAAAAAAAACCACTTTATTGCAAAAAGATATAAGCAGCTATGAAAATAAACCTGATGAATGTTTATGCTTATTTTTACAAATAAAAATGGCACATATGTTCTATGTGCACTGAGCTATTTAACTAATGTCAAAATAACATTTATTTGTGTGACAAGGTTACCGTAAAAATGTTATTAAATTGTTTTGTTCTACAATTATTATCATTTATAGAGAGTTACTTTCATTTTTAAATAATGGATAATGTCTCGTTAATCACTATTTTGATTACATTTTGAAAAAATAAATAAAGTGTTATTATAGCATGGTATAGGTATCTAGTATTAAAAAAGTTTGTTTTCCCAAATTTTCATTAAATAAATGACGCCAAACTTGCTGTGTATATGGCATCTTTTTAAAAGATATATATGTATAGAGGGGTGAAAAATGATAAGAACGATACAAAAACAAAGAAATTAATTGCTGTATGCTATGCAAATGCGTAAACCTTTGTGTTAAAATTAAATACAAAATATTCCATATAATATTAAGGTAATCGTTTAAAAATATTATGTATAGCTTTTAAATTTTTTTAAAAGTATGTTTTTTGTTAAATTTACGCAGTATCAAAATGATAAGAACACAGTCGATATTTCTGAAACTGCAGAACGTAATTGGCGAATATTTTTGCATATGATTTAAAAATATATTTAAAAGACATTCTGAGCACATTCGTTTAGATATCAAAACATTTGGATTACAGTGTGAATCATAACACTTTGTAACTTCGAAAGAGGGCAAACTAGCTTATAACACCACTGGAATAAAGTTTCAAAGAAATGCTGATGAAATTAAACTTTTAAAGACTGTCATTTTTTTTTTTTTATGTTTTGCAGCTATTTATGCTACTATAAAATCTACAGGGAAGCCAAAAACGCTTTCGAAACGATTCTAAAGTATGATTATTCAGAGTGTTCAATGAAAAATAATGACAGCAAAGAAATTTGGAAGCCAGCATCAATATTGATCATACGAACAACAATAAAAATATCGGGAGTTCTTAAAAATATGAAACCACGTCGATGTTCGCATTTAAGATCTGGCAGTAAAAAAGCCCACTTTCTGATTGCTGAGAAACACCTGAAACAGTTATCTTGAGTGTTGAAAGAAAGTTTAATTTCAATATTCCATATGATATTCTTCCATATTTGCATGTCCTTCAAAATGAAAAAAACGTATTTTCCACACATCAATTAAACGGAGGCTTCTTAATGGTTTTGGCTACTTTTTCCTCAGTAGATAAGTTTATAATTTCTCTTTAGATTAGAGAAAATAAACATACTTTTTTTCGCATATTAGAATATGATTTGTTGAACTTGAGAGAATACATTATCAACTTTCACAAAATTTTCAACAAGACAATGTCTAAATTTTCTCAGAAAAAGATATAAAAATTGGTTTGGAGGAAAAAAAAACTCTCAAACTTTATTGGCCATCCAATGGTCTAAACCTAAATCCTATGAATAATGTTTGTTGTTTTATAGGGCCCAATATATAATGAAAGATGGTCAAAAACCAGAAATTTTTAAAGATATGACTTTTTTGTCAACTCAACAATTTCAAAACTGTATGATGTCTATGCTACAATGTTGCATTGAAATTATTAAACACAAATGAAGCCCAATTGACATATAATATTTCTATAATATAGAAAAATTTGTTTTGTGCTTATCATTTTGCACTCAGTGCATATCGAAAAAAAAAATACATATAACCAGAGCCCGATCAAGCTGAAGTTGGGCCCAGGGCCTGTTAAAAAATTGCCCCCCCCCCTACCTACCCATTTTCGGCAATACTTTCACAAAAAAAAAAAAAATGTTCATTTAACGAGTTGACAAAGTTGTTTTGGTGAAAAGTGCCTTGGTTAAAACCTTCTAAAAATTTTATTGAGTCATTCAGAATATTTAAATTTTATATTTCATAAAACAATATTATTTGAAAAGTATTTGATTAAGAGGAAAAAAACAGCCACATAATTTATGGGCTCAGGTCAAAGGCCCCAGATTCCCATGCATTATTCAGGCCCTACATATAACAATTGTTTCAAAATGTTTTCTCTATGTTTATGTTGAGAATTTAGTATGATACAATAAATTTATGTAGTTTATATGATGATTAATATAACAATATTTTTTATTTAGGCAATTACGAGATCATTTCTATCATTTTGCACCTTGGTATATACACATAAATTTTTATATACAATTTATTATTTTTGCTTATAAAAATAGGTTAGTTTATTTATGCAAAATAATTTGTATAAACCTTTAAAAAATTGCTTAGGTATGAAACAATGAGTAGGTTGCGAGAAAATTTTACTTGTCTCCCAAAACCAATTCTCTCTACCTTGCCAAGGCCCCTGTATTGGAAAAGTACTAATTAAATTAAAATTATAAAAAGAAATAAATATAAATGGATTTTTTTTTACCAATTTAAATTAAATGCTAAAATAAATAAATAAAAGTGCATTTTTTACTAATTTAATTTAAATGCTAAAATAAATAAAGAAAGAAATAAAACTGTATTTTTTAAAACTTGATTTCATTAAAATTAACAAAAATGTAAAAAATATAAATGTTTTTAAATGCACTAAAAGTAGGTAACTATAACTTTAAAAAGGAGAAATAAAATACTAATGTAAGATATTATGCATTTTAATAATACAGAATACTGCAGATAATAAACTTTCAACATTAATTACTGCAAGCATATATTTGATTTGTTTTGATCAAGCTGTACTGGTATGAATGTAAAAAATGAAATCAATTATGTCGACCTGTGTGTATGCTAGGATATGTCAAAGCAGCTTATCCTTCAATGGAGAGGAACAAGATTAGGAACAGTTGAATTAAAATCAATTTGAAATCACAGAAAAATAACAAAAATGTGTGTGAATGGAAAGCTATTGCAATGATAATCAATACAAAATAGCATTTATACGGTTTTCGAATCAATGACGATGACAAAAAATAACAAAAATTTGGAATACTCTAGACTGCATTTGCATCCTTTATCTTAATCTAGATTATCTTTAAATCTTGAACGAATCATATAAGGTTTGCAGTTTAGTGTTGTATTAATAAATTACTTTGAAAATTTAATAAGCATATACGTAAAAATTATGAACATTTTAGATTTTTTGTAATAATCAACTACAAATTAGCATAACTTAACATTTGACAAATCCTTTATTAGTAGATTAAATTTTAAATTTTAGGCCTCCTCACACATGCAATTTTAAAAAATCTGCATTTTCGGGCTTTTGATTTTACATATTTTCTCAACTGATATAGATGCCCTTGATTTATCACTAAAAACAGTTTTATTTTCAAGAAGACATGAGAAGTTTTAAAAGCATCCTTTATATTCATCTAGATTATCTTTAAATCTTGAACGAATGATATAAGATTAGCGTTTTAGTGACGGTAACACACTCATTATTTGTAGCATATATTTTCATTAGGCACAATTGA
Organism: Maratus speculifer; assembly: GCA_964019185.1. Classification (NCBI taxonomy): domain Eukaryota; kingdom Metazoa; phylum Arthropoda; class Arachnida; order Araneae; family Salticidae; genus Maratus; species Maratus speculifer. The sequence goes on from CAXHSM010001557.1 coordinate 7,385,315, forward strand.
TGGAAAATAATAAAGTAACCACATAAATGACAATTATTTAGATTTATTCGATTGGCAAAAACACTTTTTTTACAGGAAGTTTTATTTAATGAGCGCAATGTCATATGACATTGAAACAAGACACATTAAAAAATATATAAATTTTTTGTATATCTTCCAAAAGGAAAAAAAAAAAGCAGAAAACTACAAAGCGTTAAATAAGTAGTTTTACATAACAAATACTTCCTCAACTGTGTTGAATATGGGAACTATATAAGATAAAATATAACATTACAAAGAAAATAAAATGCTGTAAGTAGTAACGTTGTTGGTATAGTGCAGCTCAGCTTTCTAGCATGAGAATACATAGTACCTTTTTCTAAAAACAAGATTTTTTTTTTTTTTTTTTTTGAATGAGTTTAAATAGAACACTTATTGGCAACAGATCTAATATTATGAAGAAAAATAAATTTCAGATTCTCGGTTTCATGAATTATTTTGAGATTTTATGTAATTTTTGATAAAAATTCAGTATGCGATCAATTATTTAAAAAATATTTCCTTTCAATAGAACAAAATACAATTAAATTCAGGCTATGAACAACATGATGTTTTAAATTTAACCTTTAATAAAAATTCAAACGAATTTATTGTTTTGAAATTTAAAGTTGAACACTATTCGCCTAACTAATTTCAAATAAACATATAAAATTATCTGCTGTAAATAAAACATTTTATTATTAATGCTTTAATGACTACCGCCAGAATAAAAGTTCCAACACATGAAAATTCATGTAGTCATAATTATCATACTGCAAGTTGTAGAATTTCAGTTGAAGAGTAACAAAAAGAAATCACTTTAGCATTAACTTATGTTAGTAAAAAGAGAGATATCAATAAAATCATATTTAAAAGGTTACCTGGTAATTATAAACAAGGAAAGCAAAAGACGTCAATACATGAATGAATCATGACTTTTCACATTACTATTCAATTAAAAGAAATCATTCATTGATCCCGAGAATGGTGAATTCCCGTGATTAATTAAACTGCTGAAATAGCAGTAATACTAGTATCTTTTTTTTTTATATCCCTTATTTAAAACTGGTTATCAAACAGAAACAAGCTTCACAAAAGAATCTATGTTATTTTTTCTGAGTTGTTCAATATTAAATTACGTAAATTTAATACGGGCGGGTATATTTAAATGATGGATTCGCAATTTTTTTATTAATGCTTTCTGTTCTTTTTTTATAAATAAATTATTTGTTTTATTAGTTAAAAATTTTCTGTGTTAGTTTATTTATTGATTGATACATTGTTCATGAATGACTTCTTCCTTTGTGATTCAAAAGTTGTGCTTGCGTCTCAATCAATTAAACTGTTGCAAGACTGCAATAGGGGAAAGTGGGGCACATTGAGCCATGGGGTACATTGATCCTTTTCATTTTAAAGCAACACTTCAGTTTTTATACAAAGTTTGTGGCAACATTACAGCAACAATAACAATACTAGATATCTCCATTGTGTTTTAATTTATGTGTGCAAACAAGTTTGGTCGAAAATTCAGATTTGTTGAATTTGGTAAGCTTTAGTAATATTTTTGATATGCATTTTCAACCATGTAGATCCTAAAATTGTAAAAGTAACTCAAACATCTTTTGATATATGTTATTGTAGTTAATATAACCAATAGTGTGATCTAAAATTATTGACATGATTGCCATCCTATTTTGCTTCAAACACATTTACATTTACAGTGATGATGTGGGGCACATTGAGCCAACTAGAAATGGGGTTCATTGAGCCTGGATCAATGTACCCCGTGGAAAATAATTTCAATTGTTTATTAGTTGTTGTGTTGTCTGTCAATTTACAGTTCTTCAAATGTTTGAATTAGTGAATTAATATCTCGTAACAATAGTTTAATAAAAGAAATTCTTGTTTTAGGAGTATAAACTGAAGAATGGTTCGCAATAGGGAAAAGAAACCCAACAGGCGAGAAACCGACCCCAAAATTATTCAAGCAGCTGTAAAACAAGTCATTGACCATGGTAAAGCTATCAGAGCAGTTGCAAGAGACTATAATATTGATCGCATGACATTAACACGTTTTGTTAGCCGAACAAGGAAGGGTGATGAGAGTGGAAAATCTAACTATGCCACCAGAAAAGTATTTGAGGACCATGAGGAGACACTTCTGGTGGATTATTTGCAACAAGCTTCACGACTTCATTATGGACTTTCAAAGAATTCAGCAAGACAGTTGGCATATCAGTTTGGAAATAGGAATAAAATTCCAATGCCACCATCTTGGGAGGAAAATGAAAAGGCTGGCTTAGATTGGCTTGACGGATTCATGAAACTCCATTCTTCTTCTCTGTCACTTCGCATTCCACAGGCAACAAGTTTGTCAAGAGCAACAAGCTTCAATCGTGTTAACGTGAACGAATTCTTTGATAAACTCCAGTTCATTATGGAAAGAAATAACTTTTCAGCAGGTGACATATACAGTTGAACCTCGAAAATCCGGAACCGTCGGGACCGCGGCCATTCCGGATTTTCGATTTTTCCGGATTTTGGAGGTTTATTAAAAAATCTTTTTTTATGGCTATATAATACCGTAAAATCCCGTTAATCCGCTCTTCCTGATCAAACGCCCCCTCCCCTTTTTATAAAGAATTTGAAATTTTCAAAAAATCCCGAGAAATCGCCCTTCCTCCCGATTCTCAAAGGCGATTGAGAGTGAGACGAATCATTATGAAATGAATGACTCATGAATCTTTGATGAAATGTGCGTTTTTTCAAGATTTTTTAATTAATTTCATTCTTGTTTTGGCTTTCTTTTTTTTACAAATTTCTCCGTTTTTTCTGCATTTTTTTCGACAGAATTTACGGTTTTTTTTTTTAAACCCAAATTTTTTCAAGTACAAAATTCATGATTAATTCAACGATTCATTCATTTCATCATGATTCATTACTGTAAATTTTGTTGAACGCTTTTTAGCTTTTTAATTTTTGTAATAATAAAGTCTTTTATTAACGGCAAGTCATTACATTATTAACCAGAAAATATCTATATATATTTTTTTAGTATATTTATCAGAATTTAACTGCAGTTGATGAAAATTACAGCTATGTCTTATTTTAAAAATTAATAAAACTGAAATCGGAAAAATGTCCGGATTTTAGAGATTTCCGGAATTTGGAGGTCCGGATTTTCGAGGTTCAACTGTACAATGTAGATGAAACGGTGTCACAACAGTCCAGAAGCCCACAAAAGTAATAGCTGTAAAAGGTGCCAAGCAAGTTGGCCACATGACATCAGCAGAATGCGGAAATCTTGTGACAATGTGTGGGTGTATAAATGCGTTAGGAAATAGTATTCCTCCACTTCTAATCTTCCCTAGAGTGCACTTCAAGGATTATATGATACAGGGTGGACCAAAAGATTGCATTGGTGTTGCACATCCCAGTGGATGGATGACTGCAAATAACTTTATTAGATGGATGAACCACTTCATCAACTACACCAGAAGTTCAAAAGACCTACCAGTGCTTCTGATTCTGGATAACCATGACAGCCACATCTCTATTGAAGTATTGGATCTTGCCAAGGCAAATGGAGTGACAATGCTGACTTTGCCACCCCATTGTAGCCACAAGTTGCAACCTCTGGACAGAACTGTTTATGGACCATTTAAGAGATATTACAACAGTGCTTGTGATACATGGATGACCAATAATCCTGCAAAACCGATGACAATCTACGACATACCGAAAAATTGTTGCCAAAGCCTATCCTCTTGCATTCAAACCTAGCAACATCCAAGCTGGATTTACTGCCACTGGTATCAGTCCTTTCAACCGAGATATATTTGGAGATGACGAATATTTGTCATCCTTTGTAATAGATAGGCCTTTTCTTGAACCCGAAATGATAAATGAATTTAATTCTGCTGAATGCAGGGAAACTAATCCCATCTCTTCAGCTATGGAAGGATTAAGTTCTTCAGTTTCTCAAAATATGTCTGCAGAACATACACAAAGTAAGCCATACAAAACTCCATCACTTCTCTTAGACCAAAGGAAATCTGCCCCTTCTTGCAGTGGGCCATCACCGAGGGCAGTTCAATTCTGCCCTCAAGATATTGCACCATTTCCTAAAGCACATCCACGTAAAACTGCAGGAAGAAAGAAGCTTCATTCCCGCATTGTTACAGACACACCAGAAAAAATGGCTATTGAGGCGGAAAAAGAGAGCGTGGGAAAGAAAAGAAAGGTTTCTAAACTGAAAAAGAAGTCTCAAATCCCAAAGAAGTTGCAGTTTGATGACACATCAGAAAGTGATGGATACTTTGAAGCAGGGAAAGCTGTGTCAAAAATTATGAAAGGAAAACTGAATGCAGACCAGTTGCAAGAAAGTGATTCCACTGATTCACTGATTTTGAAACATTTTCTGAAGTGGAAACAGAGGAAGAAAAAAACTATAGAATTGAATGCATCTGATGTGACAGAAGGAAGATTTGTTATCATGAAGATTGCAGGAAAAACCTCAGTTTCCCATTATGTTGCTGAAGTTACTGGAACTGATGAATATGGGGAATTCATTGTAAAATTTCTGAAACGTGTTCTGTCCAAAGTAACTGAGCAGCCCAAGTTCACTTCCTCTTCTGAACCAGAAGCTGTGATTCCTTTTGATGATATTGTAAAATTGTTACCTAAACCACTTTGTTTCGGAGGAACTGCTCGTGTTTCTAAGATGGTAACATTTCCATGCTCACTTAATGAATACAAGTTGATGTGATAATGACTTTTTAGAAATTTCAGTTGTTTTCTGAATTCTACTGAAAATTTATACAAAAAAACCTTTAAAACCAATGGCTCAATGTGCCCTTATTAAAGGATCAACGTGCCCCACTACCGGGGTACATTGATCCATTATTTTGAACAAAGTATATGTAATTTTTTATCATTAAGTTTCATCAAATGTAAAACTTTAAAGCTTTAGTTTCCTTTAGAATAGTCTGTAATAAATATTATATTCACAAGTTTTGATTTCTGTGCATTATTTTGAAGTGAAAAAAGCTTAAAGTAAAAAATGGCTCAACGTGCCCCACTTTCCCCTATGGCTGAACTTTTTTCTTTTCTTTTCCCGACTCGTAATATTAGTTACCAGACAGCTATTAAGCAAGCTTTAACAAGGAATCTAAGTAAGATTTTTCTGGTTTTCCAAAATCAAATTGCATCCAATTTTTAAACGGAAATATTCATTGAATCATTATTAGTGAATGACTTCTTTATTCATGAATCATTCACTGTGTTGGCGTCTGTACTTGAATAGACAAAATGGTTATATTAAGGTTGCAACAGTGGATATGTTTTTAATCAATTTATTGACACTACTTCTTTACTAAAATAAATTAATGGTAAGGCATATTTCTTCCGTTATTCTTCCACTGAAAAATCTAGAATTTGCGATTTGAGCGAATGATGACACAAAATTTTATGCATCAGAGCTTTCATTATTGCTATCATTTATAGTCATTTTATTCCACACACTTTTAGCCGAATATCAATCATCAGATCGAATACTTTATTATTTTAGAATTAAAAGGTATTAAACAATTAGAAATTACTTCATATTTAAAACGGATCTTTCATTTACAGAAATAAGATTTTTTTTTTTTTTTTTACTTAGAGTAAAATAGCCTATAATTTTATTACAATTTATAATTTTTTATAATGCATTATTCTTGAACAATACAATGTTAAATATGCTAAAGTATACTAATAAATAATGTCTTGATTCAGTACAATATCTAGTTATACTACATTTTCCCATTTATAAAAGTAATTCTGATAGTTTGTGCTTTATACGTAATTTATCTACACATTTTTTTATATATAAGTTATATGAATTTGTCATTAATATGAATTTTATATACTTTTGTTATTTTCCTTCCTTTAAAGTAAAAGAAAATTGCCTGATTTTCTATTTTAAAATTAATTGCAATAGTTTAATGTATTTTATCCGTAGTTTTCATATGATTTCAATTATGCTATTAGAGTGTTCTAAAATTTTATCAACAAATTAAAGAATGTTGATAGAAATCACAGGAGGATGAAAAATCTGCATCTGATTTATCACTAGTTTGAGGGGGGGAGGGAGGTAGTTGGAAGGGTGGCGGAGTCTCTAGTATTTGTGAACTTGGAAAATCCTAGATTTTTGAAAGACCTTTTCACTTTAGGAAAAAAATAGGCACAGGATTTCTTTTGTTTTGGTGATTTATTTTCTAACTCTAAACAAGTTAAATAATCCAATTACAAAAAAAAAAAAAAAAAAAAAAAAAAAAAAAAAGATGCTATTCAATTTGTTATTGTGTTTGTCTAATCTATGAAAATATCATACATCCACCAGATGTTAATTTTTCTGTTATTGTCCATCAATAGCTGATAAATATTGTTTATTTCCTCCAAAACTGTGTTCCTTAACACTGTTCATATTGTGTTATTTATATCATGATATTTTCGATACATTATACAATATTTCAAAATAGTCGACTTACTTCAGATAACAAATGTTTCAAGCATAATACCAATTAGGCACTAAAACATATTGTACTTAACGTGAAAATTTTTATTAAAACAACATATAAAGTGCTTTTTTTTCCCCCTTAAAATAGTATTGAAAATCAACTAACTGAAAAGAGTAGCAATTTTCTTTATGCACTTACATGAAGCTTTAAAAAAAGTATAGGATTCAGTCAGTTTGGTCTCCGTTAAAAGATATTCTACACATACCATCATGTTACTTTTACTCTTAATTTAATTTACTTCTTCAACCATTATCCAAATCAAAAGATTCCAACCAGAGAAATTAAGAACTGTTTGCAATCATGGTAGCATTTCATAATTCATTATTTCAAAATTTAATAATGAAAAAACGTGCTTTTTTTCATTAATTTCGTTTCTGAGTTTATAAAAATGACAATAAAGAAAAGTGAATTGAAACTGTAGGCAACGTCGCAATTTTACCTAATATGATGTCTTAAGACACAACAAAATATCACATTATTATCTACAATGATGTCATAAGTATACTGTCCATTTATTGTTGAAAAACGTACTTTACGAACCTCCATGATTATTTTTTTTACGTTCGTGATTGAATTTATTTTACGGTTTATTCATTTTTTAGGAATGCGATATTAAACTAAGAATGTCAATTTAATTTCAATGGGTGTTATCTCAAAATATACGTAATTTTTTTTTAACTGTAAATTAGAAACAATGCTTTTATGTTGAAATAAATTATTTTGGTTTAGGTTATTATTAATACCTATTAATTATTTATTTATGTAATTGTGTATATACAAATGTAAAAAGGTTGCAAGAAAAGATTTTGTCAAATTTCTTTTGTCACCAAGACTTTCTTTGTTTTCCAATTACCTATGCTGGAAGAATATGTTTAGTATTGTATTTTAAATAAGATGAATGAATCTTATATACATATTTTTTAATCTGTGTTATAAATAAAAGTTATGTATTTTAAATGAAATAAGTTATGATTTTATATTTCAAATAAAACTGGTACAATCGGCTCTCATTAATTCAAACTTGTTGGGACCACAAGAAATGTTCGAATTATCGAAAATGTGAAATGAAAACATGCTCAATATAGTACTATTAGAAAGAAATTAATGTTATAGTGTTTTTAAATTTATTTCGTCTGTTATCATTAAAATATGACTTAATATTAATTTAGAATGGATAAATACATAAACTAATTAAAAGATTAGAAACAAGCATGATGGAAGAAAAATTTAAAGAGTCACTGATGGACAGACGGGACTCAATGAAGTGGATATCAATTGCATTGCATTATATGTATACTCCTTCAGAACAATTTTCACAAAAATCAAAGAAAGAAAGTTATTCAAATGATCTGAAATCTGTGAGAAAGAAGAGAAAAATGAAAAATTGGAATTCTCGTTAGTTCGAATTAATGAAAATTTTTAACATTATTCTGCATTGAAAATTTCGGGACTTCATGTTTAGTTCGAATTAAGCAAAGATTCGAATTATCTGATTTTGAATTAATGAGAGTCGACTGTATATGGCATAAAATTCGACAAACCTGCACTCGGCAAGCATAAAAGTACCAAAATGGCAATCATGCATATAAAAATGTGAAGTGCAGAGACCTGGAAGTGTTGAGGACATTGGGCTTTTATATAATATAGATTGGCAACTTATCACCTGCACTCGCTAACATAAAATTTGCTGCATAGCATATAAAGAGTGAAGTGGGTAAGCCCGGAAGTGTTGATGACAGTCACGTGACTTAAGCTTTTATTATATAGATGATGATTGTAGACTAAAAGAAAAGTGTCATTTCAAGTTAGATCTAAAAAAATACACTAAAATGTTCTAGTGAGAAAATATCTTTGTGTCATAAACTAAAATCGTACAAAAAATTATTATGAAATTTCTTCAAAATAGTAGCAATTGAATTAATTCAATTGTTTCAGAGCAGTAATTGGTTTTATTTTTTTATATCTTTTATACTGTCATTTTTTCATTAGAATTAAAAATAACTTTGTAAGATAATGTAAACAGAAAATGATGTCATGCTTTAAAAAAACAGGAACTTTCCTTCATGAAGATTCAATGCTTTTTCACTCTGCCAATACTGAGTTTGAGATGCTAGGCTTTTGCCTAGCTTGCCTTGCTTCAGTAAGTAAAAAAAGGATGTCTTGTTAAAGGAAAATGATCGTTTTGTTTTATAAAACTGAATATTTTCATCACAAGTGTGTCTACAAGACAAAAATTTCTGAAATTTTTACTTACTGTTTCTGAGATTACATGTACAAGTCAATAGTCTGAATGTTTGCATTCCAAGTTGTAGCTGACATATGCAACTTCAAATTTGAAAATATATTAACTAGCAAAATCCTTGCTTTGTTTGGATTCATGAAGCATAATTTTATAAAATAAATAATTGAAAGTAACAATATATTTTTATAATATTTTTGTATCTTTATTAACCAAAAACGTTATTTTATGTTTAGTGCTTTTTAGTTTTTAGCCAATTCCATAAAATGGATTAAATTAAAAATTATAGTCAGTAAAATTTCATAAATTGTTTTTAAACGCCAAATATATTAAAAATAATACTAATAATAATTACTTGTTAATAGAAAATATATTTCATTTGGTACAGTTTTAAACCTTCACATTTGAATAACACTTTGTATAATGAATTTTACAATTCATTTCTTTATTTATAACATACATCTGGCTTGTGTGCTCGACATTAAAGCCTGCTTATAAGTCATTGTCAATACACAGGGATGAGAGAGCACAACGAAATTTTACAACAAAAGAGAAGTACAACCGGGAGCTCCACATAAAGAGTGTGTGCATTGGAGCCAGTGGGATTCGAACCCACAATCTCCTATGCTCGCAAAGCGATTAACAGCATGATATCTTAACCACTCGGCTACGGTGACCCCTTAACAATTCATTTTATTTGTTTATAATTTTTTCGTTGCCACTTTACAAAAAAAAAATCATAATATGATTCTTTCAAAATGTGAGTATCGTCTGCATAGCTGATTTCACATAATAAAAATAAATTGTGTTTTCAAATTCTTAACCCTGAAAAATACTTTTATAATTGAATGTAAGTAATTGGATTTTCACAAATTTGAATTCATTAAAAATATGCTATAATTTTCATAAAAAACAAATGAACATCAAAATATACGCTATTTCCAACCATTCTTAATAAATTATTTTATTGAAATGTATAATTTCTTTTCTATTAACATACATTTTTAATATAAAAGTGCTATTACATGAGGGTCAAAGTTGCTTCAAATTCCAGGCATGTTATCCTTTGGCTGCAAGGGAGTCGCTTGGAAAGCGTGTGACTCTCTTGTGTCGGAACGTCATTAACGCCTGAAGCGAAGCTAGTCGCCAGTAATAGCCAGTCAAAATGATAAAGACTTTTCTCGAACAGCCAATGAAATAGTTAGGAAATGAAAAAACACAGGTGATTTTTGTCACTTGAAAGCACTTTAAGAAAGTTTAATGCTCTTTAATGGTTTGAAGTGTAAGTTCTACAGTTATTTTCAATATTTTATCTTCGCAAAATGTAGATAAATAGGTAGCTTTCCTTATTTATTTTTTTTTTTTTAATGGTTAATTTTGATGCAATGATAAAATTTTACATACTTAATCATTCATGACTTTTTTCACTTTTATTGTCTCAATGATTTTTGCTTACTGCAAGAAGCATGCAAGTTTCTTGCTAACACCATGATTCATTTTTTCTTCTGAAAATATACGTGTTTCTTTTTCTTTCTTTTTTTTTTTTTTTTGCAAAAATGGGTCCATAATAGAAAAACATGTAAAATAAATTAATTAGAATAATAACTTTTTAAAGGCTATTCTGTAAAAAAATAATATTGTGCAAATCTACTGATCATAATTTATTTTTAAGCCTAATTTCAATTCAAAATACTGAATAGTTTTTTGTTTTATAAAGTGTACGACAAAATGTAATGTATGTAGCTTAGTAGAGGATTCGCTTCTTTCATCCTTATAATCAATTGCACATTGAAATAGTTTTTAAATCATGAATACGATTATGAGAATAGTGTATGCAAATTTTAAGACGATGAAAAGGATGTTAGATTAAGTTTTCATGGGGGAAAATTTACATGATTGTGTATAAGTAAAAAAAAAAAAAAAATTTGCTTGTTTTTTAATTTAAGCATACAAGACTTAAATTGATAACTTGGTCATAAATACTGTTTTTGATTATACATTTCTACATTTACATACAAATAAACATTAATTTTTCAATTATTCAAACAGTTAAAGCTTTGGAAAATAGTATTTTGGTAATTTTAGCTAAAAATTTAATTCTTTTAAGACTTACATTAACAAATGTAACATGGATTATCATTAATTATCGTTATCATTAATTATCATGGATTATCGTTAATCAAAATTGTAAGAAAAATGTGTGTAAATTGTTCCCTTTTGCCATTGTATCCAATGGCTAGCTAAAATATATGCAAATGGATAATTTGACGCAATAAAATCATTTGCGTAAATTTTACTTAAATTTCGAATAACGTGACACAAAAGATAAATCAATTTATTGAAATAAATACATAATAATAAAATTGGATTAAAGTATTGAAATGAAAGCTGCTCATTATCAGTTGATATTGGACAGAAGGATAGAAGGGCAATAAAATGAATGCTTGTTCGGGTTGGGGTAAAAATCATCGTTTCAGCTTTGATCTTAATTATTTTGATTTAATTTCTGTAATCGAAATTAATTTAGACAAACACACACAAACAAAACAAAATCTTCAGTCAGTTTAAGAATGTCGTTTATTCGCGTGGTTTATTTTATTTTATTAATTGAGTTCTGTTTATACATTTGCGAATCTGCTTTACAAAGTGGCTGAAGTATATCTATTATTCTGGGTCGCGCTATTTTCTTCACCTATCGACGATTCATTATCGATTTCTTTTCTCTTTAAGAAACCCAACAGGCCAGAACTGCTTGGATTTGACTACCATTTGTCGGCTGCAAAATTGTTCTTCTCTTGCTTCCTTTTTTTCCAGGAGCTTGTCGCTATGATCCACAAACAAATCACAAAGATGACTACCAGTACAATCACAAACAGGGACGCGCCAACATTGATCATCAAAATAATTGGTTTGGAAAAACAAATTTTCGTCGACTCTTCTAAACTCGACACGGTTTCAGTTACATTCTCCAACTCCGAAATCGTTGGCTGGATAGGTGTATCACGTACAGACCTGACTTGTTTTTCGACGCTGTCGAAATATGAGTTGAGTCTTCTAAATTCTAAACTGGGTTTCGATCTGAGTTGTTTTTTGGTGCGTTCATGATCGACAACAGTTCTTGTGAATTCTGAATCAGATTTTGTTTTGACTTGCTTTTCAGAATTCTGGAATTTGAAGTTGTTTTTTTTTTAGTACTAAACGAGGTTTCGATATGTTTTAAGTCGATGTGCAGTCATTTCTGAAGAGAATTAATTAAAATCTTCTTCCGTGTGCCTTGTTACTTCTTCCATTTAGAATATCCGAGTTACGGTGTAACTGCCTGACGAAATCATGGCGATCTTTCTGCTTGGGGTGATGTTCCTGAAAATGGCGATTTCTCAAACGTCGAGCTCCAGGGTAACTGTGTTGTTGGGTTCCTCTAGTCTCGTGTACATGTTTCTCACCTAGTTTGAAAAGATGTGTACAAAATTAAGAATGTTTTAATTAATGCAAGTATATTTTTATTTTTTAACGTATAAGAGTAATATTTTTTTCTAACTGAAGAGAAAAGTATCTAAATCAATAGTTGAATCCAAGACCATCATTGGAAAAAAAATTTCTTTGCTGTACCAACTGAACTACATGGGCGAGACCGACATCCAACCTACACAATTCACCCAGAAAAAGATTTTTGACAATAACGTCTGGTTAGCTATATGAGACAGCTCAACAGAATGAACTGCAATAAATCATCTTGTGTTAAAACAATAACGCGTAATTACGCATACATCATTTACCGGAATCATTTTACCTGTGGTTAATTCTCTTCAGTTATTTCATATGGCAGACGACATACTATTGTCGAAAGGTCGTTTGAGTTAAATGCGTTGGATCAGTGCTGTCTCAGTTGTTAGAGCATTGGTACATTAAACTAGAAATTCGCGATTTGACTTTTGAATGACGAGTTTTGAATCGTGAAAATTTTAGGCTTCTTTTTTATGGATTTATACATTTTGGGATGCTTTGACCACGGTTTGATTATTTTTACGAATGCCAATCTGTCTGTGTGTATGTGACGCAGATTTTCTGGTTGTTTCCTCACAACAATCAATTTTTGGAATGTTTTCAAACTTCTTATTCTTTGACGTAAATAACTTTGTGCTCAAGATATTTGAGCTATCTGTTGCGTATAGTTTACTCCAACTGATGCTGACATTTGCGATTCATTTTAAGTCACCCTCGAAATTTTTACATATTGTTTTTTATGAAAACTTTTTGGCTTTTGTATCATCTCTTTGTTACACTGAAATAAATGTAAAGCGTTTTTAACACTTTTCACCGTAGTTTAAAAGAATTTAATTATTCCATATCCATTTAATAATCAACTGTAAGGAATGACATAACCACTGAGTTCCATATATAATACGGAGGGCCTACTCGCCGAGCCGGCCAAACCGCTTTCTGCCGGGACCACATCACACTTTTCAATGCGCGCAAGTAATGAGTCCTCTATTTTTCTTAATATTACAAGTATTTTTTTAAGCTTTTTCGCAAACTTTTTATTATTATTTTTTTATTTTTATGTGTTTTTGATATTTTTGTGAGCCATATTTAACAAATGTTTCTTTATTTTTTGTTAATTTTAACTAAAATTTCCTTTTTAACTAATATCAAATTGAAAATTTGCTATGTAAAGTCAATAGATTTTTAATAAAAGAATATATATCAGTGAAAATTGTAGCAATTTCGTTTTAATTTTAAAAGAAAATTCAATTTCAAAATATCTACCTCATACTATTCCTATGGGAGGAAATCTATGTTTTGCCAAAGATTTTCGTCGGAAAATCTTTGGCATTGTATTCATGGGCGGACAGCTGGATTCAATGTTTCAGAATAGGGAGTTAGCTCTCCGTGTTATTGTTGAACTCAGTGGACATAACAAACAGAAAATATGACTGTCTTGGTTATATATCATTTCATATCACCCCTATCAATAACCAGTTTTTGGATTCTCCCCTGCGCTATGACGACCCAACGATACGTGGCTGATGTGCCACGGCTGGTGGCACTCCCCTATTCCTTCAGGGGGTGTCCAGTGCCGACTATCAGCAATTCCCGACTGTTTGCATCAATTAACATTCGCTCCAAAATGTATGATGCTTCCCTGGCCACCGAATTCTCCTGATCTCTCACCAAGCGAGCTCATTCGCGATGTTTTCGACGCTATTTTCAGATCGGTTGTCGGCGAGGTTAACTTAAGTGGGAAAGCATTGGAACTTTAAGCCCAGCATCTGGATTCGATTCCCAGTCGGGACATTTTTTTCGCTCATTTGGGAATATTCAATTCATAAGATGGTCCAAGAGCCGGCAGCATAAAAACCTAAGGTAACGAGCACAAGAAAAGAACCTTTATTGTTGGAAGAGTATTAACAGGAGAATCTAATGATCCATGTCTACCGGAAGTGAAGTGGCGCATAAGCTAAAATGTAATACCACCAGTAATTTATTCGCTGAGTATGATTGTGTTTGCCATATAATCACTTCATACCTTTGATTGTACTGCAAACACATTGATAAGCCTACAAGTGAACCACTGGTGATATTAATTTTTTGCTTATGCCGGCAGACAGGGATCATTAGATTACTCTATTACTACTCTTTCATAAAATAAAGGTTTTTTTTCTGTCGGCTGTTTGACTATGATAACTTTACCAATTAATTTGTCTGTGTTAAGAATAGTTCACTTAAATTGGGTATGAAGGTGGTTTTAAGCAAGACATGACCTAGCGTCAGTTCAATATGATAATCGAGTAATAACTAAACTTGAAATTTCAGCCGTTATCTCGATAAGGTGGCGGTTTGTGCAACAGCCGCATAATTTCATTAGTTTGAAGTCGGTCCCAGGTTCGAACTTCAGGGCCGACTTGGACCGATCAGTACCGGCTACGTGGGTGGGTTTGCTAGTTAACGAATAAATTGATCCAAATTTCAGTTACAGAAATTAACGGAGGAGGACTATAGAACTTAATTATGTTTTATTGTAGTAGTCCATTATCCAACAGCACAAAGTTCTATGTTATCGAGCACAATAAAAAATCCTTTATTTTATGGAAGAGTAGTTCTAGGGGAATTTAATGATACATGTCTGCCTGAAATGAAGGGATGCATAAGCCGAAAAATAGTATCGCCAGTGGCTGATTCGTAGGCTTAGCATTGTTTTTTTCTGCATCCAGTTATCCATATTTGCATACTTTTGATTGTAAGACAAACACAATATTAAACCTACGAGTCAACCACTAGTGGTTTTAATTTTCGGCTTATGCACCACATCACTTCGGGCAGACATGGATCATTAAATTCCCCAATGATTACTCTTTCATAAAATAGAATTTTTTGTGTTCGATAATATAGCGTTTGTGCTGTCGGCTCTTCGATTATACGAATGCTTACTTTTGAGAAAATGAATCATGTGATCGGATAACAAATTAGCTGCGAAAGTGCACGTTAGGAACAAAATTGAGCAAAAGACTACGGCCAAGCAGTAATTCTTCTTTCCCATTTCGAAATATATTCTATCGACAGCAAGTTTGTTAGTTTTATTTTATGGCATTGAGGATAAAATTAATGTGGGTTGTAATTAGTTAGCGAAACAATTGTTGGAATCCTTTAAACAAACGACGACAATTAAATAATAATTAAGAAGTTTAAACAATTGATTTGTTCTGTTGAGAAATTGCAACAGTGTGATATTGTTGAATGTTACGATGTGTCACAGCAATACATTTAGAGGGATATAAGGGGTAAGATACCCATCTTCTGGAAAAAAAATTCTAAATTCTACAATTGCATCATGTTAGTTCAAACAATATTCTCTTTCAATAAAATTTATTCGGGATTTGTTCAGCGATTCTCGAATATTTTGCTTGAATGTCTGTCACAGAAGAAACGCAACCAAAAATTTTAACACCACTATTTCAAAAAAAAAGAAAAAATGCTTCATTATAGATGAAGTAAAACACTTCGTAAATTCACCATAAAATGAAAAATAAAGTAGGACGCGTTTCGAGATACAACAATAACAGCTGGTCATCAGCTAAACCAACACCTGTCCGTAAGGGCATCGAGTCGAGATAAAGTGCACTGTAAAAAAAACTCCCTTACTTTACACCAAAAAGGGTGGCAACTAAGTTGCCACCCCAAGTGGTGTAATGAAATTCCACTTGTAAATTGGTGTAATGAGCCACCAACTATCAAATGGTAAAGAAACACCATTTGTAGTGGCAACTTAGTTGCCACCATTTTGGGTGTAAAGTAAGTAATATGTTTAAAATGTACGTTATAATAAATTGTCTCAATTAAAGGGAAGTTTAGCACACTCTTTGCGTGAAGCTATTTTTTTTTTAAATTATGGCTGTATTAAATTTGAAATGTAATTTTTTAATTATTTTTTATTTTGCTACCATTTATTAAAGTACACTATATAAGTAGATGGTAAAAAAGTAAATTTTCTAATATTTACATGATTTTAACAGCAAAATAAAAAATAATTTAAAGATTACATTTTAAATTTAACACAGCCGTATATTAAAATAATTAATTTCATGCAAAAATGCTGCTAAACTCCCTTTTAATTGAGGAAATTTATTATAACATGGATTTTAAACATAATACTCAGTTATTAAACAATGTAATTTAGTATATTTACATACTTAAAAACATAGTTATATGGGTCACATAGTGTGTTTGGGGGTTGGTGGGGGGAGGGGGCACAATGTATCTGCAGCACCTCTAAATTTCAGTAGTTTCATTACTGTTTGTCACAGGTGTCACAAAATTGAAAAGTGTAAAAGCACAAATAAATTCTATTAAATACATGTTTTTCGTTTATTTTGAAACTTTAAAAGATTTAATATTACAACTAAATACTATAAAAGAACATTGGGCTTATATGTTGGCAAAGGTGATCTGGAAAACATATGTGAAAAAAATGTATCTAACAGTATTGTATGACCACTTTTGGGTTTCAAGAATGAAGTAACATGCTATTTTGAAATTGTATGTTTTTTTCACACAAAAAATCCCAATTTGTTTATACATATAATTTTTTTTTACAAAAAAAGCGAAGAAACAAAAGATGATAATAACATAAATTTGGCGCCCCCTCGGTTTCCGCGTCCGGGGCGCCCCCCACCCGTTTCACACCGCTCTGAATGAACATACCGGCAGTCCCCCGCTTTCATTGAAGTTCTAAGATTTTCCATTAAATGTATTCAAATTCAAATAAGCATTAATGATAATTTTAATTATGTTTTACTAATTTAATAAATAGAAAAATAAAACCATGACAATCTCTTTAACTCTTTCAGTATCAACATATATATATGAAAAAAGAAAAAAAAACGAAATAAAAATAATGGAATTTTTGTTTCTAATAATCTAAAAATGCATCAAAATACAAATATATATTGAAAAAATGAATGTTTAAAACAAGATATAACACTATGTTTATTTAATTTCGTGTTAGTTCAAGTTATGCGGAATTTAAAGCAGTAAAACACTATAAAATCAAAACTAAATATTTCAAAGCTCTGTACGAAAGTGACAATTTTACGACTTCTTTTATTATTAATTTTCATTTTTAAAATATCGAAATAGCTAGACTGCAAAATCACATATTGCAAGTATCATGCATTTATATATATATATATATATATATATATATATATATATATATATATATATATACGTACAACAAATATAACACAAATACAATTTTTTACACAGAATTAAGAGTTATTGTATACAAAACAGAAAGAAAATAAACGCCCCTTACTTATTCGAAAAAAATCCAAAAGAAAAACCAAAGCAACAACACTGTTTTGCAAAACTGTTTATGTTTACGGCTATCATACAATAGACTCTATTTCTGATTTCTTAAATTGTCCGAACTAATTGAATAAGTCGATAAAAGTTCTTAATATGAACTATGTCAGCAATTTCTTAATCATTCATTATTACCGCGAAATATAATCGAAATTCAAAGAACATTTTTCACGGAACACAACAGAATGTTTCAACAACAGCGCCATTTTGCATAATAATTTTATCCCTCGCGCTGGTTACATAATCGCACCGACTTGCTCTCGCTGGATTAAAAAAACACCTGCCGTTGTGTTGATGAATTGAATAAAGTCTTTCAAAGTGCGAATTATAATGATATGGAGTGATTCAGAACGCCTATTTTTTTTTAAAGAGGTATGATACCTCATTCGAAGTGTAACGTAACATTTATTTTGGTATTGGCACCCCAAAAATAATATATTTACACCTTATTTCACACCTCATACAGCCGAAGTAAATGTGATAAAACTCTTTATTTTTTACAGTGTGAAAGAAAGAGGGAGGAGATTACAAAGTGTGCGAAAAATGGCGCTAGCCAAAAGAGCACAGGTGGAAAGGAAACGCGATACCAAAATAATAAAAGAGAGAGAAAAATTATATTCATTATAGATTTCCATCGCAAAATAATGTACAACTTTGCTGCGAGGATTGTTGTCTGGAAATGGAAGTGCGAAAAGCTTTTGGTTTCTTCTTTTATCTAGCGAAAAACTGCCAATACCAATAAACAGTATTAGAATAAATACTGTAGTAGTACTGTATAATAAGTATAAAACGTAATAATGTAACAATGCAAAATTTCTAATTGTCTGTATATATGTGTGAGAGAAACTTTCTTGCCGTTTCCTCACAACAATTAATATTTGGAATATCTTCAAAATTCGTATTCTTTGACTTAAATAACTTCGCGTGTAAAATAGTTGAGCTATCTGTTGCCTACAATTTACTTCAACTAATGCTGACATTTGTGATTCATTTCGCGAACTTTTCAAATCACCCCCGAAATTTTTAGATATGGTATTTTATCCATACTTTTTGGCTTTTGTATTATCTCTTTGTTATACAATAAACAATAAAGCGTTTTTAACACTTTCCATCTCTTTTAAAAGAATTTACAAATTCAGTTTTTATGTCTCTCTTTCCTTGCTCTAACAAGCGTAAATATTCTCGTATTGTCAAGCAACATTATCGAAGCTTACCTTTGCAAGTATTGATAATGAAAATTAAGTGTGTAGTACTTTTGGTTGTTAAGGAATGGAGAATTCGAAAATCGTCTAAGTTGCCATGAGAAAGCATTGTCACAAAAAAGAAGTGTTCTGTATTTTTAAATAATTGAACCAAAGTAAATAAAAATTATAGCTAGTTACGAGATCCACTACCTAATATCAATCTAATTCGATGCTTCTTACGGCGGTTTTTGTTGAACAGGCAGACCTATTGTAACATTTTAAAATTTTCGTCACAAACAATAAGCCATATTCTGAAGAAAAGGGAGTTTATATGAAACGACGGTTGGTTAACCGAGAGTGTCGGTTAACAGATCTTCGAATAATTGAGAGTCTATGGTATTTTTATTTGGATAACTTTTTTATATCCATTTAATAATTAACTACAAGAAATAACATAATCAGTACAAATTATGTCATTCAGTATTGTTCCCCCTTACCAAATCGAGTCTTTGGATCCGCCCATGTATTTACCGTATGTATGTCTGTATAGCATTTGTATGTACCTTTATGATTTGAATGCAGGCGTTATTTGTGTGTATGTGTGTTTCAATAAAGAATGTCGAAGTTAAGTTATGTACATGTTATGAAAGTGATTAACTTTAAGTTCAGATCGACCAAGTACAGAAATTTGAATAAGAGAAAACTTGCCAAGTTGCATTATTCAATAGCAAATAACATAACAAATCATTTTAAACAATTGAAGAACATTATGCAAGACAGGAGCTATGATTTAAGGAGTTTAATTTCGAAAAAACCCCTGTTTTCCAGTTAGTTTTCACTTCTTTTATTGGCGAAATCGTTAACGAACTTGGCATTCTTTCACATTAATGATTTTGAAAGGATATAAATATCTACTTCATGAGCAGTACTATTCTCTTACTCCAAGCGCTGTTACTGTTAAGCAATCAAGAGTAGCTCAATAGTCTTTACTTACAACCCGTAAGCCTTGGACTCTAAATCGAAAAGGAAACAAGTTGGAAATTGCACGTGAAGCGTAGCAAATTAGGTGCGTTCGTACGATAACGAAGTTTTAAAAATATTACTTTCATATATCAATCTCATAAAATTGTAAATAGTGAATTACAATTGAAACGCTCATCAAACAATGTTCTACCTATGCCATTATGTAATGGAATATTTTTGTGTCGCCTTGTAAATCAATAACAAATGTTCTTTGCACCACAAATTACGTATGATGTGTATTATAATATGTACTTTATAGTTGCATATAAATTTTATTAAGTTCGCATGAATGTAACACGATTAAAATGAATTTGAAACATTTTTTCCCATTGACCGTAATGTAGCGGAATAATTTTGATTGTCCCTGTAATTGATCTATGCATCCGATTTTCATAAAATTTGAAATGAGTCGACAAAATTATGTGATAATTATGTATTTTAAATTTCAAACGTATAGAATATATTTGAAACTTTTTCCCCATTGACCATAATGTAATTGAATACTCTTGATTGCCCCTGTAATTGATCTATGCACACGATTATAAAAAAATTTGAAATAACTCGACAGAATTATGTAATAATTGCGTATTTTAAATTTCAAACGATTAAAATGCATTTGAAACTTTTTTTCCCCATTGACCGTAATGTAATGGAATATTTTTGATTACCCCTGTAATTGATCTATGCATCCGATTTTCATAAAATTTGAAATGAGTCGACAAAATTATGTAATAATTATGTATTTTAAATTTCACACGATTCGGTTGGGTAGTTTTTGTGTTGTTATATGCGGACAGACAGACGGACGGACTGAACGACCACTATAGGTGCTACGTATTATATAATTACGAACGCACCTAAAAAAGGACAGAATTTGAATGCGAACAAATTTAAAAGAGAAAGTAAACGATCAAAGTCACTGAAAAACGGAGCATAAAGTGAAAAGTGCTTCGAAATTGCCATACAAAATATAATAATCACGTAAAAATTTAAACGATTGCGTCGCTGTATTGTATAGTTCTATGGAAAATAATATAAGTATCAGAAGCTTACATTTTTTTGTGTATGATGTACAAAGTGGAGTTTTTTATGCACTAATTAAATGTTAACGGATTAAAAGGGTGAAAGGTAAAAATAATCACTAAAAGGATAAACTTTTTTTGACCAAAGATACGATAAGCCAGAATGAAGTTCTGAGAAATTGTGACTGTTCAGTACAATTACATACAAAATTGTTTGCATTAATAGTATTAAACATTAGAAAAATGGAAAAAGCCCCACAGTGAAGAGAAACTTAAATAAAACCCATCAGAATATTTAAGTAAAAATCATTCATATTCTACAAGGAAATGGGAGTCAGGCATACAAATTAAAATTTCAGATTGAAATTAATCAAAAAAATTTCAGAGAATAATAATAAAAGCAAAAAAAAAAAAAAAATGTCTGCTACCAAAAATCAGCCCGCGCCATAAAAGTTGAAGGAAACCATTTTGCTTCTTTCATACCACCAAATGAAAAGAAAATCCAAACTATCAGGAGATGGCATATTTGTTGCCGCAACGAAAACGGAATTTTAAAAAAAACAAGGCAAGAAACAACGTATTAGTTCCGTTACAAGTATAATATAGATTTGTCTGAGTAGTATAATATAGATAATCTAAACAAGATTCTATGTATTTTTTTTTTGACTGAGCCAACGATTAAGTCGTTTTAATATAATTTTTTGTTGACTAAAAATCAGAAAGTTATTGGGAAAATTGAATTTTAAAAACTTACGCCTTTTTCTTCTAGATAGATGAAAATAAAAAATATATACATATAAATAAACAATAATGGCAATTATAACAGATGTAAATTTTCCATGTGGGTGTAAAAAGTCTTGGCCAGGATTCGAATCAGGGATGCATTGGCTGAAGTCGCCAATGCTCTTCCAACTGAGCCATCCCGGACGCGAACATTGGAGGACTATTTCACCCAAATAACCGTAACGATCACATAATCCGCCCTGATGCTCTGGATCAGCTCAACAGAATAAATCGAAGGTCAATATATGGAACTGCAGAAAACGGACTTTTTCAACTTACATAAAATATTTACATCTATTATAATTGATTTATCGATTGAAAAATCGTGTTAAAAATTAATCTAAAATAATGACAACCCTTAATGTGTTCTATGATCATTTCACATCTTTATGATATGGATCAATGACTTTGTCTCGGTCACGTGTTGAGAATGCAAAGTTACAATTCATAAAATGAGTGATTGGTCTTAAGGCCGCACAATAGTCACTGAAAAAGACCCGGATGATAATGCAAAGTCCTATGGTAGCGTTCTTTTCAAACATCCCGCTCAAATCTTAATATTTTAACATGGTTTTTTTGCATAGGATAACTCAGAACGATCTACAACGGCCTAGTTTTTGCTTTTTCGATGTTGCTTATATATTTTTTTATATTTTGATACTTTCAATTTCAGAACCGGTTTAAACCGGTTTTGAAATTTAAAGTAACTTTATAAAAAAAATCTCAAACCAAAACTGAAAAAGTAAAATCTAGGCCGGTTGTGGATCGTCCTCAGCTATCCTATGCAAAAAAATCATGTAAAAATATTAAAATTTGAGCGAGATGTTTGAAAAGAACGCTACCATAGACTTTGCATTATCATCCGGGTCTTTTTCTGTGTCTAGTGTTGCGCCTTAAGGGCAATTAGGGTGAGTATTTACTGGTCTAGTGCATAAAATTTCATTATCCTACATACTCGTGTATATTAAACCTCCAAATTCTTAAGCAACATTTTGAAAAAAAAATGAATTTTCATGGATAAATATATCCATATTTCTGGTCGTATGTGGAAAATGATTAATAATCAAGTTAATAAAAAACTAATACATTTTCATCAAATGAGCAAAGTTTTTGAATTTCCAATTAGACTTTATTTGAAAAAATCCAACGTTTTAAAACAATATAAATATGTGAAACATAAAAAGCTTAAAGTATTTTGAACACATCACTTTAATGATACTTATTCCTTTGAGAGGCAAAGAACTTCTGTTCTGATCGACATTAAAATTTAAAAACAAATTGATTTCAAAATAGACAAAAGCCTTTTTTTACGTACTTAGTAAAATTAAAATTTCCATTTCAAAATTCTGGTGCCAATGTAACATTTCGTAATTAAAATTAAGTGAGACATATTTTATTCCGCCGTCCTCAAGAAGTTAAAAAAAATGAAAAAAATATTTTAGACTTATTTACGAGGATAACAACTTAGAATGCTAAAATAAAATACTACTTCTTTGCATTGTAGGATTTTCAGGAGCGAAAACGTGAAACATTCGCAAGTTGAATTTTTTTAATGGGATTTAAATGTTGAAGTTAATAACGCTGCATCACAGGAAATTCTATATCGAGAAAATGGGTGCAGAAATATTATAGGGTGTATTGTTGAGATTATTTTTCTTTTTGTCAATCGCAAGGAATTTGATTTATTTCAGCTATTGTCTACTTTTATTTCTCTCTCCGAACAAAAACGCATACGTTTATTTAAAAGATTATTCGCCAATAATCTGAGTAAAATCAAATTCTGTTTTTATTAACTCGTGTATAAACCCCATTTTCAACTCCCAAATTTTGTCTAAATTTCTCCGGCATACAGATGCGTATACGGTTATTCCCTTTAACACCTGGAGAAATCCCCCCCCCCCCAACTAAGAAACAGCACTCAAAATTGTGTGCATAAGGTCCAATGTTGCTTGTAAGAGAAAGTGTAAACTGCAACAGTGGATTTACTGTTTGGGAGAAGAAAAGAAAAGTTTTCTTAATTTTTTTTTATTCATTGATTTTTATTGGTACTACTTGGTTATCCCGTCGACCAGAAACCTTTCGCCAAATTATAAGATTAAATACCAATAATGGATGATCGTGAATGCCACATTCAATGACATATAATATGATACACGTGTTTAAAACATCAAGTGATTTTTATTTGTAGTTTTATTAATATTCTACTAATTATTTGTTTTTTCGTTATTTGAAACAAAAACCATGTCAATATGAATAAGTTTAGCTATTAGTTTGGCGATTTGTATAATTTTGCACCATTGGTCGACGGGATAACCAAGTAGTACCATTGTTTTAAATAAAGGTGCGTGATTTGGGATCAGTTACAGTTTTCTCGGAGTGGCGAAAATGTATGTTTGTGGCATTTACACTAGCGAAAAAAGTTACTGGTACTGAGGATCACTAAATTTTTCAAATTAGTGGTTCAGATTAAAAATATTATGTGGTCTCAGAGCAGCGGATCATCAAGGACTTGAACGCTGGTATGGCTAATGTTCATGAATAATAAATACACTTTGCTCGCTCTATTCCATGCCACAGAAAACATGTTTTAAGGAACTTCTGAAATTCCTGCTCATTTCTTTTGATAAATACTACAAATATGTTAAATAATTCATAGAGGATTTTCCTTACAGACCATATCGTAAAATGGGATTATTTTTACTGTATCTCTATTCGAACATAAATACAATGAAATTCATTTTCATTAGGGATTGGGACATAATAATAATAAGTTAACTGTTATCAAACAATATTTAAAGGAAAATGAAAGCAAAAAAATCAAACGTTTTTTACCAACATATATTGACATTTAAAAATCACATCAGATCTTTATATTTTTATAAAAAAACAATCAGAATTCAGAACATCTTGAAATTAACTAATTTAATAACTGCAGGTATTAGTAATGACATTTTCATCAAATTAGGATATTTTCGTTTAACAGATTCCTGATGAGAACAACATAATTTTAAAACACTTTTAAGCAAACTTTATTTAAATTTTTAAACCTCATCAGACCTTTTTAAAATAACAATCACTATATCAAACACATTTAATTTTATCTTATTTTAAACATTATTGGAAATTCAGGGCTGTACCCCTTTAAAAACAGTATTTTCAGCATAACCTCCTCAGTCCTGACGCCTGTGGGTGACACAAAAGTCCATTCCTTAAATTAATTTAAATACTATTAAAATTGTTAAACATACTTCTAGATTTTTAATAAATGGTGCTTATCATAAGCATTGATATATAGACATCGATATAAGCACCACCATTTTTGGAGATGTTTTTTTAAAGGTATTTGCCTACATTAAATTGGCTGTTTTGGTGAAATTTTTCGACATTTTTTTTATTGGTTTATATAAAAAAAAAATCTTTTATGATTCCAAATCTGTTTTATATTTATTCCTACTATTATTAGAGGAGGAGTTATGGCAATTTTCGTAAACATAAAAATGGCCATTTTTATGAAAATTTTCGATGTTTTACACGAAGGAACAATCTTTTACGATTCTAAATCTGTTTTAATTGTATTCCTATGCTTATTAGAAGAACAGTTTTAATTTATAATTCAAGATATTTAGGAATTTTACCTGTATCCGAACAATTATGAGTAACAGTTGAACAAAATATGATCACAAACTATTTTAAAATTGATGATGAGCGAATAAAAAATTCAAAATGTGACTCGCTATCCTCTGCAAAACTTACTAGAAAAACGAAAAGAGCCACTAAGAAGTTAAAAATGGTTAAATATGAAGTTAAGTATGGGTTAGAATATAAATGTGATGCATTTTAAGTGTATAAATTAAATATATTAGATTTTTACAAGAAAATAAATGTATGCGATTTCTTTAAAATTATTTTTTTCGTTATTTCTATGTCCGATAAACTTTATTACATAAAAAGTTCTAAAGATATTTCAGGGAAATTTGGTAAGTATGCTTTCAATATCGCTCACTGTAGTCTGTAGTAGGATCTAAGCTATTTGTGATAATTTAATTATTTTATAGGCACTCAAATATGAAAAAATGGTCATTTTTGCTTTAAAAAAAGTATTTTGCACATATTTTAAAAATTTTCGGTTATTTTTCAAGATATTGTAAAAATCCTAGTTCAGTGCACAGATAAATGTAATAGAAGTATGCAGCGTAAAGGAAATTGAAATATATTTATTTGAATTGAGCATACGCTGTCTGGCTTAAGCATGATATTTTGTTAGGAATAAAAAGTTCAAATCGTCATTCGCTATGCACAGTAAAACTTACCAGGGAAAAAAAAAGAGCTACTAAGAAGTTAAAATTGGTTAAAAATAAAGTTAAGGAAGGGTTAGAATATAAATGTGGTGCATTTTAAGCGTAAAAATTAAATATTCTAATTTTTTACCTAAAAAGAAAATGCGATTTCTAGAAAATCAATTTTTTCGTTATTCCCATGTGCGATAAACTTCATTACATAAAGCGTTTTAAAGATATTTCAGTGAAATTTTGTAGGAATGTTTTCCATATCACCCACTATGCTCTGAAGTAGGATCTAAGCTATATGTTATAATTAAAATATTTTATAGGCACTGGAATATGAAAAAATGGTAATTTTTACTAAAAAAATTGTGCTATTTTACATAATTTGAAATTGTTTGGTTATTTTTGAAGATATTTTAAAACTCCTAGTTCAGTGCACAAATAAGTGTAATAGAAGTGTTCAGCATAAAGGAAATTGAAATATATTTATTTGAATTGAGTGTACGCTGTCTGGTGTAGGCATGAAAATTTGCTCAAAAAACAGTAAAAAAAACCCAATTTTTTAAAATATTAAAAATATATTGCAAGGATTTTATGTTTTCTTATCGTTCTGTAATACAATAGAGCTAAAAATTATTATATTTTTTCAAAAATGTCCTTTTTTATAAAAAAAAAAGTGTTTCGAACGTAGGCAGATACCATAATTTTAAACTGATTTTTGTAGCCTAATGTAGTATTTGTCTCAGGACTAAAGAGGTTAAAAGTTAAGGAGAATAAATAATACAAAAGAAGTATTGCAATATTTTTGCGTTGATATAAAAGATAAAGCCTTATCAAAAAATGAATTTGCCAGATATTATCTTAAAGCTCCTCATTTGCTAATTTGCTAGTTTAAATTAGCAAAATTTTTATTGATAGACGTTTCAATTTAGTCTCTATATAAGGAATGAAATCCTTAGGCATAACCTTGCATATCCTAGGCATATCCCTAAGGCATTGCCTTAGGGAAATCCTTGGGCATATTCATAGTGGAATATGCCCAAGTTCCTAAATAAAAAAAGTACACAAATCAGTTAATTGCAATTAGCAAATTATGGGAGCCTGAACTACAAATTGATATTTTGAGATTTTTTTTTGTACATATCTCGTGCAAGTTTTCTCAATACATGAAGAGATGCTTCCTTAAAACATTCTTTGAAGAGAAATTACTGTTGCATATCTCTCACAAAACTTTTCTCGTTAGTATGTATTAAAAGATGCCTGCTTAATTTATACTTATGAGAGAATTTCTTGTTGCATGTCTCACACACAAAACTTTTCTCACCAGTATGAATAAACACATGCCTCCTTGAATAATTCTTACGAGAGAATTTCTTGTTGCATGTCTCACAAACAAAAGGTTTCTCATTAGTATGAATTAACTGATGCTTGGTTAAACTACTCCTTTCAGAAAATTTCTTGTTGCATATTTCACATACAAAAGGTTTCTCACCAGTATGAATTAAGAGGTGTGCCTTTAAACTACTTTTTTGAGAAAATGTCTTGTTGCATATCTCACACACAAAATGTTTTTCACCAGCATGAATTAATAGGTGTGTGCTTAAATTACCCTTTTGAGAGAATTTCTTGTTGCATATATCACACACAAAAGGTTTTTCACCAGTATGAATTAAGAGGTGAGTTTTTAAATAACTCTTATCAGAGAATTTCTTGTTGCATGTCTCACATTTCTCGTCAGAATGAATTATTAGGTGCTTGCTTAAACAACTCTTTTTAAGAAATTTCTTGTAGCATATTTCACACACAAAAGGTTTTTCCTTAGTATGAATTAAGAGATGTCTGCTTAAAGAATTTTTTCTTGAAAATTCTTTGCTGCATACTTCACAATTAAACAGTTTTTCTTGCTGTAATTCAGAACCTACTTTTCCAAAGCTCCTTTGTAAAGAAATATTTTGCTGCATATTTCACTCTTTAAAAACAGTTTTGATTGTTGTTATTTTGTATCTGCAATAAAGAAAAATAACAGAATCTATCATCTTTTAAGATTCATTAAAAAGAAATTTACAAAAAATAAACTTTTTATGAAATATTAAAAATTAAAGCATAAAACTGAATTGAAATAGAACTCCAAATACCTGATGCTCGCAGAGCTAATCGTGTGTCAGATTAATTTTCTAATTGCATAGATTTAAACTATAACCAAATTTAGAATAAATAAAACAAATAATTGACACCATAAAATAAAAATCTATTATAAAGGAAATATTAATACAAACTAGAAAATTTAGTTTTAAATGAAAAATAAATCAAATATTTATGAATGAAACATTTATAAATAAAAAATAAAGCAAAATTATGCAGAAAATTTTATCATTTTATATCGTCTAAGAAAATAATGATACATTGTATAAACAAATACAAGATTTACAGCATGACAAAATTCAGATTTTTCAAAATGTCAAAAACCCAGGAAATTCAAATTGCTATAACTCAGGCATTTTTAAAGATAAAGACAAAATAATGAAATTGGAATCTTTAAACATCTCAAGAATTTTTTTTTTTTTTTGCAGTTTTAAATGTATTTGCACCATTTTTTAAGTTAAAAAAATTTAAATGGCCGCCCTTTTGAATAAGAAGGCGGATGAAGCTGGCCAACGAACTCGGTCGAAATATTAGTATGTACTATGAATGCAAATAATCTCATCCAAATCGGTTAATAAATACGAGAGTTATCACATAACTTATATCAGATATATATGTATTAAATAATGGTTATATATATATATATTACAAATTTAAAATATTTTTGCCAAAACTAACCTTTATACTATCTTAATTTTCTTATAATAATGTTCCGTACTTACTTCAAATTATTAAATTAAAATCTTGTTTCTAAATCTAATCTGTTAATCTTTATGCAGACGATATAAATTCTTAATTTGCCTTAAAAAACATTATTCCAGTATGCGTAAATTTAAAAAGATGGCTCTAAATTAAAAATATTCTTAATTAAATTTTTATTTCTTAATATTCCAAATAAAATTCATTTTTCTATGTTTTTATCAACCCTTTTTAAGAAAGTCTTATTAAATTTATTCCAAAACCATACCTTTCAAAAAATATCATTATTTTATTTTATCTATTTATTATTTTTCCACCGTCATACTTTGATAGTGTGCATATTAATAAATTCATTTCTTTTCTTTTTCTCTTTAAATTAATCATTTATAAAAATCGTCTGCCTAAGAAATCCTGAGTCGATTATAAATTGGTTAAATAATATATTTTTTTAATTTATTTATCGTCTGTGGAAAATAGTCTCGTAGCTGGACAAGAATTCTGTTTACATAAAAGAATGATGGTTTGAGGTTACAGAATGTTCTGGATTTTTCTTTTTAGTTTTAAAGGTGAAAGCATCGAGTTGAGAGGGGGGATTCTTGGTTTTTTTCCTTCGATGAGTACGGCTCGCTGAAATAATGATGGAATGTTTGCAAAAGGAGCTTTTCCCTTTCTCATGATTACGGATTTAATAAATGAACTTACAGCAGCCAATGAGTAATTATTTGGATTCTCTACATCTATTTATTTATTTTCCTCGGTGGCCATGACTTCTCTGCGGTGAATGGGAAAACCGGCGTGTATGTCTCTGGCTCCTAACTTTTAAATCGTCATAATAAACTCTAAAGTCCGACAGGATTATTTATCTGTGCTGCCTTTTTCGGATATTTAAAGAAAATTTTCGGCTTGCTAATGAAGTCTGCTGTAAAACGAAGGATGAGAGGTTTGCGAATCGCCGATAATCGACTTCTCGTGAATGTTCTTGTGCCAAAATCGCCGTAATTTCTTACTTAATTAAAGTAAAAGAAATGTTCTTTCTAAAGAACTTCACAACTATGCTCGGAAAGATGCTAATCTGAAAGAATTAGTACTTGCTTTGAGTTTGCTTGTGTGTTCCATGACGATTGAGATCCTTTCATTCATATTCGAGAAAAAGTAGTCCTTGTGATGATGAAAAAGAAGAAAAAAAATAATAATTACAAAACCATTTCTTGTTAATTGGTGAATAAACAAATATTTTTTCGAGATAGTTGAGAACAATAGGATTTCGGTGAGAATTTTTTCGTAGTGTTTTGATTATTATTATTTGTATACTTTTTATGTATTTATTTAAATTAATTATTCTCTGTTTGTCAGATTTATTTATTTGATTATTTGTCTGTGAATTTTATTTACTTACCTATTTATGAGTATTATTATTATCATTATTATGTGTTGGAGATTGAAACATTTTTGTTCTTAAGGATTAAATTGAAGAGTATGATATTCTTAGACAATTACTGTTGCATATTAAAGATTATTATATGTTTATGCACGTTTAAATATAAGTTCGTAATAATAATGAAGTATAAAAGAACTTAGAAGCTCAAGTTCTTTTTTAAAAAGTACATTTTCTAATTTATTGATATTTGTTTGTTATCAAGAACTATTCTCAGAATGCAGTATTTTCATTATAATGTTCCTACAACTAGACATTTGAGCTGAAAATTAAGTTAACATTTATGTTTTTCCTTTTATTTGTTAGAATTTCTGATTACAGTGAGCTTTGGTTCCCGGATTCTTATAATTTATTTAAATTCAGTAAGAAAGATGGAACTGTGCAAGGCTGTTGCTAGAATTTTGACTGATAAATATGATTAATTTTTTCAGTAAATTTTGTGATTTTAAGTAAGAAATTACCTATAATTAAAATTTTTGAATTTGTTTATGATCTATAAAATAATAGAATTAAAAGTTGATCCCAATTTAAGGTATATCTATGATATTTACAATTCCTGTTTTTATTAGATAAAATTTCTGGTTAAAGTTAGCAGCTAAATATAGTTATAATTTTCACGATAATTTTGATTCCGATTTTTAAAAGGGAGGGTAATGGTTTTGTGAGGCAGTTAAAATGTATATAACTCCAGTAGACAAAGCCCTCAAAATTGCGAAAGCGCGAACTCAGGAATTTCACCTTAAAAGTAAAAGACTCTATGATCGAAATTTTGTCGAATGTCCATTAAAAATTCAAGACTCTGTAATTTATGAAGAATTTAAATACCCTAACACTCGAAAATTAGAACCTACTTTCTCTGGACCATATAAAATTATAAATAAACTTTCTGATGTAACTTATGAAATAGATAAATTTAATTATGAGACAGGAAAGAATTCCGTTATTGTGCATGCTTCTAAATTAAGACCCCATTTTTCACCCGAAGATTTTAAACTGTTTCATGAGCAACCTAAAAAACAAACAAATCCTCAGATACAATCACAATCACTAGATCAAACTAAAGTCAAGACAGCAGATTAAATTTTAATTCTTATTCTTTAAATATTTTATCACCATAATTTTCAACTTTAGCAGGTATGTTCTTGGTGCGCAACAAGAATATTGCTTGTTTTTGGGATTAAATTGGGCTCTTTATGCAGGCATAAGGTGTACACTTTGATTGTAAAAGCTTTCAAATTGATGTTGATAAATTAATTTTAAGTGTGTTTAAGTCTAATTATATTTACTCATTTATTGACATTAGTATTATTCTATTTATTCAACAGATATTAGGTGATAATAGTTATAAAGTTTGATGACTTTACCCAAACCTATAACTTAATATGTGATTTTCAGTGATTATGAAAACTACAGATATTAAGAATTTTTCAAAAAAGCACACTATTTTTATTTCCATTTCTCAATTAAGAATGACACCTTTTATTCCTATTTGTATTTTATTATTAAAATTTATAAACCATGTGTAGATAAAACATTATTCTACATTTGACATTTGAAAACTTATAACCAAATTTGACAATTTTGTAAAAGAGTATCAGAGAAGAATTATTGTAAGGAAATACTGGTTGAGAGTCCATTTTCTAAATAGTTAGATTTAATTTTATTTGGATTTTGGAATTATTATGATTTTTTTTATTTATACTTTCGGCTAGCAAAAAATACTTTCTTATGCTATTAGAAGATAAGAAAATTATTTAGTTGCTATGTAATTATTTTTATCCTCAACCAATATTTTCCCTATCAATAATAAACAAATAGTGATATTTTCTTTTGATTATATTCTTGTTTTACTATTATTATTATTATGATTTCTATAATGAACTTTAGTATTAATTATACTCTCATTGAGAAATATTAAGATATGGAATCTTATTATGCTACTTATTATTATTATTGTTATTGTTATTATTATTATTTAAATTTTTCTATATTATTTATTATTGATATTGAGAGTGATGCTATTTATTATTAAAAAATTGATATATTATTGAAAGAAAAATTTGATTAATTGTTAAAAGATGTTGGATCCAACATAATATTAAACCCAAAGATTAAATTAAATTTGAAGATCTTTAATTAAAGAGACTGTATTCAGTGAACATTGGAAAAGACTTTTTTATACACTATTGAAAGACTTTTTACATTTGAAGGACTTTATTTAAAATAAATTATGCATTTAGTTATTGTAATTATTTAAACTTCCATGAGAAAGAGTTTTTATTGTTTTTATTATATTTTTTATCTCTTACTTATTAATATTTATAATTTATTTACTTTTATTGTATGTATTATCTCCTATGCACTTACAAATAGTAAGTGATATTGTAACATTATTGTATTTCTTTTAGGGAAATGCTCCTACCTAAATTTAATTCAGATTAATTTTCTCTTAACTATTTTTTTTAATCGCTAATATATTTTATATTGCGTTAATTTTCATTTCTTCCAGCTCTTGGCTTCCGGAGTTTGACAGTTTTATTCTTAAATTTAACTTTTCTAAATTATTATATTTCTGTTGTCTGAAACTTGTAGTTTTATTTAACTATCAATTTCATACAAATTTTTTTGGAGGGGGATAATATTACAAATTTAA
The DNA here is from genome assembly GCA_964019185.1 of Maratus speculifer. Classification (NCBI taxonomy): domain Eukaryota; kingdom Metazoa; phylum Arthropoda; class Arachnida; order Araneae; family Salticidae; genus Maratus; species Maratus speculifer. Next base: position 7,418,218 of record CAXHSM010001557.1, read on the forward strand.
AAATTTTTCGCCAAAACTAACCTTTATACTATCTTAATTTTCTTATAATAATGTTCCATACTTACTTCAAATTATTAAATTAAAATCTTGTTTCTAAATCTAATCTGTTAATCTTTATGCAGATGATATAAATTCTTAAGTTGCCTTAAAAAACATTATTCCAGTATGCGTAAATTTAAAAAGATGAATTAAAAATATTCTTAATTAAATTTTTATTTCTTAATATTCCAAACAAAATTCATTTTTCTATGTTTTTATCAACCCTTTTTAAGAAAGTCTTATTAAATTTATTCCAAAACCATACCTTTCAAAAAATATCATTATTTTATTTTATCTATTTATTATTTTTCCGCCGTCAACCTTTGATAGTGTGCATATTAATAAATTCATTTCTTTTCTTTTTCTCTTAAAATTAATCATTTATAAAAATCGTCTGCCTAAGAAATCCTGAGTCGATTATAAATTGGTTAAATAATATTTTTTTTAAATTTATTTATCGTCTGTGGAAAATAGTCTCGTAGCTGGACAAGAATTCTGTTTACATAAAAGAATGATGGTTTGAGGTTACAGAATGTTCTGGAATTTTCTTTTTAGTTTTAAAGGTGAAAGCCTCGAGTTGAGAGGGGGGATTCTTGGTTTTTTTCCTTCGATGAGTACGGCTCGCTGAAATAATGATGGAATGTTTGCAAAAGGAGCTTTTCCCTTTCTCATGATTACGGATTTAATAAATGAACTTACAGCAGCCAATGAGTAATTATTTGGATTCTCTACATCTATTTATTTATTTTCCTCGGTGGCCATGACTTCTCTGCGGTGAATGGGAAACCCGGAGTTGATGTATCTGGCTCCTAACTTTTAAATCGTCACATATATTATAAATATATATATAAGTCAACATTTGGATGGAGTTTTGGGGTCTGTAATCATGATCAGTGAAAATATACCGGGTTGCAAAATGATAGGAACGATGATGTAATTGAATGAACAAAAAATATATTAATCCTCATATTAACCATATAAATTTATTGTATCATATTAAATAATTAATTTAAGCACAAAGAAAACATTCAAAAACAATTGTTATAAATATGGCATTACATGCTGCAATTTCACTTCATATGCAACAAGAGCAAAATGATAAGTTTGTAACAGATTTCTCTAAATTATAGAAATATTGCATGTCAGTTGAGCTTTTTTTGTGTTAAATAGTTTCATTGGAACATTGTAACATAGATATTACATAGTTTTGAATTTGTTGAGGTGACAAAACACGTTATATCTTCCAAGTTTCAGATTTAAATTTTTTTTTTTTTGAGTTATACTGCATAATTTGGCCATCTTTTATTATATATTTTGCACTGTAATAACCCAAACATTGTTTATCTGATTTATATTTGAACCATTGGCTGGCTAATCAAGTTTGGGCATCTTTTTTTAACTTCGAATCACTGTTTTGTGGATGCATTTAGGCACTCTCTTACTGAAAACATCGTAAAAGTCTGCAATTTTTTCACTGACGTTTATCAAATGAAGTTCTAACATGCGTATGTCTATTTTGTTTATTCAATTAGAAAAGTAATTTCTACTTATATGCCGAGGAAACAGTAGCCCAAAACAGTAAGGAGTCGCCACTGAATTCATGCACGGAAAATACATCTTGTTTATTTTAAAAGTATTAAAAATATAGACGAATACCATCTGGCTAAACTTCTTTTCAGCACTGAAGATAATTTTAAGCAGATTCGTTAGCTGCTTTAAGTATTTCGCTGCAAACAGACAGCGGGCTTTTTTACTACCAGATGTTAAATGTGAACATGGACATGGTTTAACATTTTTAAGAACTCTTGGCCATTTTATTGTTCTTCATATGATCGGTACTGATGCTGGTGCCATTATAGCTCGAAATGGCTTCGAAATTCCTTAGCTATCATTATTTTACTTGTAGCCATGCGAATAATAAAACTTTTGCAAACTTTGAAATAAATTTTGAACTTCCTTTGGATTTCTTAGTAATATAAATAGCTGGATTCTGCAAGAAATTAAAAATAATAGTCTTTGAAAGTTTAATTTCATCAGCGATTCTTTGAAATTTCATTCCGATCTTGTTATAAACTAGAATGTATCCTCTGTCGAAGTGAAAAAGCATATCGATTCACCCTGTAATCCAATGGTAGCTAGAATGGGTGACACCCAGGGCGGATGTAAATAGTGTCAGCCCCACTTATCAGGGTGTCACCCTCTCCCCCACCGCCCCGTTCGTCATTTTTCCAATCACAATTCTACGTTATTACAACAAATGATCACACCATTCCTTATTTACCTTTTGCCCTCCTGTATAAAAAACAACAGCAGCGAATTATCACTCAACCTATAATCTGCATAAGTCAAATGCGGTGTCTAGTATCTATAGGCAGAAGACAAGTTTTTCCTTTAAAGTTTGCTTCGCTAGCTATTCACTGGATAGGTTGTTTTTTGTTCTCTGGTGCATATCTAATTTTGAAAAATTTCACATTCTCAAATTTTTTTTAATTAATTCTATTGCGTTGTGCGCTAGAATTTTCATTTCATTTATTTATTTAGTAAGGTTATATGTAAATAGATTTGCAAAAAAAGGGGCGGACCACCTCCTCTGCCCTCCACTTGGTACACCACTGCTGTTCTCCAAATGCTTTGCAAATGAAACGAATGTACTCAGAATCTCTTTTAAATGCGTTTTTAAATAAGATGCGAAAATAACCCCAATCACGTTCAGCAGTTTTAGAACTATCAAATGCGTTCTTAACATTTTGCTTCTGCGTGAATCTAACAAAAAACATATTTTTAAAAATTTAAAATACATGTATGTAATCTCTGTAAACAATTATTTTAATATTAATTGGAGAATCATGTATTATATATATATATATATATATATATATATATATATATATATACAGTGGAGCATCGTTTATACAACGCCGAAGGGACTACCGAAAAACGTAGTATAAACGATAACGACGTATAATCGATTTTCATTTTCAAAACTAGAATTAATTTTGTTTTCACTTAATTTTAATGTTTAACGTTATGATTTGCATGAATTTATAAATTAAACAAACCAAAATAAACAAATAACAAAAAAAGCGGGGGGAGGGGTGATTAATAAGCAATTTAAATATGTGTACCTTTATTTATGTTTCACCGAAAGGTTCTTCATTAGCAGTACGTCATTTCCTTTCCATTTAAAGTCAAAAATCCCGCGTGGCCAACTAAAAGTCGCCAATACTGATAACAGTTAGAAGGATAGTCTATTTGCAACTTAAAACAGTTCTGGAAACCCGACCATCCTCGAAAAAAGAATGACCCCTCCCAGTGTAATCTGTTACACGTAAGCTGATTTTTCAGACTAATCGAACACTAGCCCACATTTTTATAATCTGGAGTGTACTTAAACACGCTATTTGGTGTCATTCATAGCTGCCAACTTTCGCTTGTTCGTAAAATACACAAAAAATAAACAAAAATAAACCTATACAAAATCGAAAAATCGACATATAAACGATTTTGGACGTCGTATAAAAGACATATTTTTACATTAAAATGAATAGGATTGAATCGGGACCACATTCAAACGTTGTATAAATATAAACGTCGTATAAATATAAACGTCGTATAAGTGTTCGTCGTATAAAGGATGCTTAAACCGTTATATATATATATATATATATATAAAGGTTTAATCATTTGCATAGCAACCGATTTCTTCGTTTTTGTATCGTTCCTATAATTTAAAACCCTGCTATACTATGCAATGCATTATACATAGAATCAATCCCATTCAAATAAATTTATAAATATGACAGTTACAGCATAACAAAATTCAGATTATTTCAAAATGTCATGTCAGCAACCTTAGAAATTCAAACTGCTATATCTCAGCCAGTTTTTTTAAAGATAAATTCAAAATAAAATAAGGATGAAAATCTTTGTATTAAGGTAAAACTATAAAGAATTTTTTTTTCAGCTTTTAATTTATTTTCATTATTTAAAAAAAAAAAATTCAAGTAACTGCCATTTTGAAACCAAGATAGTGGATGAACTGGCCAACAAAGTTGGTCGAGATATTGGTACGTACTATGGATACAATTAATTTCATCCAAATTGAATTAATATACAAGATTAACTGTGTGACATGTATCAGATATATATGATGGATATAAATATATATATAAATATATTATACATGACATAACATAAGTCATGACTTATAAATCTACATTTGGATGGAGAATGGTTTTGGGGTCTGGGTGTCATGATCGGTGAAAATATATCAAAATCTTTCAGAAATGCTCTACATCGAACGGCTGCTATATGTAGCTTTTTATTTTTGTAATGAAAGCTACCCTAAAATATTGAATATCATCTGAAATAATTCATTTATCAATGAAATTATGCTTTACAAATCAATTTATTCAAGTTAGAGTAATCAGCAATAACATCTTACTACTGTTGCTATATTTATAAAACACAGCTTTGCTACATATTTATACTTAAAACATGTGCATGGAATTGAATGACATTGCTGAAGATTTGATAACTTTAAATTTAATAAAAATCAAAAAATTAATTGATAAAAAATATTGAAACAAAGATTGTTATTTAATCTTTTAAAAATATGTACATTTTCTAATAATTTTCATATCTGCTATTAATATTCATGCTTTAATTTAACAAAATGATCATTTTCATTTAATATGCCATCGTTTTAACTCACTGAAGCTTTTTGCCTTGCGTCTCAAACTCAGTATTGAAAGAGTGGAAAAGTATTGAATAGTAACACCTTCATGAAGGAAAGTGCCTGTTTTTTAAAAGCATGATTCCTTTTCTTCTTCTAATTATTTGAAAAAGCTATTTTTAATTATAATGAGAAAATTGCATTATAAAAGATATAATATATAAATAACACTTATTACCTTCCTCTGAAACAACGGAATCAATCCAATTGCTACCATTTTGATGAAATTTCACACTAATATTTTGTACAATTTTTGTTTGTGACATGGGAAATATATATTTACCAAAATGTTTTATTTTATTTTTAGAGATCTAACATGAAATGAAGCTTTTCTTTTAGTCAATTAACATAAGATTTGTGAATTAATTCAATTTAAAAAATAATTTGTAAAAAAATGTTTTATAAATTTCTCATTTCATGATAGTTGATACCGAATCCTATACATTTCTTTAAGCTTCATGTAAGTGCATAAAAAAATCGTTTCTGTTTTCAATTAGTTGATTTTTATTGTTGTTTTAAATGAAAAAGGTATTTTAATAAGTTGTTTGATTAAAAGTTTTCATGTTAAGTGCAATATGTTTTATTTTCTAATTTATATTACCGTAATTTCGGGTGTATAAGCCGTGGATCAAACAATTCTTTTTGGACCCAGAAATCTTATATTGTGATTGAAGACAAATATTTACGGCGATCTAACTAGTTATATTTGTTTCTTAAAAAATTCTGGGTCGAAAAAGAATTGTTTGATCTGCGGCTTATACACCCGAAACTACGGTACATATGAAATATTTACTATCAGTAGTAAGTTGACTCTTTTTAAAATATTGTATAATAAATCAAAAATATCATGATATTTAAGAAGCCTGGTAAGGAACACAGTTTAAGAGTACATAAAAAATATGAATCAGCTATTGATGGACAGGAATAGAAAAAGTAATTTCTGATGAATGGATGTTACATTCATAGATCAGACAAACACAACGACAAAATGAGTCTAGCTGCATCTTTTTATATTTCGATTATTTGACTTGTTTACAGTTAGAAAACAAATTACCAAAACAAAAACAAATCATATAAGTTTCATTTTTATTTCTCTAAAGAAGAAAGGTTTTTCAAAAACCTAGAATTTCCCAAGCTCACAAATAAGGGAGACTATGGTTGAATTTTAGAACACACGCTATAGCATAATTAAAAATAACTTAATGCAATATTCATTTACAAATGCAGAAAATTTTTTCCTTTAGAATACTTAAAAGAAAAATGAAATCCTTAAAATAGCAACTAATGCAAATTTAACTAAGTCCTATCGAGCTTTGAATCAGAGTATTTTCAAAGACTCGTACAGAAAACTACTCATTAGAAAAGCATTTTTTGACCATGCTACAAATAATTTAGTAAATTAAAGTTACATATCAAAGCGTAAATGGTCCCTCCTTTTTTTTTTTCTTTGGCGTTGGTTTTTTAGTATAAGAAAACATAAATATTATTGTCCAGATTCTCTGAAATTTTTATGAATCGTAAGTATAGCTAAATCGAAGTCCTTTTTAAATTTTCAAAAAGAAATATGCATATTTTAGAGGAATAACTTTTAACAGACATGGATAGAATTTGTACCGAAAAGTAAATGCTTTCAATATGATGGAAATTGAATTACATTTAACTTTGTATGGTAAAGGGCTGAATTTCATATTTTTAAAACCCAATAAAACCATTGACTGGAAGAAGATTTCAGCTTTATAAGTGTATTTTGGGTTTATTAGTACTTTTAAAATTGAATTTTGGAAAGACGTTGCAATAAGGGAAAAAAACTCTTTTCTGAAAAACAACCCTTTTTGATAATTTTTTTTCAAGGATTTAGTTGCGATATATTTTTAGCTGATTGCAGCATTTGAGACATAAAAGTACAATCTTTTAGAACATGTTTTCTATTTTGAACTTTACTCATTGGTTTGGAGAGTGTTAATTAATAAATAATGACAAAATACTCCCACAATATTTTTTTTGTAACTGCATTTTTGACTAATGCAAATCCTTTAGGACATGGGTAATAGATCTCGGATCTTCTAAAAATCAAGATGGATTTTTAATGAGAATGAGTTACGGTTCTTGGCACAGATGTCATATATGCACCACATTAGTGCGATTTTTTTTCTAATGCCAATTTAGCAATAACTTCATTTTTAAATATTAGTTACATATATATTTTTAATTATTTTCTATTAATTTAAAAAGGAGATAATGATAAATAAAAAAAAGTTTAGTTAGTAATTATTGAATAAAATAATTTATATAATTTGAAAAATGAAAATAAAAGTAAATAAACAGATTATTAATAAATAAATAACAGTAGACGGGTTACCATGTGAGGCATAAAATAGCCATTTTGTTTGAACATGTAATGTGATGCATATATGACATCTGTGCCCATTTCTTAAATAATAACTCAAATAATTATAAGAATTTTAAAATTCTGAGGCTCAGGTATATTAGGAAAGGCCTTGACTTATCTTTAAAAAAAAATTGGGCTTCGTACATGCCGTGGATTTTGATAGACATTGCACCTGCACACACACATAGACAGTACAGTTTGTTATTTTATTAGTATAGATAAAGCAACAGCAATATAAACGTGTTTAGTGTTTAATTCTTTTTTCTGTGTTGGTCAAAAGATGAGAAAGAATCAAATTATGTTGATCATTTTTGAGAAAAAAATACACTGCAGTCAATAATAGTCCAAATTTTGGTGGAAAGTAACTTTTTTTTGTACTTACGAATTAACACCACCACAGTTATCTTTTGGATTCTTTGTTGCCTTGTTTTTTTTGCTGATTTTTGACACCAATTTTTAGTGTTTTAGTGATTTTTTTAGTGCCTTTTTTTGACGCCATTATTTTTTTCGTACGTGCGAACAACAAGATTGCTCTTTATTTGCACATTAGCCCAAGCTTTGCTGCAGTGGCGTTAATACGTAATTACCCTTTTTTTGCCAAATCAACTATGAAGAAGCAGTCAACAAGATGTGACAGCATTGTTTCAAAATTATGCATCAAAATTTGGATTTCACAAGGTGAATAAAAAATAAAAAAAAAAACTCAATATCTTTCAGATATTAAAACTAGTCGTTGAGGGCCACCGTAATACTTATCCATCATGGATATGTATATGAAAATAAAACATGTCAAAACAATTTATACAATGCATTGCAATTCATAAACAAATTTAAATATTGTTAATATACATAGTAATGCTATATTAAAGAACTGCTGATGTACCAATTTCGACAAATTATATAAAACGCCAAACTACTCAAGTAACACCAAACTGCGTAAAAGAAACATCTTATAACTCCAAAAATAATAATTCTATTAACTAACAATTAACTGTGTTGGATTAAGCGTCTCATTTCCAATTAAAATATACCTCTGCATTGAAATATTAATGAAATACAGGGTCATGAAAAATCGAAGAATGTGGAAAACAGGATTACAAATATCTTGCCAACTAATAATCCGATCGACTTCGTTCTATATGCAAAATGTGTGTTATTTTATTGCCTTTTACATCCATTCCTTAGAACAAAAAAAAAATCAAAAATTTTTATATAACTTTCATCAAAACGAAAGAGTCCGAAAAAAATTGTTCCGGATAATTGAGGTTGCTGATATTTAATAGGCTTCGTCCCATTCTTACATACTAACTACATACAAAATTTCAAGTCTCTATCTCAATTTGTTCATGAGATAAAGCATTTACAGACAGACAGACGAATGGCAAAAAATTTTTTCTAAAAATATGTTTTTCGGAATCTCTACTATCTGAAACGTGTAAATCCGTCAAATTTTTTGTTTTCCGATTTTCAAAACGATTGCAAGATTTACCCTATACTACGTATGATGGGTAAGTAATAAAATTAAACCAAGTTTTGACAAATAAATCATCCTCCTGATATTTGTTTACAAACAATATTCTAAGTACCTTCTTGAATATAATGCAATAATTTTTAACATAATGTTCTGCAAATTTTAGAAATTGCAGATTTCTGGTCTTTGCTTTGTTTATATTTTATAAAAAAAACTTTAATACAGTCCAAGTTCTATAATCCATAATTTTCTATAATTTGTGTTACTTTACGAATGTAAACAATGAAATAAACAGTTTAGAAAATCACAAATTAGTGATCCAAAAACGATTTTTTAAAACAAATAATAAAAAAAAATGAAAAGAAATAATTTTTTTTAATATAACTCTTTTATTTTATTAACAGTAAAAAACAAACTGTATTGCAGAACTTATGTAATTATTTTTATTAAAATGCACATAATTTTTTTGATAAAATAATTTTAAAAAGGCATTTTTTGAGATAGCATATTAAATTAATTTTTAGATTTCATATTTATTTTATCATATTATACTGATTATAGAATTAATACACCATCTAGGAATAATAAAATGACGCATAATCCATAATGCTCTATAATCTGCAATATTCCATAATCCGCACAACCTTTGGCCCCCAACTTGTGCGGTTTATAGAACTTTGATTATATTATAATGAAATCAACATTATTATGAATGCTTACAAAAATATAGTAAAATATTAAAACAAATCAAATACAGTAAGAAGTGAAACTAATAAAGTATGATACCTTTAAAAATTATTAAAAGTAAAGACCAAATAACTAATTAAATAAAAAAAAATACTTTTTCTTGAATTACTCAATGAATATTGACTCATAAAGATATATTATTAAATCACATTAAAATCATAAAATAAAGAAGTTTTATTTCTGGTTTATCCAGTATTAATAATTAAAAAAGCTTGAAAAATACATAAATATACAAAGTCAAAAGATTGTGATCACCAGTGACATCAGAAATGTCTTGATTATTTCAAAAATTTATACTCCTTCATGAAAAACCATGAGTTAAGTCTTATACTATTGAGTATTGCATATTAAAATACATATCGAATGACATATTACTGAAAAGAAAGTGTAATTTTGTCCTTACATCTGAAATGAAAATTTCATTGTTTACATGTGTGCTGAAATGCAGATTTGACGGAATTTACTGTAAAAGTGAGAAGTATTCTGATCATTCCTTTTCTGCATGATATAGCAGCTCAATATATATATAAAAGAAAAAAAGAAAAAAACTCAATGTTTGTTTCCCTTTTTTAGACCCTTACCCTACAGTCTAATCAGCTAAACTAGTAATCCAGCTTTGACATTGAGATAGATTTTACTATTTGTCAGTCACCTGCTGACGAGGAAACTGCAATAAATTTGTTTTTAGGATTTGGAATAATGCTTAAAAACAGTTTTGAACGTTTTCATTGAAAATATAAAATGTTTACTTACAATTATCTTACAGACGGTACGTTTCATGTAAACGGTTAATAAAAGTGAGTGAGATCAATAAATTGATGTTTTAAAAGCTACCTAATATTACAAACAGGTAAAAGGGATGAACGGCAAATAGATACAATAAAATAATAGAAAAATGGAGCAAAATTTATTGCTGCATCTATGAATAGGGCAAGACGCCAATGCAACGAATGAATCATGAAACAAATCAATAAATCATTCATTGAATTAATTGATGGCCAAAGCAAATCTCTCTAACTTCGAATGTATTCTAATAACAGTAAACAGGGTCGTACTGGCCCACCGGGCAGCGAGGCAAATGCCCGGGGCGCCCCTAGTCGAGGTTTTTTTTTTTTTTTTTTTTTTTTTAATGTAAGCGCATTTGAAATAAGGTTTTCTGAGCAGCAAAAAAAGAAAAGTGACATTTTCAAAACATCTGAACGATTAATACTTTCTAAGAAAACTAATGAAAACTATTAATTATTCTTTATGTGTTATATTTACCGTGTGTTGTGTATTTAAGTACTTGCGACTCGAATTGTTGCCCACTATTCTGATTTTTCTACATATTGCTCAAGTTAAGTATGAAAAACGTGAAATACGAATTCAAGAAAAGCAAATTTTCATTTTTATTCTATCCATTTTGACAAGAGGCGACATGGCGCCCTCGGTCAGATTTTTTTTTTCCCAGTTATATTTTCTTAGGTGGCTTTGGCCTTCTTGGCGCCCTCGGACAGATTTTTTTTCAGCTATATCAGTAGGTGGCTTTGGCCTTCTTGGCGCCCTCGGACAGTTTTTTTTCAGTTATATGAGTAGGTGGCTTTAGCCTGCTTGGCGCCCTAGGACAGATTTTTTTTCAGCTATATCAGTAGGTGACTTTAGCCTTCTTGGTGCCCTCGGACAGATTTTTTTTCAGATATATCAGTAGGTGGCTTTGGTCTTCTTGTCGCCCTCGGGCAGATTTTTTTCAGCTGTATCAGTAGATGGCTTTGGCCTTATTGGCGCCCTCGGGCAGATTTTTTTTCAGCTATATCAGTAGATGGCTTTGGCCTTATTGGCGCCCTTGCTCAGTTTTTTTCAGCTATATGAGTAGGTAGCTTTGGCCTTTTTGGCACCCTTGGACAGATTTCTTTTCAGCTATATTGGCTTTGGCCTTTTTGGCGCCCTCGGACAGATTTTTTTATAGCTATATCAGTAGGTGGCTTTGGCTTTCTTGGCGCCCTCGGATTTTTTTTTCAGATTTTTTTTTCAGCTATATTTGACGGGTTTAAATTTTGAATATTAAAGATTAGCAGAGATTAAAATTAATTAGCACAATGGAAGCTTTTGCTTTTAGTCGCTAAACCTGTAAAAAATTAAAGTCTAGAAAATTAAATAACTGAAATACTGTATGTTGATAAAATAAATACAAATAGGTTAAAAACAAAACTAACTTTTATTTAAAAGAAAATTAAGATAAAAGCAATATAATTAACAAAGGCATTTATATCTATTACACAATTAAAACAGAAAAACAAATATAAACAGACTTCATGGCAAAACAACTGTGAAATAATTAGTTGACAATCAGAAGCATATATTAGCATATCTAACCACAAACACTGCAAGAATATTCAGCCGAAGAGACTTCTTTAAAGTAAACATCACTTTCGTTATTATCTTTCCTCAACAACAATAGCCGGTCTCAAAACAAACAGACGAAGCAGATGGCTGACTTAAGTCCAGCTTTAAAACACTTCCTAACAGCTGTCTTGAACATCGGAAGAAGAATGTAACAAAATACTGCAAAAGGCGGTCTCTTGAATAAGTTGGGTTAATAAAACAATTAACAAAACTGAAGAACAGCACGCTGACAAGCACGTAAATAAAACAGAACTAGAAACCTAAACATAACTATTAAACTGAAAACCAACGAACGTAATCATTTCATAGCGAAACATTAAGAAAAGGGTCTAAGCTATTGCCAAAGTATTTATACTAGAAGGGAAACTAAAAGAAACTCATTACGCATGCAAAAGGACAGGTGAAGCGATGGTCAAATGAGAAACCATCGTGACGAAACGTCATATCGGAAGTGAGCAGTAGACAAATGACGTCACTTTGTGACGGTCAAGAAACACGTCATTACAGCTTCCGATTGCATACGGAGTACGACGGGAAAACAATAACAACAAGCCGGGAGTTTTAAAGGTAAATCGTTGGAAATAAATGTAAGGTAAGTTAAGTAACTATTGTTTATATGAATGAAAACTTTAATAAAGAGAGATTAATAAAGTTAACCAAATTTAATAAAAGGAAACTTGTTGAATGAAAAGGTAAAAATGGTATTTTAATAAAAAGATAAATAATAGACTGTAAAATTTATAATAAATGAATAAACTATGTAAAATAGGATGGAAGTAATTAGGTTAATGTAAATAAAGATAGATTGACTAAAGAAATGGAGATATGGCCGGAAAGTGGCAAGAACAGGGCGACAAATTTCCTGTCAATATTGGCTTTGGCCTTTTTGGCGCCCTCGGACAGATTTTTTTAGCTATATCAGTAGGTGGCTTTGGCCTTATTGGCACCCTCGGACGGTTTCTTTTCAGCTATATGAGTAGGTAGCATTGGCCTTCTTGGCGCCCTCGGACAGATTTTTTTTCAGCTATATTGGCTTTGGCCTTTTTGTCGCCCTCGGACAGATTTTTTTCAGCTATATCAGTAGGTGGCTTTGGCCTTCTTGGCTCCCTCGGACAGATTTTTTTTCCAGCTATATCAGTAGGTGGCTTTGGCCTTCTTGGTGCCGTAGGACAGATTTTTTTTTTCTTTTAAGCGCCCTTACAAACGATGTCTTCTAAAAAACTGATATTAAGAATTATTCACGCATTTGAATTGTTAGCTTCATATGGTTGCCTGGTACTTTGGAATTTCTACTTATTGAGCTACAGTTAAAGATCTATAATCCGCACAAGTTGAGGCCAAAGGTTGTGCGGATTATGGAATTTTGCGAATTATAGAGTATAATGGATTATGCGTCATTTTATCATTCTTAGACAGCATTTTAATTCTATAATCAGACTAATATGGAAAGATAAATATGAAATCTAGTAATTAATTTAATAAATAATCTAAAAAAATGCATTTTTAAAGTTATTTTATTTTTTTAATGATATGTATATATATATGTATTTAAAGAACAATAATTACATAATAATGAGATTTATTTTTAAGGAATATTTTATGGAAAAAAATATTAAAAAAATGAGAACAAATTATGCACAAAAAATAACCAACACAAAGTAAAATAAATGGTAATTACTTCAGTATACTATAATGAAATAGTACTATGAATATTATTTAAGAAATCTTTTGTTTAACAAAAATAAGAGTCGAGTGTTGTTTGTTTCAAAATCTTAAATGAATGAATCATGAATCTTTGATGAAAAGGGCGTTTTTTCGAGATTTTTTAATTGATTTCTTGCTTGTTTTGGCTTTTTTTTACAAATTTCTCCTTTTTTCTGCGATTTTTCAACAGATTTTACGTTTACAAAAAAAAAAAAAACAAATTTTTTCAAGTATCAAAATTTATGATTCATTCATTTCATCATGATTCATTCCTGTAAATTTTGTTGAACGATCGCGGAAAAATCCCGCATAAGCGCCCCCCTCTAACTATTGTACGATTTTTCGTCATGTTTGGGGGGGCGGATTAACGGTATAATATTTAGTTCTTAGCTGGTGCTGTGTTTACTATTACTCTCCTGAACTTGCACAAACTGAAATAGCTACGAATGAACTGTTGTCAATTCGAACGTTCAGTAAGATTAAGCACGTTCCGTAATACAGTTTAGTTTTTTACTGTCAATAAAATAAAAGAGTAAATAATTAAAAAAAAATACATGTTTTATTATGATTTTTATTACATTTTTTATTATTTGTTAAAAAAAATCATTTTTGGATCACGGATTTGTAATTTTTTTAAACTGTTTATTTCATTGTTTACATTCGTAAAGTAACGCGGATTATGGGAAATTGCGGATTATGGGTCCGCGGATTATAGATCCTCGACTGTATATCTAAATATATGACTAAGGAAAAAATATAATACATTTTTTCTGTCTACTTTACATCATCTGTACTTTTTTAATAAATTTTACCTTATTTAATTATTATATCCAGATACAAACTAATAGGTAGATATATTTTTGATTTTCTCATTCTACTATTTTATTTAAATCTAACTTATTATGGATGCATGTATGCATAAGTGAGGAATATTTAATTAACAAATTATATGAAATAAAAAAAACCCTCAAATGCACAAAGTATTTTGTTTACTAATTTTTGGTGTTCAATTTGGGTTAATTTTTAAATTTGAAAGCATATATTATACAGATAAATATTTCAAAAATGCATTACACAACATGAATCATTAATTAATCTACACACAGAAGTAAAATAATTTATGAATTCTGAATTTCACATATAATATTTAACTTTTCAAAACATGGGATACAAAACTGGGGTACAATGAACATGGTCCATTGTACCCCATATGGAAGTTTGACAAAAACTTGATGATAAAAAAATAAATTTAGAATTATATTATTTTAGCTATAATAAATATAATAAGGTATTGTCTTACCTTTTTATTTTGCCACACAATGTCTTTCAAATTAAAAATCTGTAATAAATAAATGAAGATATGTTTCACTGAAAATATTTACTTTTGCCTTACTCCTCCTGTGTCAAATCAATTATCAAGCATAAAATGACTAAAATGTCAGCTATGCAAATGGTTTTAAACTTCTTTTTACTACTTCATGACTGCCTCTATATACTAAAATATGAAACTTTCAAAAACAGAATTAATATCAAAAATAGGGGGTGGACCATTGCACCCCGTGGTCCATTGTACCCCAGTCTCCCCTACAGATGCCAACAAAATGAATGATTCATGAAGTATTACTATATTCATTATTAAGGATTCAATACTGTCCTCCGTTTAAATATTGATGCAATTTGATTTTGGAAATTCTTGAAAATTTGTCTTCGATTCCTTGTCATTCAAAGCTCGTTTAATGGCTGTCTGGCAACTAGTATTATGGCCAAAGATTTAAAAAAAAAAGTTTTATCCATATTTCCATTGTCAACACATGAATGAGATTTCATTCATGAATAATGAAGCAATAAATAATAAAACAAAACATTTATTTATAAAAAAATAACAAAGTATTAGTAAAAATTTGTGAATACTTAACTTAAAGTATAATATTTAAGTACTTAAATATGTCCTCGTTTATAAAATGTACGGAATTTCATTTTGAATAACTCAGGAAAATTTAACATATTTTTTTTTTTTTTTTTTTTTTTTTTTTGTAAAGCTTCTTTATGTTAATGGTTGTCTGATAACCAGTATTAAACAAGGGGTAAAAAAAAAAAAAAAAAAAAAAAAATGGTACTAATATTATTGCTATTGCAGCCGTTTAATTAATCACAGCAATTCACCAATCTCAAGATTAATGAATGAATCTTTTTAAATGAATCATAATGTTGAAGGTCAAGATTCATTCTTGCATTGGCGTCTTGTGTGGCGTCCCTGTCTAGAATATCAGGTAACTTTTAAAATATGAATTTATTGATCTCATACACTTTACTAAAATATGTCAACGCTGAGTTAATTTCTTTTTGTTGCTCTTTAATTAAAATTCTGCAGTTTTCTGTTTGATAATATGACTAGAGGAAATTTCGTTTTGCAATTTTTATTCTGCCCATCCTCGTTTAAAGCATTAAAAAGCTGTTTCATTTATAGCAGATAATTTTATTTATTTTTTTCTAATTAGTTAGGCCAATAAAAATTTGAAAACAGCAAATTTATTTGAATTTTTATTAATGATTAAATTTTAAACATACAGATTTTGCATACAGATTGATTTTGGTTCTTTTCTGCTCTTTTGAAAGTAAATATTTTTTTGAATAACTGAAGTTCGTATATGAATTTTATCAAAAATGACATAAAATATCAAAACAATTTTTTGTATCAAGAATTTGAAACTCCAATGTCTTAATAATATTAGATCCGTCATCAATAAGTGCTGTGGTTGCACTGATTAAAAATCAAATAAAACAATTATTGTATTCTTGTATTTAGAAAAATGCCATTTGTCCAGGGGCCTCGCTAAAGGAGGGGGGAAGGGGGAGCCTCTCCCCCTCCAAAATGTTTGCAAACAGTTTCTGTTACAGTTGGCAAATTTATAAACTGAATTGGCAAATTAAATCAAAACTTTAATAAAAAAAACCACAAAAAGCATAAAAAGACGAAAGTTACCAATATAATTAGAAATAATATTAAGCTTTTTACAAATAAAAACTATATATCATTTTCTAATTATGATAACTTGGTTAAATTATAAAACTAGTTGACAAATGACGAAAACTATTTATGTTTGCTTTTCACTGAGTTGGCAAATACTGAATTGACTTGCCAATTAAAGGCTTTCTCCTGCTTTAATAAACATTCTTTGTGAGGCCCATGCACTTGTCTATTCTCATGGTAACAAGCTACACTGTACCAACAATGTTGCTACTTGCAGCATTTTATTTTCTTTGTAATGTCATATTAATTCTTATTATTAATTTCCCTCATTATGTACAGTTGAGGAAGTATTTGTTATATCATACCAGTTATTTAATTTTATCTAGACTTCTGTTTTTTTTTTTTGGTTGGAACGTATGCAGAAATTTATATGTATATTATAATGTGTCTGGTTTCTATGTCATATTTATCTCAATGTATTCATTAAGTAATAAGTAATTTCCTGTTTAAAAAAATGTTTGTGGCATTTGAAAAAATCTAGAAAATTGTCAGTTAAGTGGGTACTTATAATCTTGCATAAATTGTGCGAAATGAAAATATCTGCTACAAATAATGGTTTCTTGTCATAATGTTTGTGCCGAAAGGATCATTTTGTTTCTCCTTTTTTCATCCAAATTAATTTTATCTGTGCCCTTTTCTTTCTTCATCAAAGAATTTTCTTTTCCATACAGTAGAACCCTGCTAATTCGGACCCCGTTAATCCGGATCTCCAGATAATCTGGATCGGTTTGGCCGAATTTTTTTTTCACATTTGAGAAGTGATCTGCAAATTTCTCTAACATAAATTTATTTCAGCCTCATATTCTGAATGAGAAAGTATTTTCTGAAATCTGTTCGAAAAATACCACAAGTTTTCTTATTTAAACTCTTTAATGCTATCTATGATAAGAACAACTATGCATCATTTAAACTTTGGCAATTCCAATTTTCAAAGTTTTCTATTTATTCATTTAGAAATGCATCAAAAGCTATTTTCTTAATAAAGTTTTACTCAGAGCATAGCAAGAAAGCAAAGTAAAATAGTCCTTATAGACACACTGACTGATAACGATCACTTTCCGATCTTTGTCAGTCTGTTCATAGGTTTCTTGGGACGATTTCCTTGTCTTTGTGCCAAAATCCTTCTACAAATCACTTGCGATAAATCGATATAGAAAGAGGAATAAATGAAAATGAAAGAGAAATTACACTTGGAGATTTTGTCAGCTTGTTTTAAAAAATTGATGGTTGCTTAGATGTTGATATCAGCAACATTAGCAATTGGATGCAGACAAAAACCATTATCATTGATGATCAACCAGAAGTTATAAACTATAATGAAGTAACTTCCCATTTTGAGCAATTAAGGATTTATTTTGAAGAATTAATGTTTTTTTTTTTAGACTATATCCAACGAACTATTTATTCCCAAGGGAATGCGTAACCATGCGGCCCGCAAAACTGACAGAGCAGAATATGACAAATTTTATAATTACAAAGTAAACATTTTACAGTCGGTAAATATTGAATATGCACAGTATAAAGGTGATTTTGTTTTATTTTATTTCATTTGCTCACATTCTCCGGATTTTCGACAATCCGGAATGATCCTGATCCCAATTAATCCAAATTATCGGGGTTCTACTGTGCTTAAATTTATAACAGTTCGTGTCTCATCTCATCCCATGATGACAGGAACAAGGTATTCTGCCCCCCCCCCCTCTCCTCTGGAGTAACTTTTCAGAACATTTTTTAAAACTCAGAATCATCTCTGAAATAGCCATGCTTACATTCTCGTATATACTTAATTATTGGATTGTTACATTTTTGATGCCTATTAAATCAAATGTTGTTCTGGGCCATGCGGTTAAGAGTGCTAGACACTTAGTGGCTGAATTCTCCTCGGTTATTTTAAGTCTATGGGTATTTGATGCATTCTTATATTCAACATATTGCCTTAAGGAATTAATATTTTTTAAGTTCTTTTTTCAGTACTGAAAAAAGAACTTAAAAATATTAATTGGTTAAGGAAATATTTTGAATATAAGAATGCATCAAATGCTCATAAACTTAACATTACAGTGGGGAATTTGGCCACTGACTGATTAGCTCCTTAAATAAAATTGGTGTCAATTAGTGTGAATACAAACTTGTGAGTTTAAATATTTCAGAAAATAACTGATGGAATGCACCAAATATTGTAGATAAAAAAAGAGCTGAATATAATGGTGACATATTTTTTTTCATTCCTTTAATCTTATTTTATATTTTATCCCTTCACACTTTACTTTTCAAGTGATATTTTACACTTTGAATTAAGTATCATGAAAATGGTAAAATAAATCCCAATGTCCCCCTGCCCCCTCACATTTGACTACTTAAAATATTTGAAAAAGTAGTGGTTTGGATCTAAATGAAATTTTCTGGAAAATTTCCTCAATGCTAGCTTTTAATTTTGATGTCTATTCACAGAAATTAACTGGTACTTGATAAGATGCATTTCATAAATTTTTAAAGTAAAAAAAAATGGTTTAAAGGACTTTTAAAATAAACAAAACAAGAAACTATTTAAGTATTATATCATGAAATCATCTGCAAGCTTAAATTGTTTGAGTGTGGGAAAAAAAATAGCTGTAAGCAAACAGAAAAAGTAGTTAAAAGAAAAAATGAAAAGTAAAGCTTGTTTTTTTCTTGCTGTAAAATATATATGTAACTTGTTATCTCCATTGATAATTGACAAATGCTATTCAGATTTTTAACAAGTTGCGTTGATAGTAAATTGGACTGTGTTACAAAACTTTTAAACTAAACTGTTAAAAAAATTATAGCATCCCACAGAAAATAGTACTACGATAACACTACAGAAGAAAGTACAGGAAAAATGAGTGAGCAATGTGTAGTTTTTTTCATTATTATTATTTGTTTATACAACTTAGTTAAATTAGAATTTAAAATGTTATCAAAATTATATCATTTTCTTTCGATATATTTTCAAATGTTTTGTTATGCAGAAAAAAAGAAACATGCATGGAATTTTTTATTAAAGTATAAAAGACTTGGTGTTATGAAAGAATTTTTTTTTCAGAAGAGGGGCACTTTTTTAGTTTAATTTTTAAAAATAAACAAAGAGCTAAAAATGCACTTTTATTGCATATGCATGGATGAATCCATTCCTTGTAATTTGCATCATGCCTTAATGGTGACATAATCATAGCTAATTCTCTCCAATGGTTACTCTTGCTCTGTATGCTTAGGATGATTAGTATTAATTTTTGGTTCTTTTTGGCTATTGGGTTTTGTAATTTTTGTTTTTCTTACATTGTGATTGTGGGTTTTGCATTATGAATTTATTCTTTTACTAGGAATGCTAGCATTGGCATGGTTTAAGTATTTCAAATTATTGAATATAAATGATTTCAACTTTTATCTCAGCAGTCACTAGAAAACATAGTGAATCTAAGTCTTGTTTGTATACATGTAGAATGCAAATTGTATGTGTTGATAAAAATATCTGAAGCTCTAACTCAAAACATGTGAATTTAGCAAAGATAAAATTAAAAATATTCAATATTTATGATAAAATGTTTTTCTTTGAGAAGATTATTTAGAATTAATAACATAAAAGGATTTTTAAGATTTCAATCAAGCTGTAAAATAATATTTTCTTGATTACAGAGATTATCTATTAGGAATAAAAAAGAAACGGTACTACTTGGTTATCCCATCGATCTATTTCGCCAAATTATAAAAATCATAAAACTAATAACCAATTTATACATATTAATGTAATTTTTATTTTAAATAATAAAATAATAAATAAACAGCATGTTGGTAAAGTAAAAGCTAATCTTTTTATTTTGTAGGTATAGTTATGCTTGGTAAAAAAGTGGTACTTAAAAAATATGTACCGTATATTCGAGTGTATAGTCCGCGGCTTATACAAAAAAAACCTTCGAAACATGGTGCGGATTATACAAAGATTAAAAAAAAAATTGGAAATCGTGGTATTTTTTCTACAATTTTTAAACCTCAAAAAATTTGAAAAAAAAACATCGAAATTTGTACTTTTTTTTTGCTATGCTGCTAAATATACAGAGTTCTCTCATGTTTGTAATAGCCTTTTTTTACTGCTTAAATAGTTATTTCTGGATTTGGGAGAACTGTCGCAACTATCGCCAAGTATTGCACTAACCGGCATCGAGAAATAATGACGCTCGAACGCAGTTTGCTCTTGATTTGAGAGGTTAAAATCAACAGTATAACATGTTACTTATTGCTGAATAAGTCGTTTTAACGTTAACTGTAATCAGTTTTTTAGTAGAGATGTGTCATTTGTTGAGGAACGATACAAAAGGAGCGATACCGGCAGTTGAACTAAAGGAACGATTCCAGTCTGTAAAGAAGAATCCGTCCTTTTCGGGTCGATTCCGAAAAGGACCGAAATCACGGAATCGTTCCTTTTTTGGAAAGGTTTCCTCGTAAAGGTTCGAATCCTCGGAATCGGTCCGAAACTCCGAAAAGGGCAAAATCCTCGGACTCGTTCCGAAATAATACAACTCCGAAAAGGTTCGATTCCTCGGACTCGTTCCATAATGAAACGACTCTAAAAAGGAAGGATTTCTCGGAATCATTCCGAAAAAGATTGACTCCTCTGATTCGTTCCGAAATGACATATATCACTCACTTTTTTTTTCTACTTTGCAACAGAGCAGGGTAGATTAATTTTTTTTTTTTTTTTTTTTTTTTTTTGAAAAATAAACTAAAAATGATCTTAAACGCAGAATTGTCAAGGTAGGAAAGGTTCCAGATTTTGGATTTTGTACTCTATAAACACAAAGGGGTGCTGCAGCACAGATTCGCTAGCAAACTATTTTTTGATATTTTATTCATAGATTTTTTTTAAGGTCTCGCGTATAAGTCGACCCCCCCCACACACACTTTGAAATTCTTTTTTTGCCTAAAATTTCTCGACTTATACGCGCGCATATACTTTAATGGCTTCTAACTTCAAACCCTGATCGAAATATATGTTCGTGAATGGTGAATAGCCCGCGGACTATACACCGATGCATCTCCGCGGCTTATACACGAACTTTTTTTCTGCACAGCTCGATTTAGGAGTGCGGGCTATACACCCGAAAATACGTAAATTAGTAAAACATAAATAATAATACAAATAAAAAGTGAAAATAAAAATCATGTGATGACGCATTAAACACAAGTATCATGTTAATTTCATTGAATGTGACATCCATTATTGGAATTTAAACTTATAGTTTGGCGATAGTTTTTTTGATCGACAGGATAACCAAGTAGTACCAAAAAAACTCATGATATAAAGCCAAATAAGTATATATTGAAAAACTGGGTGCTAGTGAAATATATTGAAATCCTCTATTCCATAATAGATCCCATTATTTTGATCAAATAAGGAAATAGAAGGGAAATCAAGCGAAGGTTCATACTTGAGGCATTATAGAAAAAAGTCTCATAAAAGTGCCAAAAAGTTATACAGTCAAACCTGAACATGAACACGCTTGACGTGAATTACTTTTAATATGAACTGTTTTCAGAGTGCCCTATAAAGACGAATACAAAGATTCTGATACTGATAACATGAATTATTGTCACCATGAGCAAAATTTTGGCTGCCCTTGAGGTTCACATTAATGAGGTTTGACTGTATTATCAAACTTTAGTTCAGCTGTTCAAAAGCAATACTTATAATGACATATCTTAGAGAAAACGCCTGTGTATTAAGTCTGAGGACTGTTAAAATGTTTTAATAGATGACTTTTTTTATAAAGTTACTTTCCATTTTAAGATCATTGTTTTCACTATTTTAAATGCTGGTAAATAGCTAGGGGAGAGGGGGTCATGTTTAAACATTTTTTGGAAAATTAGTACTTTTCTAATTTGGATTATATTTATTGCGTTTTAAACATTGCATAATAAAAACAGTGCATTTCTTTATCATGTGAGCTAGAAACAAACTCATAATATATTTAATTTTTTTCCAAACAAATTAAATAGATTATGAGGAATTAAAAATTTGAAAGATCTGTTCAAACCTACCCATCTAGGGATATCTTTGAACAAGCAAGGGGCACCTTTGAAGAAAAGATGAAAATATTAAGCTTTTTTTTTTTTGAAAAACTGCATATTTATCAAATATATAAAACAATGTGAATAAATAAAACTACATTTTACTGAAATTACTCTTGTTTTTTAATATTTAACCAAATGTGTATTCATCAAAATTTATATCAAAGCTCATTGTTGAAACAGCACGGAGAATCTGTCCAGTTTTGATTAGTTGAGACCAATTTTTTTATGTACCTTTGAAATTCACCAAATCGGTATCTGATGCCTCTGGAAAAAAAAAAATCATTCTCTTTTTTATGAAGAAACCTGACATTAAATTCTATTTTTTATTATAATTGCAATTTAATCTGACCAATGTAATGCAGAGTAATTCTTTTCATATGAAATTGAACTAAAAAGAAATTATTCATTACAATGTGTAAATGCAATCATTCACGTACATCCAGAGGTTGTGATCTATGTGTGCAGCAGATGGGGATTGTTAATAATGTCCATGTTCTTTTTACATAAAAATATCCAAAAAATAAAAATATTTGGAAACATTCATATTTTTTACTTAACAGTTTCAAATATTCAATGCAGCCCTAACTTTTCTGCTCGATGGTACCCCATCATATGGAGTTAAATATTACAACTGTTTACTGAATTTTGGCTTAAGATTTTCAATAAAACAAAGCTTATAAACTAAAGCTAACGTCTTTAACTAAGTACTTAATAATAAATTAAAATTTTAAGCAATCAAAGTTGTTAAAAAAAGCTTACAACATATTTTTTCTTAAAGTTTAAGTAAAGTCTTAAATTTAAGTTCAAGAAAGAGAAAGATGCAAACTTTGGTTAGGCAGTATTAAATATAAAAAATGGTTCAGCTTTTATTTTTATTGCATTGAAGCAGTAGCAATGTGCTGCTATTAACTTTTTTTTTTCAAAAATAATTTATTTGAAGGAAAATATTTAGAGTGTCCAAATTTGCCCTCATTTCACACGCGACCCCTCTCCCCTATATTTATATGATAATTTTGAAACTTTTTACTATGTTGACTAACATTCATAATATTTAGTTTTAATTTTTAACATAGTTGTTTCTTATATCAAATACATGTGTGAATTATAAATCACTGCCGATTAAAGGTCTCATTATTATTGATTCTAAGTTTCTGCCATTTTTGTTATAATTTCTATCATGCTGGTTTTAACTGGTTACAACCACTCGTTTTAAAGCCATCTTCCAGAAGTCTGCCAACCCTGGGTCTGATGTTTTGCCATGACTATTATACTCACTATAGATTCTATTATAACTCAATTTGATGTTTTCACTTCATACTTTGCAACATCCAATTTGCATGGACCTATCTAAAAATGCATTTCCAAGTGAGCTGTATTTTGAAATTGCATGAGAAAATGCATTTTGATTTACCTCTTATCAACTATGTAGACCTTTAACGCACTGAGTGCCACGTCAGTTACCAGTGAATGACACTGAACTTTCAGTCTAAGCCATCTATTATTTATTGATATAATCCCCTAATAAATAAAAGTTAAATAGGTTTTCAATATTTACATAAAATATTTTTTTTAGTTTTATATCATATTTTACACTGTTAGATACCGTGACTGATTAACGATGCCAAAAACGGAAAGTTCAGTGCTAGTCACCGCTGATGACGTGGCATTCAATGTGAAAAAATGGTAAAAATGTTAATAAATAATTAAATTATTATCATGCTACATAGCTTGAAAGAATAATACAAAATCCTGTCCTAATAATCTGTTATATTTCATTGAAAAATTAATAATTTTGGATGAATTCCGAACTGAACTCATTTGTACTTTCTGTTCCCCTTGCTGCAAAAAGTAATTGAATATTGCCTCATTGTTTTCACTGATATGAAACTGTAAAACTTAATCTTTAAATTTGACTTTTTAAAATTTATAATAATTATTTTAACATTTTTTAACGTTCATGTTTAACATTTTCTTTGTAATAAATTTCTTTCATGATAGTTGGTATTTAGATTACATGTTATAATTTTATGTATAGTTTTTTAATATATAATAATGAAATGCACCTGATGCAGTTTTAGTTTTCCAAGCATTAGAAAATTAGGTTTCTATTGTAGTTTTTAATACTATCATGCAAATTTTACTTAAATTCAGTTTAATACATTAATTTTCCTTTTTCATGCTAAATTTATTTTTTTTTCGTATAATTTTTTTTATGAATCATAAAATTAAGGTATTTCTGTTTATTACAGATACTGTAAAATTAGCTGAACAATAAATAAATCAAGCCATCTCTAAAATCTAAAATATGCAGCCAGAGAATTTTTCACAAAACATCTCTGAAAAAACAGCTTCTAGCTCACAGCTTTCATGTGTGAGATATGCAACAAAAGTTTCTCTCAAAAAGGTCATTTAAACACACACCTTTTAGTTCATTCTCGAGAGAAACCTTTTATCTGTGAGATATGCAACAAACATTTCACTCAAAAATGTCTTTTAAAAAGTCATATGTTCGTTCATACTGGGGAGAAACGTTTTATTTGTGAAATATGCAACAAGAAATTTTTTCAAATGCGTGATTTAAGCAAACATCTTTTAATCCATACTGGTGAAAAACCTTTTGTTTGTCAGACATGCAACAAAAAATTCTCCGCAAAAAGTAGTTTAAGCAGACATCTATTAATTCATACTGGTGGAAAAGCTTTTGCATGTGAGATATGTGACAGAAAATTTTCTTCCTTAAGTAGCCGGAATAGTCATCGGTTATTGCATACTGGTGAAAGACCTTTTGTGTGTGAAGAATGCAATAAGAAATTCTCTTCTAGGAGTCATTTAAACACACACCTCTCAATTCATACTGGTAATAAACCCTATATGTGTGAAATATGCAAAAAGAAATTCTCCCAAAAAAGCAATTTAAAAAAGCATCTTTCAATTCATACTGGTGTAAAACCTTTTGTGTGTGAGATATGTAATAAGAAATGTGCACAAAAGGTTGATTTAAACAAACATCTTTTAATTCATACTGGTGAGAAACCTTTTGCTTGTGAGATATGTAACAAGAAATTCTCTCAAAAGAGTCACTTAAACAGGCATTTGTTAATTCATACTGGCGAGTCCAAAACCTTTTGATTGTGAAATATGCCACAAGAAGTTCTTCCATAAAAGTGATTTACGCAGACATGGGTTATTTCATACTGGTGAATAGTTGTGAGAGATATGCAATCTATAAACAAGTATTCGTTTAACAGTAGTGATAATCAAAACGTTCTTGCAACTTTTTTCCCATTGACCAGAATGTAACAAAATGTTTTGTCTGCTTTTGTAAATGAACTATAGATATTGCAGACTTCGTTTTAAGTAGTGATTTTGGTGTAGAAAACGGAAATATCATGTTAAAATTCGAGGCAATTCAAGTGTATTTGCAAGAATAGGAGCATGGACGTAGAAATTGAAGTCATTAACACTTTTCAACTGTTTCAATATTTAAAAGAAAAACAAGAATAAAAATTCATGCATCGAGCGTAAAAGAATGCAATATAATTGTAATATTTTGTCAAAACCTCACTGCTTTATAATAGTACAGGAAAAATTGTATTTTTCTTTTCTTAAATTTAAGTAAAGTCTTACAGTGGATACTTAAAATGTTTCTGTTTCCCGTCTGTTAGTCTATCTGTTCTACAATGATTTCCACAAAAGTATCTTTTTAGCTTGAAATTAAATGGGCATGTTTGTGAGGTACCCAAAATTAGCTGTATAATTTTTGCTGTATTTGGTTCATAACTTCAAAAAATATAGAAAGAATGTTATATTTTGCATCTAATGCTATTTCTATTCAGACGATTTACAAACTTCCCATTGTTCAAAGAGAATGATGCATCTGGTTAATATATTTAAGCGGTAAATTTTGGTTGCTAAAATTTTCAAGTAAAGGTTTTTAATTATTCCTTTTATTTTGAACTTTTGTCAATATATTTGTCAGGTTGTTTCATTTTTGTGTATAATTTCTGTTGGAATTTCATATGTATTCTCCAATCATACAAAACATAATTTTATTAATTTACTTATTTGGCATAATACAGTAGACTCCCTGAAATCCGCACAGCTTGGGATCAGAGGTTGTGCGGATTTTAGAATTTTGCAGATTTCTGTTCATGCATTTTTAAACAGTATTTTGAGTGCAATAGTACAATCGAAATTATAATAAATGCTTATAATATAATGAACTATTAAAATAAATAATAAACTATAACAATAAAAAACTAGTTAATTTTTAAACATTAAAAGCAAAGGTCAAGTTAATAATCATTAATGTATAATTTAATATTCATTTCAAAACTGAAATATATTTTTCTTAAATTATTCAATAAGACTTGCCTCATATAGGTTTATTATTAATTCACATCGAAATCATAAAATAAGGAAGTTTTATTTCAGGTTTAGCCAGACTTAATAATAAAAAAAACTTGATTAATGCATAAATATGTTTGGTAAGATTGTGATTATTACTACTATCAGTAATATCTTGATTTTTTTTTCAGAAATAAGTTTATTCTTCCTTCATGAAAAAACATGCAACTACTAACAAAAAATTACAAATTAAAAAATATATGGAATTGATATAAAATCAAAAAAGGCAAGGTTTGTCCCTATATCCGAATTGAGTGTTTCATTGTTTACATCTGTAAATTATGTGCGGATTTTAGAGAGTGGCGGATTTTAGGTTCGCGGATTCGAGGGAGTCTACAGTATATTTATATATATGTATTTGTTTTATTTCTATCCTCAGTTACCTAGCAACTGCATCATAACTTGCAAAAAATAAATCTTTTGATAATCACGATTAAAAATAGGGCACAAAGTTTGTCTGGGGGGAGTAAAAGATTAGTTTGTCTTTAATAATCGGGTCTGCAATGCAGCTTTGCACCAAATTTAAATTAAATTAGTAAGATTATCTTTTTTAATTTATTATAAATACTATTAAAATGCTATCTCAAACAATATCTTATAGAGCCAGCTTGATGTGATATAAGCAATTAGTAGTGGACCTGAAAAAGATTGATTATATATTGCATCCTCAAATTATATGTATTTTGGGATTATTTTATTATATAATGCAACCAAGTTGGTTAGTATGTTTTTAAATTAAATTTTTTAACATGCTAATAGTGAAAAAAGTACATATTAAGCCACATAAATGTCCTGAGAATATGGGAACAGATACTTTTAAAAAATAAAAAACAAATTGAAGAAAAATAACAATTAATGTTCACAGATGACATTTTTTATTAAAGCATCTGGATTCATTAAACTTGTGATCTTGTAACTTTTGTTTTACCAAGTTCATTTTTAAAATTTTTGTAAAATTAATTTTTTTAGTCAATATTGATCTGCATAAAGTTACTGTTTATCCATACAAAACAAGTTAATCAGTTTATTAACTCTTTTATCATGGCACCTGTGCGAGCGATAATTAAGGAATTATAATGTATTTATATGCCCTTAAATGTAATTAATTTTTTTTACTTGTAGCTTGTTTTAATTTCAGTTTAAGAATGCTAAGTTATTTTCTTGTTCAATTTTCTAGGATCAATTTAGGTAAGATCTTATATTTATTGCCATCATAACTATTTTTCGGGAAAAAATATAAAGTAATTAGATTTCTGAATTAGATATGAGTTAGATAGAATAGATTCAGTTTAATAAATATTTCTATTTGGATACTCCAGTTTAATATTTATTTCTAATTAAGCCTAAGAATTTTACATACTTATGAATATTTATGTAATTAAAAAATAAATAGAATGTAAATCATAGTATGCTGAATATTATGTAAAATATGATTAAAATGTAATGACTTACAGAGCTGGCATTGAAACACGTGACCTGCAGATTTACTAGTTACACATTTCATGACCATTCATCAAAATTTGGGAAGAAATTCATTTTAGCACTAGAAATGAAATTCCAATGAGTCAACAAAAATTACATTTGTTTTACAATGTTTTGGAGGTCATTTTTTATCCATGGAGGGGTTAAAAGGCGTTTTTAAGAATAAAAATGGTAATATTGTTTCTTATACGTTTTTTTAAATTATGACTTGAATGACACCATCTGCAATTCAATACAATAATTTATATAGCAACTTTTATGAATGCGAAACTGAAAATTATAATTTATTATTTAGCCTAACTTTGTTATATTTATTTTACATTCAGAACGTGTCCTTTATATATCATATAAAAAATTTCAAACCAATATAGCTTTAAGTATAGCGAACCCCCCCCCCCCCTAGGACCGTAGTTAGAAGTGGACGATAGAGGGGACTTATATTATCTCTCTCTCTCTCTCTCGCGCGCAGAAAGATAAATGAGTGCATATTCACAATTTAGATACTATGCTTCTTATTAAACTGTTGTAATAATGTCATTTTATGTTATGAAAAGAACATATCGAAAATTTCGAGTGTGTTACTAGTTCAATATTAAACATGTTAGGTTCATATGTGGAAATAGGATAACCGAGTTTGAAACACCTATTTTACTTGCAATTTTGTATTTCTGCAAAACTGTGAAAGAGCCTCAAATCTAAATTAGATTTTTGAACAGAATTTTTAAATTTTGATTTTAGGAGTAAGAATTCATTCAATGACCTTGGAATCTTTTCCAGGGAGGCTCAAAATATTTCAGTTGGCATCAGCCTCTTCTAGCACCCCCTTCGCTATGGCCATCCCCCCCTGATCTAATACAGTATTTGCAAATCGACATTATAAATCCTCATTAAAAATGACTTGGGCGCGAAGCTCGAGCCCAGAACAGGCAGTACCTCTTTAAATCCACAAGGTTTGGCTGGGTCAGGTCTTCTCTCTTTTAGATCTGGGCCGGGTTCCTGTAGTACACTTCTCTGTACGTTCAGATCGGACCAAACTTCTTTTTCTTCCAGGTTGAGTGTGGTCTGGGCTTCATTCTTCCTATAAATTTGCACTGGCTAAAATTTCCAGATTATTGGGCCCAGGATGGGTCCAAAATTAAAGCTAAACATTTCGTCTATGTCCAACTCAGCCCATGTAAAAATCATTATTGGCTCTACTCAGACCCGTGCACTCCTCCACATTCTTTCCCCCGAGTTTACGTTGGGTCGCATCTTAATTATTTCTTAATCTTAAAGAAATATATTGTTGTTGTATATTTATTTGACAAAAACATTAGAAATTTAATTTAGTTTAATAAATTACGGAGATGCATTTTTAAAAATCTGTGTTTTTTTCTTTGTTGTGCTTTAAAATTATGATTTTCATTAACCATACGTATCTTTCATCCTAAACTGATTTTTTACTGGATTTTCATTTGAATGTAATTGTCAAAGTCTTGTTTTTACATAATGTTTATGTATATAATTGCTTTAATAGTCATTAATATTACTATTTTACTGTATTCATGAGTTTTGAATGTAATCTGAAAATAAAATATAAACAAAAATAAGTATTCTTTGTGGATGATTTTAATTGCAGAAGGCAAGCTGGGCTCAAGTCTGTTTTTAGCTTTATATTCAGGGTCGGGCCAATAATCTGTTTATATGTCTTGAACTACTGGGCTTGAACTTGGAAATTTTGCCATAGAAAAACTTCAAATTGGCATATTAAAGTCATCTTTTATTTTTTAAGTGCTTCTTTCAGCTACCATCCAATAGCTAATAACTACATAGGATGTATTAAAATAACTTACAAATTGTCACAGCTATTTGAAATATATTTTCAGAAGGGTTATATAAAATGTTAAGAGTACTTTCACTCCGATTCTCGATAATAGTTTAGAATAGTAATGATAGTTGGTGCTGCAAGCAATACGTGCTAAATTGGTGCCGGATTTTATCCCATTGTCTTCGCTCAGTATTAATGTGAAAGAAGGAGGTTAAGTATATGGAATGGGTGCATACAGAACAAAATTGCACAGTCACTCCATTTATTTAACCTTCTTTCACATTAATACTGAGAGAAGAGAGATGGCAGAAATTGGACCTAGATTTAAGGATGGTGGTGAATGCTCAATGATGATTTCAAAGATGACCCGGGGTAGTAACCCTGCCAGACCAATAGAAAGCCCCCTCCCTGGGATATTTGAGATTTTGTGTTTCCAAGTTCAAAGAGCAATTTCCTCCTTAGAACTCTACAATGTCCCCCACCCCGGAGTCACAAAATTCTCTCCCGGAGAAAAGTGTCCGATTTCAACACCGCATTTGCTTCTAGCACCATCTATTGTTGCTATTGTAAAGTAAAATCTATAATCGCAGTAAAAAGTCCCCTGACATCTTACATAACAATCATGCAAGAATTAAAAGAAAAAACTGTTATCATTTGCATATTACTGAATGTTATAATCTATTTCATTCAAAACCACACCATTTTAGAACACCCAGATATTTCTTTAATAAGTTTCAAAGCATTATTCACTGAATTATGATTGATCTTACATATAGACACAAGCAGTCTTATACCAAATTAGTATTTTTCGCATAATTTTAATACCTTGCGTTAAATCAACACTTCAAATCGTCTGAGAGTACATTGAAGAAGTAATGTACCTTAAAAAAAATTGATCCTTTATTCAATTTTTGGAGCATAATTTCTCAGATGCCCTGGCATACACATTTCCTCTAGAAAAGGTTTCGTATGAATGCTTTGTATATTTGGCATTCTACGGGCTGTATAAGATAATCTAAAGCATGTAGTTAGGAAGTTTTGTGCTTGACTACAACACTGTATGGGTCAGTTATTGAAATATTCCATGTTTTCTAACCATTTCATAATATCCGACCTTGATCTTCATTTTCCCCTGCTCAACAACATAAGACTTTCTGACACATTTACGGATTTGTTTTTTAAAAGGAAAAAAATGCAACGATTTGGAATAGAGTGGATTTTTTCAATTTTTGAAAAATAAATCACAAGTTCAGTTATTAGCACTTGATATACATTAACAATCTTTCTTGGACTGTCACATGTGTAAATGTGGTACAAATCACCAAATTAGACAGCATTTTCGAAAAAAAAAACCTCTGCTTTACCAAAAAATAGATAAAAATTGTTTGATTTCATAGAATATGAATTAAAGCATCTACCAATTTTTGGATTTTGAGAATAAAAAGTGATCCTAGAAATGTATCAGAAAATGGCAAGTTTAGTTTTACAATCAGCCTTTAGTCTTTTTGTATGTAAATTTATGCACAACTTTTTTAGAAACACAAATTTACACTTATAATTTAAAACTAACATTTACAGAAGATTCTAATAAATACAAAGTATATTCATAGCTTTTTCAGTTTTTTTATTTCCTTACATTTAAGAATATCACAAAAATTATACTTTATCGTTGTCATCTAATGAAGCTGCTGAATTTCGACATGTACTAAAACTGATGTTTTGCATGAAAAGAGAATAATTTTCTCCTTTCAAGAATTTTTTAAAAAATAGTTTAGAATCGAAAATTAGGAATAGTAAAAATTTTAAAACAGAGTATTTAAAAACAGATATTGAAGAATACATTCGTGTTAATTTGAAAATGCAGAAAACATTTAATTAGAGATTTTAAACATATAACATCACATTTGATATTAATATTCCACTGTTTTCATACTCATATATGTATGCATACCTACAGTAATACCTCCTTTAAGTGACTATGTTCCTTTCCAATAAAGACTGGTCGCTCCGAGAGGTGGCCTTTTCAAGGTCTTGTTCAAATTTAAATTTCCATTGTTGAGAAAAGATAACAATTAATGTTACTAAACTTTATTTTTTCCCAATTTGAAAATTATAAACATTTAAGTATCAATACAAAAATTAATTACATAAATTAATTACTGCGGAGTTTCAAAAATGAATACATTGACATTTGCTTTAATTTTGCGATTTTATCTTTTATAAGTTTTATTACCAAGACTTTTAGAAGTTGACTAAATAGATGTAATCATTTTTGGACGGAAATAAATAATGACGATTTCATTTTATATTACTGTTTCTTTGAAAGTTTTCTGACAGAATTTAGGGAACGATTTTATTGACCGTCATTCATAATTTGTCACCAGAGAGAAATTAATTAACAAAAAAGGCATAAAAGGGATTGAACACTTAAAAATTAACAAGAATACAAAAAATATATAAACTTGGTTAGAAGTTTGATGAATAATGCACTCTCTGGAATCCATTTTCGAATAAAACCTTCTTTAAGCGTTCCTGAAAAAAAACAGGATTTGTTCCATTTTCCTCAAAAAAATTGGTCGCTCATGGAGGGAGTTCAACTAAAATGCTCTGTGAATGGAGGTAAAATTAGTATTAAGCGTATGGGAACGGATTACGTTCCATGAAAACCTGGTGATTTAGGGAAGTGGTGGCTTAATGAAGGTGGTCATACGGAGAGAGTAAATAGTCAATATATTTAGTCAGAGATGAGAGTCCTACAAAGAATTTTACTTCACATATATTATTTTTATTGCAGATGAACTATTGCCACTTACATGTCAAAAACTATTTTCACTCAAAGATTTTGTTTCAATGAGGTTTTTTATAGAAAACCACTATCTAACCCACGGCAGGATTTTACATATTTTTAGGTGTAAATTCCAGATTTTTGTCCTGAATTTCAGGACATGTGTAGTTGTTTTATATCCCTCTCCCAAAAGATAACATACTTAATTCCAACTAGATGCAATAAAGACAAAATATATATACAGTTTAAACTTAATTTAATCAAATCAAAGCTTTGCATATAAATTTACATTCTAATAATAATATTTAACAATGAATTACAAATTATATCATAATACAAAAAACACTTTTTTTTTAAATTTATTAAATACTGGAACAAAATTTGTGTAATTATTGACAAAGATTGATTGATAATTACAACAAATTACAGAAAAAAATGACAAATCGAAATTTATCAAAAGGATATAAGAAAGAACACAATTATCACAAAAAATCGAAAATGTGCAAAAATAGTTAATAAATAAATATAACCATTTCGAACAAATAATAAATACATGTAATTCAGTATGCTTGCATGGTATTTTTCTCAAAGGAGCAATTGTATCTTTCCTCCTCCAGATGTCATATTTGAGCACTTGAGTCGCCAACAAGCTTCTGATCTATTTATCAAACTAATCAAGTTAACAATTCTTGGAATCTGAGGAAGGACTATCAACCAGTTCTTCGCATAATGTTAATAAATTCTCTCTTCTATTTTTTCTTTTCAGACCGACATTATTTAACCCACATATCACACTTGGTGGCAGCATGGGTCGGAGTCTATAGAAAAAATTTTATTCTTCTAAACAGTATTTTTTTATAAACAAACTTCCTGATATATTCCTACTGAATATCTTTAAAAAATGTCTCTTGAACATTGTTGATAAAAGATATTGGTTGGAACAATAAAATTTGTCCTATATGCTCTGATGCCTGTCGCAATGATGTTTCAGAAACATCAAAATGTCTTATTATCATCGCATCTTTTATCATTATATAATGTACATAGAATTGCCAGATAGTATGTTTTTTCCATAAGTTGTACTTTTTTAGCATTTTTTAGGTCTTATTGTATGGTGTATGTTTAAATTTGTCACATATGGTGGTTTCTTCCATTTTTCCACCACATCTTATTTTTGATAATTTCAAGATTTTTTTCAATTTTTCAGTTTTTTATGAATTTCACCTTTTGTAACAACAAGTTACAAATTTAAAAATTCAAATGTAAAAACGGCTTTTTTTTTATCAGGATGATAAAAATTTTGGGTGACTTGTGAAACATAAACTGAACATGTGAGAACGATTTTAGATAGTTGCTCGCCACATAATCCAATAGAAAACCGCGCAGAAACCTATGTCATTGAGCACAAGAAAAAAACCTTTATTTTCTGGAAGAGTAGTAATAGGATAATCGAATGATCCATGTCTGCTGGAAGTGAAGTGGTGCATAAGCCAAAAATGAATACTACTAGTGGTTGACTAATAGGCTTAGCAATGTGTTTTTCTAGACCCAGTTTTCCGTGTTTTTAATCTTTTGATTAAAAGCAGGGTTCGCGCTGTCGCTCGCCGTTGCGCCAAAATGCGACTAAATTCTTCATTTGGCGAGTAAACAAGCGGTTAGATTCGCCAAATTGCTAGTGCTCAATTTTTGCTTTTTCTTCCTTTTCTTATTCGTTTTTCCTATATATGCGTACATACACATTTTTAATATAATTCTAGCGGATAGTTGAAATTAGATTAATAACAATCGTTACCGCAGTTATGAAAACTTAGGTTGTTTTAGAACATATTGAAAAAAAGGGGGTACATTAAAGGATTAAAGATAATTTGTGTGTGTATGCTACACGGCCAATCTATTTTGCTAATACTTTTTTCATTTGGCGAATGTTTTTTTATTTTTAATTCGCCAAATTACTAACCTTGGTCAAATATCAGCGAGAACACTGATTAAAAGACAAACACAATTCTAAGCCTACGAATCAACCACTAGTGGTATCAATGTTTGGCTTATGCAACACTTCACTACCGGCAGACATGGATCATTAGATTCCTCCATTGCTATTTTTCCATAAAATAAAGGATTTTTTCTGGTGCTTCATGACATAGGGATTTGTGCGGTCGGCTTCTGGACCTACAATATGCATTATTGTAGTAATAGATCTTCACAATGACATTATTATTTTCTACATGTATCTGTATTACAAAATTTCTAATTTAGTATATCTGTACAATTAGTTTTAATATGTTGTTTTATAACTATATTCTTTTATGCTTAAATACAAACAATTATGTTTCTAGGGAGTACATTATAAAAAAATTTATGACAGTCATTAGATTTTAGGTTGTGTTAATGTATTTATGTTCTGACAATGCAATTAATTTTTTATTTATTGGGATATACGATTGGAAAATCAATTAAACAATATTGATATAATAATGTAATTCAAATACAAATTATTCTTATTTTTTGCTGCAAATAACTTTTATGGTGATATTTTCATTTTCATTACTACTTTTGAAAATGAAACTAACTGCATAAAAAGTATCTGTAGCCAAAAAAAAAAAAAAAAATGTAAGATAAGGGCAATATAGAGATAAAATTCAACTATTCAGTGCAAAATAAAATATTTAAAAATGTCGAAATGCAAACGTGATTTTACCAAATAATTTCCCAATAGATTTAACGTTAGCTCGCAAGTATCTTCGTCTGACAGGAGAATGAAGCCAGCAAACTCATTCTGCACTCGTTTTCATAAAGACAACGACGATAAAAAATAATCATAATTTGCATATTCTTTCATTTCTAAAATTTATAGCAGTTACTTACAAATATGGAGGAAGATTTCAATAAAGTATTAAACATTATGAAGTAAAAGAGGGAAGAGAACATTACTTAGATGTAAATAATTAAACATGGAAGAAAAACGTGCAATAGGCTTTTTAAACTCGTCGAAAGCCAATATGATGTTTTTAAGAAACTGGTGATATTAAATGTATATTCCAAACCAAACTGCTTATTTTCTGATTCATTTTTAAATTCAGTTTTGCTCTCAAACGCATCAAATTGACAAATCCTCTTATTTAGAAAGCACATAATGTGCCGTTCTTGTCGATTGTTTCATAAATGTAGAAAATATTACAAAAAATGTTTCCAAAGAAAGCGCTCTGAACCAAATTTTCCGAAACGGTAGATCTGGGAGCGAAAAAAAACTAGCCGTACTGGGAAAATAATTGTTTATGAATCAATTTCTAATGAATTGAGCGAAAAATGCAACTT
Organism: Maratus speculifer; assembly: GCA_964019185.1. NCBI lineage: Eukaryota > Metazoa > Arthropoda > Arachnida > Araneae > Salticidae > Maratus > Maratus speculifer. Next base: position 7,454,599 of record CAXHSM010001557.1, read on the forward strand.
ACACATCCCTTCAAAAATTATCCCACCAAGTTTCATATTTTTACTTTTAAAAATATGTCTGAAAATGTATCAGAAAATTTCGAACTGTTTAGGGTAGAAAAATATTTTTTCGAATACACATTTAAATAAATAACTCATTTCATGCAATTAAATGAGATACCTGTTTTTGGTTTATTCAGGGTATTCAGCAGATAATTAGGTAAAAAATTCCCTTTTCAGCAATTTCTATCATTATCCACATACGTATGAGAATTACTTTGTGAAGCCTAGTATAAGACCTATAGAATTTATACAGACCAACTCAAACAAATCACGGAAATTTTATTGGCAGCAGTATAGCTGCGATACTTCAGTTATTTGAAGAATGTTTTCTCTGTTGCAAGAGAAATCTAGTTCGATGGGCACCACCGTAATATATAACCATCTTGGATATACATACCATAAAATATGAAAATAAAATACGTGTAAACTATTTAAGAAATGCATTACAATTCCAAAATAAAATGTAAACATATACAGTGGAGTCTCTCTATAACGAAACTCCATACATCGAATTTCTCTATATAACGAATTTTTACCAGGAACGGTCCCCTTTTTGCATGATTACATTATCAGTCTCTATATAGCGAAATATCTATCTCCATATAACGAATTTTTTCATAAATTGGTCTTAATTCAATTTTTAAAAAGCTTCGAAATCAGGTGGAATCAATTTTCTATCACTTATTTTTGATTTATCGTCAGTGCTGAGTTTTATATACAGGGTGTCCAGCAAATAACACCCTGATTTCAAAATTAAATTTCTCAAAAACAAAGATCGATAGTAATATGCGGTAAACGGGTTCTTCATTAGGTAAGCTGTAAAAATCTTATACAGAAATTTCAAACAGTGAATATTTTGAAAAAATTGAGTTCTGATTGCATAGAATGCTTTGATATGGCACTTTTCTTGTTTTAGTTGCCTGCAGAGAAATAATTTTTCAGCTTACAGTGCAATATTTTAAAGATTTTTCGAAGTAAATTTTTAGAATTTCGAAATTTCAAAAATTTATTGAAAAAAACTATGAAATATGGTATTTTAAGCCGAAAAACACATTCTCTGGCAGCAATATAAAGCAAGAAAAATGTCAAATTCTTTGCAATCAGAACGCAATCTTTTCAAAATATTTACCGTTCGAAACTTTTGTATAAGATTTTTACAGCTTACCTGATAAACAAACCGTTTACTGCATAATTCTATTGATCTTTGTTTTTGAGAAATTTAATTTTGAAATCAGGGTGTTATTTGCTGGACACCCTGTATATATATATTAAATCCAAGGAATTCATCCCACCTCCCACACACCTTTCCACATCCTTCACAAAACAAAGTCGATTGGATTGATACACATGTAAGAGAGGAATCAATGAGAGGCACATAAGAGAGGCCTTCAAATGGCGGAAAATGTTATTGTTTTTTATTCCTTGCTAAAATTTGATTATTTTTTTGAGAGCGTAACAATTTTAAAATCAAAACAACAAAAAATTACAGATTTTTTTCTCTGAAATTATTGCAGATCTTCCTCATTTGATTTTCATTAAGCTTTCAAATAAATGTCTGTTCATTTTTTTGAAACAGCTTAAATAATTAAGAAATAAAATTTCAGGTTAATATTTACTCTTAAACATTTCAAATTCTTAATTCAAAAGATCAAAAATAATATTTGTTCAAATTTTACACATTAAAATCGATTTTTAACATTATTCTCTATACATCGATCTCTCTATATAACGAATTTTTTTCTGGAACGGTGGATTTCATTATATAGAAACTCGACTGTATCTTATATTCTTTAATACATAGTAATGCTCTATCATGTAATAACGGGTACTACTCGATCGTTTCATGAGCCCATTTCGACAAATTATATAAATTGACAAACTATTCGTAAATTAAATAAATTAACATAATTTTTATTTTAAATAACAAAAAAATTAGTGTAAGATTAATAAAAATACAAATAAAACGTCGTATTAAAAATCAGTTGTGATATACAAACGCATGTAACATATTTAATATCAAGTGCATGTGACATTTATAATGAACCATTATTGGCATTTAATCTTATAAATTGGCGATAGATTTTAATCTACTTAATAATCAAGTAGTAAAAAGAATATCCTTATAATTCCTAAAATGATAAACCTATTGACTGACTGGGATGAAGTGTCTCATTTCCAATTAAAATATACATTTGAACTGAAATTTGAATGAAATACAGGGTCATGGAAAATCGAAGAGTGTGGAAAATAGGATTATAAATATCTCAATAACTAATTATCTAATCGATTTTATTCTTTATGCAAAATTTATATATTTTTTATTGTCTTTTACAACCACTATTTCAGATTAAAAAAAAAAATTGAAAAATTTCATATACCTTTCATTAGAACGAATATTTCGAGAGTCCGAAAAAAAATAGTTTTGTATAATCAAGGTTACTGCTATTCAAAAGGCTTTTACCCATTGTTACATTCTAAATACACACCCAATTTTAAGTCTCTAACTCAATTTGTTCGGGAGATAGAGCTTTTACAGACATGCAGACGGACGGACAGAGAGACAGACGGATGAAATTTTTTCTTTTCTAAAAATATGTTTTTCAGAATCTCTAGTATCTGAAACTAATAAATCCGTCAAAAAAATTTTCGATTTTAAAAATGATTGCAAGATTTACCCTATACTACGTATGATGGGTAAGTAAAATATCCGCTAATTGGTGAAACATTCGTACCTCTTTTCTGTTGTAGGAAAAAAAAAATCAATATTTGAAGAAATGTCGGTTTAAAAAAAATCTTTCGGCTGACCTTCAATTTGAATTAAAGACTTTACTTCTTAGAGTCTCTTAACCACTGAGTTAATGATCAGTAGCTCAGGTGGAATTTAAAATGAAGGTAGACGTCTCCTTCAAATGGAGCAAGGTTTGTTGGGGCTGGCAATTTAAACTTAATTGCTGCAAGATTTCATAATTATGAGATCATGATTAGGGTTTTAACACTTAAGGGTAATAAAGGTTAAAAATATGAATTTTTTAAAATCTTAAAATTAAATTGCGAATAATTTTAAATGAATGAGAAAATTACCTGTTAAATTTGTAAATTCCAAAGCATTATATATTTGTTTCTTTTTAAATAAATGAGAAATTTCGATTTATTGAATTTTCGAATTTTCTTTCTCAAAATGAATTCGAACTTTACTATTAATAGAGCTACTAGGCATGCGACCAAGAAATAACTGGAATTATTTTTCAACTGTTCCTAGTTTCGGGAAGAATTAGCACAATGAGTAAGTCCCCAGATACATAAGAAATTACTTGTTAAAAAATCAGGAATAGTTTAATGTATAGACAGTGCACGTAATACTTTAAAATAAGTTAATATTAAAATTGCATACTACAGTGGAACTTTCACAGCCAGTAATTATCGATCAGTTCAGTCCTTCGGCAAAAATGTTTTTGTATGTCTCTATGCATGTAAGATAAATGATATCTGGTGCATAAACTACACAAATTTATGTTGTATTGCACATTGCGATCCTTTAAAATGCATCGCAAGCTAATCGTTTCTGTAGATATAACCTGCAATGGCGTTTTTTTTTCACGTGTTTGTAAACGAGCTATTAATGGAACTTATTACTTACAAGAAAAAACATATTGCAATGAGTGAAAACATATAGATCTTGTAATGTTTGAAAGATCATAAAATAATAATGAAAATAAGCGCTGCTAAAGATTTTTTCTATAGACCATAATGAGATAGATACACTATATTGCCAATGGTGGCCAGCCATTTGCGATTTTAGACAATTTGTTATACATCAAGAAAATTACAACTGAAATTATCCTGAATGTCTAAGTGTGTAAATATAAAAGTACAAGCCATGCATTTCCTGGAAGATTCTTTTTCCCGAAACTCCATAAGGCATCTTTAATAAATTGAAGTAGAACGAATATCTTTTGCATATCCCTGTCAAAACTAATATAGCAAAAGCGTTCAAACAGCATATTATGATTATGTAATTTATTGTAATTAACTGTGTTCATTTTTATGCGAATAGCATATATACTCGTAGAGTAATTAGGCTTTTTATAAAAAAAAGTTCAAAAATTTTCTACGTTTTTCTTAAATTATAATTTGCAGAGTTCGTAATATAAAACAATGTTCTTTTTCGAAAATATGACAAACAACATTCTACAAAATAACCTGTAATCAGAATTACAAAATAATAAAAATTGTATGAAAAATGAGCAGATTTACTAAATAGGTTTTCTTTGCACATGCATGAACGTTATCAAATTTCATTTCATATTGTGTTAGATAAATGTATAGAGCAACTTTTGCGAAAGTCTCAAAAATATAGCTTGAAAATTCTGAAAGTGATCGTAGATAGAATAGGCTCGAAATTCAATATTCTCAAAAGGAAGCAAAAAGATGAGTGGCTGTGTCCATTTATCCATTAATAAGTGTCAAAATAGAATACACAATATGGCACGTACTGCTCTATTTGGACTATGCTACTATTTGGATCTTTCACCTACATGTTTGGAATGTGTTGTGGACATTTTCCAATTTTGGTCTTTCACGGTAACATATATACAGTGTAATGGGTCTTTTTCACCATTCGCTTGCATTTCAGAATTTTATTTTTATTTTTTAAACTTAATACTTTCTTTTAAAAATGGAGACAGGTGTTAAAGTAAATGTTTAAGGTATATGAAAAAAATATTGGTTGTGCACTTTACCCTATAATATACTATATAAATGCTATTTAAAGTTGGCTTGATATTGTCAAGTCTGTTACCATACAAAATTACTGAAAATATTCAGCTTTAAATTTAATAAATTTCCTAAAATCAATTTACTTTAATGTGACTTATGTTCCTAAATTTCAAAACATGATATTTATCAATAGTACTTAAATTAAATTGAAATGAGAGACAGTTTATCCACAATATTTTGATCTCATAGAAATTATACAAGAACTTTTTCTAATAATTACAGTAAATAATCATACAATTCATAAAATTTTAAGGAAATTGCATATTTATTTTTCAGTTGAATAAAAAATAAAAGTAGAATGGTGAAAAAAATTATAATCATTAAAAAACAGAGCGGTAACAGACTTGACATTTGGTAATGGACTTGACACTAGGTTGAAAATGGCCAGTATAATTTGCTAAATTAAAATAATTAAACATTATAAATATTGTCCATATCTAACATGCTTAAATATACTAATTTTGCAAATTATCACTGTAAACAAAGTCGTATCATTTTTCAGCAATTACTTTAAAATATTTCATCAATCACTAAAATAAGCTTTTTGAAAATTAGCAGAAAAACCGTCTTTTAAAAAATTTATAAAACGGTTCGTCTGAAAGCAGCAATATCATATGTTGGAATATATTTACAAATTTAAAAAAACTTAATCTATATTAATTTAAAATATTCTACTTATATCCCCCCCCCCCTTTATAGTGATTTTTCGACAAATTTCTGCATAGGTATTTAAGCATGTATAATGATTAACTGGTATTTTCGTTTCTTCAGTGACTCTACTTTCTTTGTGGAGATCTTTTTTATTTGGAAAAATAAAACTCAATACATTTATACAAAATATATTAATAATACACATATAAATTACAATTTGTTTTATGGTTTAAGGAATATCAGTCGTGTACATAAAAATTACAAAGGGACTGATATTAAAGATCAGTTATTCCATATCAACTTACATAAAAAATGAAAACAAACATCTGAAACTAAACGTAAAATCAAAAGCGAGGATAATCCCTGGTAGTTATGTTCAGTAACTCAGAGCTTTGAACAGTTGCGTCATGTTCAATCGTAGACATTTTTCTTCTAAAGTGAACTGATGAAAAATGGAGTATGGCCATGAATAAAGAAATGGGATTTTCATCACAAGGTTACAAGTCATTGATGGAAAAAGATATTCCTTTTTTCGTGCAAATTATATGAGAATTAAGAATTTCTCTGAAACAGGTGAGTCTTATTCGCTTCATCTAAAATAAATTAATATTATATATTAATTTTTAAAAAATGTTGCAGCCGCTTTTCAGAAAAAAAATATTACAAACTTACACCAAGCAATTTAATTTAAAAATGGGTTTGCAGACATCAAAATATACAGCACACAGAAATGTAAAAATTTCAGAATGACTAGACAATAGATACGACTGTTTCTAAAAACACTGGAACAATATGCACTGTATTTATTGAGACATTAAATGGCTGCTTATCGCCTTTCCTTTGATCACGAATTCGCTATGAATTCTGTCATTCAGCAAACTTTTTTGGATTTTAGAGTTAGGCTGCGTAACTCGAGAATTCTATCATATATATAACAATGGTGCATGGCTAAGAGAAAGTACCGAAATTTTTATACTGCATATCGCTCACACATATCCCTGCAATCTTTCATCATAGCAAGAAAACCCTTGATGTTCGAACTATAGCAGAAAGGCCCATGAAAATCTTTAATAATTTACTCATCTGGAAATATTTCATGAAACAATAGCACATCTGCAAATTTATGGTTATATCTTAAAGACTGGCATTCCTATGAGTGTCTGGTGCATCTAATGCTTCTAGGAGGACTCGGAGATGTGTAATACTTATCACATAGCATAATGTTAAAGCCTGAGTTTTCCCGTCATAGTGACCATATCATATAATCGTGTGTTAGGGGTTTAGGAAGAGTGACATACACTGGGTTCTGCTTCCTTCGCATGAACCTCTTGACATAATAGCACCATGTTTGTCCATATCAGTCCCCTGGAGACATTGGCAAAAAGTTGTTTTTATACTAGAAATATTTGTTTCACATATCACACAAAAAGTTTTTCACAAAAAAATTTATAATCTTTCAATTTATAATCTTAGATTAAATAAATATTTACAGGGAATTTTTTGTTCATGTGACACACGCGAAAAGTTTCCCAGAAAAGTGAATTAAGAAAGGTTTGTTTAAATCACTCTTACGAATAAATTTATTACATATCTAACAAAGAAAATATTTCTCCCTTGTATAGATTTACTAATGCTTGTTTAAATAGATGCCTTTTCTGTACTCTTATAAGAGAATTTCTTGTGAAATATGAATTAAAAGGTGTGTGCTTAAATGACTCTTTTGAGCGAATTTATTGTCTCATATCTCACACACAAAAGGTTTTAGAAAAGTATGAGTTAACAAATGCTTGCTCAAAGTGCCTTTTAGTGAGAACTTATTATTGCATATCTCACACACAAAAGGTTTTTCACCAGTATGAATTAATAAATGTCTTTTTAAATCATTTTTTCGTGAGAATTTCTTATTGCACATCTCACACGCAAAAGGTTTTTCACCAGTATGAATTAACAGATGCTGTCTTAAATAACTCTTATTTGAGAATTTATTGTTGCATAGTTCACACGCAAAAGGTTTTTCACCAGTATGAATTAACATATGCTTCCTTAATATAACCTTTTGTGAGAATTTCTTGTTGCACATCTCACAAACAAAAAGTTTTACACCAGTATGCAGTAATTGATGCCTTCTTAAACTACCTTTTTCCGTGAATTTTTGGTTGCATATCTCACACTCAAAAGATTTTTTACCAGTATGAATTAAAAGATGTCTACATAAACTACTCTTTTCTGAGAATTTTTTATTGCATATCTCACACACAAAAGGGTTTTCATCCGAATGAATAATTAGATGCTTGGTTAAACTGCCTTTTTGTGAGAATTTTTTGTTGCATATCTCACATGCAAAAGATTTTTCGCAAGGTTCTTTACCAGAATGTATTAAGAGGTGTGTATATAAACTACTCTTGCGTGAGAATTTTTTGTTGCATATCTCACACACAAAAGGTTTTTCACCAGTATGTATTAATAGATGTCTTCTTAAACTACCCTTTTCAGAGAATGTTTTGTTGCATATCTCACACTCAAAAGATTTTTCGCCCGCATGAATTAATAGATGCTTGGTTAAAGTGCCTTTTTGTGAGAATTTTTTGGGGCATAGCTCACATGTAAAAGATTTTTCACAAGGTTTTTTACCAGTATGTATTAAGAGGTGTGTATATAAACTACTCCTTCGTAAGAATTTTTTGTTGCATATCTCACACACAAAAGGTTTCTCGTTAGTATGAATTAATAGATGCCTTTTTAAATCACCTTTTCGTGAAATTTTTTTGTTGCATATCTCACACACAAAAGGTTTTTCACCAGTATGAATTAATAGATGCCTTTTTAAATCACCTTTTCGTGAAAAATTTTTATTGCATATCTCACACAAAAAAGATTTTTCGCCAGTATTAGTTAATGGATGACTCCTTAAATTACTCTTCAGAGAAAAATTCTTGCATACATCATGAACAAATGATTTTCCTTCCTGATAGTTTGATGTTGTTTGTCCAGAAAGCTCTTGTAAAGAATTATTTTTCTGCATATTTTACACGTTAAAGACTGCTAAGACACTCCTAAGTTAAAAAGTGTATACATAAATAACTCTTCTGAGAGAATTCCTTACTGCATATCTCACATATAAAATGATTCTTACCAGAATGAGTGTACAGATTACCTTCTAAATTACTTTTCCGAGAAAAAAAATTCTGAACTTCACAAATAAATGTCTTTCCTTGTTGATGGTGTAATAATTTTCTGCATGTTTCCTACTTTAAAGACTGCTTTTATTGATGCGATATTTTTATCTGTATTTATGGCTTTATGCATCTGCAAAAAATAAAAGTTAATCATCCCTTTTCATGATTCATCAAAATGCAACTTATGAAAAAAGAACTTAGAGTTAAAATTGATCATCAATGCAGAAAACAAAATTGAAATAAAATTTTAACCATGGTATTAAAAACTACAGTAGACCCCAAATTAAAACGGTGTCAGATACATCTTAATTGGTAAGAATTCCTAACAATAAACTATAACTAAAATGACAATAAATATAATGAATAACTACTACTAGGTATTCCCTCTGAGGGATACCTTTTTTCAATATTTCTGAATAAAAAAGATGCAATAATTTGTGATAAGTAAAGTAAATGAAATATTACCTTTAATTTGGTCAAAAAATATGAAATCACGATAATAAATGAACTGAATCGTAGAATTACAAAATCTTATATATGAATTTGTACACATTGTTTATCTTATAGATATTATAAATGTGAAAGTGTGTCCGAAACTTGGAATGAAATTGGCGTCAAAACGGATGGATTAATGTCTTTAATCTTTGTATATAGATAGATTATTAGCCTGAAATGAACATAGGCTGATTTTTATTTATTTTATTCAAATAGTTTTCTTAATAATTCAAAATTTCATTATTTTTCATACAGAACTAATCGACAATTTGTCCATTATATTTATTCAAATTTAATCATTATTCTTTTTTTGTTGCCAAAAAATAGAAAAAACGGAATAATAATTTCTCTTCAGTAATTAATTTTTAATAGAATATTTTCACGTGTTAAAACAAAATGGAATATACATATGGACCCTATTCTGTTTTTCTGTTCAAGACTAAATACCGTAATTTTACTAATTGTGACGTCACAGGAATACTGTTTTTTTTTTACTTTTATCAAGCAGACGATTATATAAAATTTCTTTACACTTAAACGAATATAAATAGTTTAGCATTTTTTCCAGATATTAATCCGTAAAGAAAGGAACCTTTCCCTTTCTTTCGGTTCGAGGCGATAAAATTCAACATTTTACCAATTGTGCCATCACGGGAATACATTCCATTAAGAGTTTTTAAAATATCAATGTAGCGACATATTTGATATAAAGCATAAGTTTTCAAATATTCATATCTAATAACACAAGACATAACAAATGTGACATCATAGTTGAAATAAAGCAGGTACTTTACAGTAGTCGTTAAAAATACAAGAGGCATGATTATCAGTACGCCCAATCCAAAGTTGCGGGTGTGACATTTACACAACTTACATTAGTCACCAGCAAAAATATTTTTGAGCATTGGTTTCAATTTGTATGAATTTCAATGTAGACCATTTACATATACATTTATCCAAAACTTAAAATTGTTCGATGTATCATTTATTTATAAAAAAAAAATAGTTTCTACCTGTTGCGGGTGTGACACAAAAAGGACATGCATTTTCACCTTTCAGTGCAAAAACGCAAAACTCTGTGAATTATGACAACTGAGTGAATTGATTTTTTTAAATATTAAACAGCAATACTTAAGTAATTATTCTATGAAAAAATTAAATTACTTACTCAATTCTTGCTTTTGTAGAAAATATTCAAAATTTTCGTTGCGGGTGTGACTTGTACGGCCAATAAAATAATGACATACACAAATATTTTCAAGGCAGATTTTTTTAATTGAAGAATTAATCAATGTTACAATTATAATATCTACAGAAGAAAACATCAAACAAATTTCATTTCCAATCTTGAATTTATAATTTCTGGTGGTGGTATCTTTTTTTACAAAAATGCTGTTTTTTCCCTAGGATACATCTGACTGACTGGGCCAAATATACACACTTTCTTAAATTTTTTTCAAACATTCTAATTCTATATCGTCACCATCCATTCGTCTTATTTGCCCATCAAAATTTTACTTTTTTAATGTCGAGAATAAAACAACTTCTACAAAATCTCCACTGCACATTCATTGTTGGATATTATATCCTTGTCAAAGTATGGATACATTTGACTGCCTGAGCCAAATATACACATTTTCTTGATTTTTTTTTTCAGATACTCTTATTCTATATCATCTCTTTTTTAATTTTTTTTTTTTTTTTTAATGTGGAGAATAAAACAACTTCTACAAAATCTCCAACTGCACTCTTATCGTTGGATATTATATTTTTTGACAAAATATTGTAACAAACAAATTCTCTTGTGATCACTTTCTGAAGTTATTGCGACATTAATTGTTCCTACGTCAATAGAAATAAACATGATGTATCGATTGAATGTTGCGCTCCGATTGTGCTTGGTGCCAGAATGCATGAAGCATTTTCACAATATCTTCTGAAATTTCACATTCAGCAGAGTTCTTTTATATTTTTTAGGATTTTTTCTATACACATAGCAAAATCTGAAGCTGAATTTATAGTTGCAGAGTGTTGCTAGCGTTACCAATTTCTTGGCAACTGCACCAACCCCGTCGACAACTCCTTTACCATGAGATGAAATGTAAAAGGATTGCCATCCTTTACCATGATTTTTTTAAATATTCTCTTCTTTTCTCTCCTTGCTTTGTCTCTTTCCTTCTCCTTTTGTAGCTATGCTTCATATTTAAAAGGGTTTTCTTTAATCTTTTTTCTATGATATCGTGATCTTTCTGTACTCTTCATTCTCTGCAAAAGAGAAGAAATTAATGTGTAAACTTAATAAATACAGCACTTCCAGTCCGAAAATATATGCTTAACAAATTGTTAATATTTATCCCTTGAAATTTCCAATCTTACATAAGGTTAATTATGTTAAATTTTGGTTAATTTCAAACTGACTATATACATTTTATGCTAACTTAATAAACATTTTAACATTTTCTATTATTCTTACTTCTCCTCTTTATTTAATTTGAATTAAAAGAGAAAAAATCTTCCCCTAATGATACTTTACTTATTTAAAAAAAACTAAATATATATATATTAGATAAATACTATCAAATAACAAATATATATATATATATATATATATATATATAAAACAAAACAAAATTAACAAATTTAAAGAAAATTACTAAAATATTGTTTCTTAATTTTCTTTTTTTACATTTCTATAAAAATCTTACCTTTTAAATTAATTTCTTAATCATATATCAGTAATAAAATTATTTTCTTGCAATAAAGCAACAATTTTATCAATCCAAACTGAATAAATCAACTACACACAGAGTCACATGTTCAGATGATGCAAATTTTTATTTATTAACTGGAATTCACTCTATTAAATCAAACGATATAGTTAAAGCTGCCAAGTAATGTTTTCCAGCATATTATTCCTATATAAATTTACATTTAATTTGTTCAAATATACATTTGTAATCAATTTTAAAACACGTTGCGGGTGTGACTTTAATTAAATATCACACCCGCAACAGGGACATGTCACGCCCGCAACGCTCAATAATTATAATTAAAATATTAATTAATTTTTTTTGTGTCTGTAATTCAAAGTGTCTTAATAAACTATTTTTGAATATAAAGTTTCATAACTTTAAGTCAAAAAATTTTTTCTGTAGAGATATAAATGTAATTTTTTGTTGCGGGTGTGACACAATAATTAAGAGTAAATAAATATGCTTACCTTTTGTAATGAAGGTTAGTGAACACTTCTCTGCAGTTAAAAACTCTCAATAATAACTGTCAGATCACATATATCCAAGTTTGGGGATTTTCAGAATGTTTGTTCTGCTGTACGAGACCATGAAATGTAAAGATATTTGCCGCAGTCTATTTTACAAAGTCATAGTGTCACTTTATTAATTAAAATAAGTATGTTAATGACAAAAATGTAATTCTTTTTTGATAAAATATGAAATAGTACACCCTTAACAGTTAATATGCAAGATTTCAATCATATTTAAAGAAATTTAAATTTTCATCCTCATGTCCGTTTTTTTGTGGATTGGGCGAGTAGCTAATTGAGCTAGATAAATAATGACATCATATTCAAAATGAATGAGAAATATTTTTTATTTATACTAATTAATAATTTATAAGTTACAAACAAATGAAAAATTATTATTCGAAACTCATAATTATCAAAGGAAGAAATTTTTTGTGGGGGAAAAGACGGAAAATAAAACTACTGATTAATATATTTTTGACTCTCTTTTTTAACACTTTCCAACAAAGCTGAAAAATTATTATGCTTTTGGTTTGTCTGTCTGTCTGGCCGCTTTCTAACTTTCGTAAATTTCATTGCAATCCGAGTAGCCATGAAATTTTTGGACTTCATTAACATTTACCTCAGCATGAATACTTATTGAAAATGATGCTTCTACCATGAATAGTTTATTTATAGGGATAGTTAAAATTTTTCTTTACATTGCGGCATTATGGGGAAAAGTCGTTTCAATTGAATTTTAACAATGCTACACCCTGTGAAACATATTCAAATTTATATGCATCAACAAAGTGCACTAAAATATGCATTTTGTAAAGTATGCAGTGAAAAGGACACTTTTTATTCATTTACAGGGTCACACAGAAGAATTCCATTGCATAAGAATAAAGGCAGGAACATTTTGCAACATAATTTAACTATAGTAAAGGATTTCATGTATAATCAAATTGATATATGTTGCTCAGGCTTAATGTGAGATACTTCATGCATAATATGAAGTGTGTAGCATTTACAGGGACACACAAAAGATTTTAAATAGTATATATTCTATCCGAAGTACTATATATGATGGATGATGGACACTTTTTATTCATTTACAGGGTCACACAGAAGAATTCCATTGCATGAGAATAAATGCAGGAATAGTTTGCAACACATTTTAACTATGGTAAAAGATTTCATGTATAATCAAATTGATATATGTTGCTGAGGCTTAATGTGAGTTATTTCATGTATAATACGAAGTGCATAGCATTTACATGGACACACAAAAGATTTTAAATAGTATATTTTCTATACAAAGTACTTATGGGTGATTCTCAAAATAGGGGACAATTTCAAAAGTGAAATCTTAAAAAAATTACTGTTAGCAAAATTTCTGAAAAAAATAGGTGTTGCTAATGTAGTATTAGGTATACTTTACATGTAGTCAGCAGAGCTAAATATTTAAAAATTATCTTAAAAAAATAATTAGTATTTTTTGAGCCATGCTAATGACAAAACAAATTGCATGCAATAAATATATCAAAAATTTTTTATTTTTTTCCTGTTTAAATATTTTTTTCTAAATTTATTAGCCTTCCTTTTCAGCAAATGGTTTCCATTTTTACATATATACATGTAAGGAGAATAAAAAGATTACGAAAGAGCAAACTTTGTTTACATGAGCAACATTCTGACACTAACAATGTAAGAAGCTGTCTTAGTGATTTTCTGACAGATTTAATGCATATTTTAGGGATAATAAATGTAATACCTAAATTTATATGCAAAAGTATACTTTATAAAAGATACAATATAAGCAATGGTTACATTTATGCACATAGAAGTCTTTAGCATGGACAGAAAAACCATGCTAATGACACTGATATTTATCCATGCTAAAGACAAATTTTAATTTAAATAAGATTATGAGCCATAATATAATCACAATGCAATAGTCCTTTCTGGGGCTTTTTAAAACACAAAAGTCCTATGCAAATAAGTAAAATAAAAATTTTAATTATAAAATAAACATGGAAATTATTATCCATTCTAATGACATACAATTGATGTACGCCCCTAATATTCAACTTCTATTCTTAAAATACAATACATGCTTCTATTTTCAGGCTGGGATAAAATGGCTACTTGTTGCCATGGAGAAACTTTATATTTTCAAACTATTGTCATATGTGAAAATGAAATTTTGATTAATAACCAGCTGTTATAGTATGACCTTGTTTTGAAAATAGAATATGGAGGGCAAACTTTAATTCTTTTTTTATATCTTATAATTTTATTTTTAAGAAGAAATTTATTGGATCAATCCTCTCTTTGATTAATTTAAAGAAAGAATAACATTTGTTTTATTTTATAAACATGATATTAACTCTTAAAAAAGCTAGTATATACAAGACACAGCTGCTGTGGACATCCATGCTAATGACATTTTGAACATTTATTCTGTTATTTTAAGGTGTTTTTAACTAAAAAGTGAGTAATTCTTAAGTGCAAATAATGAATAATATTAAGACAAACATATCTAAATATAAGAACATGACAGAAAACCTGTCACTTTTTTTGGATGCCGAAAGACATAAATCGTCCCCTATTTTGAGAATCACCCATATATGATGGATGACTGTTGCCTGGATGAACTGCATTTTGAATTATGACATTTAAGGACATCAAGTTTCACTGAATGACTGCATAATAAATGGTGTGTATAAATGCTGATATCTACACAATTTAGATATACAGGGTTACACAAAAGATCTTGGAAAGGTTACTGAATATGAGCGTAATTTATTTAAAGGTGGTTTTTAAATAAAATATGCATTTTTATTTTGAACTGCATTCAGTAAACTAAGAAATGTTTGTAGTATATAGATAAAATAATATACAGGGTCATGCAAAGAACTGTATACATGTTAGTGTTCAGATGATAATTTCTGAAAATGTAAATTAAGTAGTAATAAGGAATATTTCTATTTGAACTAAAGTTTAGAAAAACACTTTTGTAAATTAAAGGTACTAGGTAAGCTACAGGGCTGAACAAAAGTATTCAAGAATATTTCTATCTATTAGTGTAAGTCGCTGAAAGGAAATTTTAAATCAGCAAAAAATTGGCAAAAAAGGATCATCAGAAGTTTTATACTACAAATCGCGATAAAAAGTTAATTACACATGCTTTTAGCCAACGAATTCTTTTATTTGATTGATTTATTAATTCTTCTTTAAATTTCATGTGAACGAAGTCACGGGTAACAGCTAGCATATATATAAAAAAGCAAACCATGCATGAATATAAAATTGCATTAAAAATAAAAGAGAAAATAAAACACTTAATTATCTTATATTGAATTTTAAATCTTTGAAATGAGTCAAGAGCATTAACATATGCTAAAACCCTATTTCTGTAACTCTAAATAACATAAAATTCAGAAAAAGATCGATAATCTGCAATTTTCTATAATCCATGTTACTTTATGAATGTAAACAGTGAAATAAACACTTTAAAAATTTACAAATTTGTGATCCCAAAATGATTTTTTAAAACCAATAATAAAAAAATTGAAAAAAAAAATTATAATAAACATCTACATTTTTTTAATTTAACTCATTTATTTTATTAACAGTAAAAAATAAACTGTATTACAGAACATATACAATTATTTTTATTTAAATGCACATATATATTAATTTTTTAATAAAATAACTTTAAAAAGACATTTTTTGAGATATGAAATCTAATAATCTATTTATTATTCTATTTATCTTTTCATATTATATTGATTATAGGACAAAAATACTGTCTAGGAATAATAAAATGACATACATCCACAATATTCCTTAATAGACGTTTTCAGTCATGACATCAGTTATGACGTCTTGCTTGGATACTGACTCCAAACAAACAGTTGCTATGCTGTATTTTCTATTTATTTTATAGCTACATTTTTTACTATATTTGACAGTCAAGTGTTTAATGCTTTATATGCAATCATACCTATTTCTACAATTTATATTTAACAAGAAATTAAGCATAGTAACCGTTTGTTTGGAGTCGGTATCCAAGCAAAATGCCATCACTGACGTCACACTGAAAGCATCTATCCCCAGAATCTTTGGCCCCAACTTGTGTGGATTATAGAACTTTGACTGTATTATGTTTTGAAGAGACTGGTCTGTATTTTATATAGCATGAGATCCCTACAAATATCCAAGAAGAGTAGGTAAAGTTTTATTCCTCAGCATGAGACATGATACAAATGTCAAATAAGCCCTGTCCTCTGTGTAATAAGCAGAACACAGTGAACTATATTGTTATGGACTCCAATATTTAAGATGAACTGCTACTATCAACAAGTGTCTTGGTATTCAGTCTTTAAGAAAGCTGTTAAAAAATTTCAGAAATATAATCGACAATAAAATTACTATTATTTTTATCATTTGAGACAGAAGTTAAGGAATATAATCAATACGAGAGATTAATTTTACAGGCACTTCAAAAAATTAAGTGAAATCAAAATCGGGTATCAAAAATGTCTGTGTGTAAATAAAAAGAAGCAAAAAAAAAATCAACAATTTTGCTGCAGACCAACAACAGTACAGTAGAAGATCTATATAATGCAAACCTAAAATCCCTAAATTACATTTAACATATTATTAAATTCACCTCATAAATATAGCTAAATATGTCTAGAGCCATTAAAGTACCTTTATATTGCATTGCTTATCTGGATTATAAATTTCAGTGTTATTATTAAAAATATTTATTGTAATAGTAATTTTTTCCATTAAAAAGTTCAAAATTAAGGAGATAAAATTGAACTAATGCATTAAATTTATTTTTCTAAAGAGTAACAATTTTTTGCAATCTCAGAATTTAGATACCTGCTCACTGCAAAATTAATTGTTTACATTTGAGATATTGTGCGTTATATGGAGAATTGTGTTACAAAGATCTTGTACTGTATCTATACTTTTTTTCAGTGTTTATTAAACCAACACCAAAATAACAATTGTATTTAATTATAGAATAACCGATGCAAAAATATTATTAATAATGAAAATCCAGTGAAAACAAGGTACTTCTAGGAATTTCTTCAATCTAAAGTTAATAATATTAGAAAAACAGAAAAAGTAATCCATACTTTGCACTTAATCCAACTGTCTTACATATGTGCTGTTTTGGTCTTCTATTGCATCATCTAATGCAAGGGTTCAGAAAATTTTAAATAGATTTATAATTATATATAAAAAATTGCACCTTGTGTACTTATTTTAATTGATAAAAGTCATAAATGAAAAGGATAAAAACAGTAAAAAAAGGTTTACTCATGCATAATCATTTAAATTATCAAAATAATGGTTTGAATTACTAAATAGTTACGAAAATAAGAATAAACAGCTAAGCGAAATAAAACAATAATGTACACAATATGAAAGAATATATGGAAATTTGAGTGGTGGTATTTCATAAGCCATGCAATATGACCATACTTTTATCTATTTGATTTTGAGAATGACTTGGATTGAGAAAAAACATGTAAACAACTGAATAAATCTATTTTAATGTTTTTAAAGTTTTATTTTATGCCTTTAAGCACTTACACTTGGAAAAGATTTATGATTGAAAAAATTAACATATGTACTACACAAGAGTCTTTTTGCCATTTTTATTGTTAGTCATATCTTGCAACTCCCCCAATGGTAGAAGAGATTTAAACATAACACTAATTATTCAATTTTGCGATAAAATTTCCTCTTTTGTACAAGTTTCTTTATTTCACAAAAGTAAAAATTATCATAAAATGTGTCAATATATATGTTATTCATATGTTGAACCTCGTTGGCTAGCGATTTTTTCTTATAATTTTTTACTTTTGGTTTTGGTTATCCAAAAGCTTTGAATAAAAAGAGAAAAAACAAACAAATGAGGCAAGAACTAATAATAAAAAGATTTAGCTGACAGCATGTGCTTTTACTTATTATGTAATTATGAGGGCGAGGGCTAAATATACTTTACTAATACCTAATAAATAGTCTATTCAGATTTGGTGAAAGGAGACAGTTGACTTGATTATCTTGTCAATCAATTTTGACAAATTATATAAATTGCCAAACTACTAGGAAAATTATACAAATTGTCATAATTTTTATTATTAATAACAAAAGAGCAAATAAATTACTAAAAAAATAATAAAGATACAAATAAAACTTCGAATTAAGAATCACTTGATTATGTAAGAAACAAGTAAATGTGTTTAATGTCAAGTGAATGTGACATTTTCAATAAGCCAGTATTGGTATTCAATCTCAACTCAATACAGACAAATTCAGCTTATGAGCAATGCAATGATTTAAGTTAAATATTCAAAGGAAAAGTTGATCAAAATTTAAATAAATTCCTTGTGTTTAACCCAAAAAAATCGTAACCCAAACTATATTTAAATAAATAGATAAATAAAAGAGCCAGCCAGAATGAATATTTTCATAATACTTTCAGTTTTAAATGTCTAAATATTAGCAAATATAAAAGTTGTGACAGATGAAATTTTATTGCTATCACATGATCAAATCACTAGTTGGAGAATTTTTAGTAAAGAGTATACCCGAAGAAACCCATCTTACCATTAACTTACTTTAGAAAAGAACATGGAACACTATATTTATGTTTTAAAAATTTCCTATCATTAGAATCAAAGGGAGACGCCACACATTATTATGTTTTTGGTCAACATTTTCCTTAAGACACAGAGAAGTAAAACAGCCGCCACACGTGTAAAAGCGACGCCAACGCAATGAATGAATCATGATGGCTAAACTATAATGAATAACTCATAAAGATTCGATTCATAAAAGTAATTGTTCCATAAAAAATTATAACTAAGAGAGATTAACCAAGAAAGCTTTATTCAAACCTCTATTCAATGATTAGTAGAGATGATTTCTGAAATCAGCCTCTTTTGTAAAGGAATGGAAGAGCACTTTAATCGATCCCAACATTTATAACTACTGGCTATGCAAAAAAGAGTATAACTAATTATTTAATACCATTAAAAGAAATAGAAATAAGAAATTGTGCATGTAAGAACACGTAGATTTTAATTTTCTTTTATTAGAAAACTATCACAAGATATACTAATTTGCATTTCATTTGCGATGAATTAATTCAATAAATGATTTACGGCATTAACTCATGATTCATTCATTGCATTGGCGTCGTGTCCTATTTATAGATGTAAGAACAACTTTTACTCAATTTTACCACTATTTTACTATTATTTTACTACATCTATGGTCCTAATATCCCTTTCATCTGTTTGTAATATTAGGTAGATTTTAAAACATCAATTTATTGATTCCACTCACTTTTATAAAAATATGTTTTTAATAAGATATTTCAGGAAGATGTAGTAAGATATTTTATATATAGTACTGCTTACTCTTGCACTAAAAATGTTGCAATTTGTGTTTTGATCATATGAGTACACAATTTTTTCTAACAAACTTCATCTTTGCCGACCTATTATTTAAAGTATTTTTTTTTCTAATTGATTTAAGCTTTTATTTAATTTTTATTGAAACGTTGTAATTTTAAAACACTCTGTTGCTCTAGAAGTGAATTTGGCTGTGTTCTGCTCAAATAAAAGGAAATATTTTTAAATAGTTGATTGAATACTAAGTGTACTTAATATAAAGTTTAACTGTAACATGTTAAAGCAGCTTGAAAAAAAATGAGAACCTGAATCTTGAATTTCCAGTTCCTAATATTATATGGAATCTCAGGCAAATACTGGTGCTATAATGGTAAAAAAGAAAAAAAAAACAGTTTTGTTTGTACAGTCAAATGTAGACAATCAGTGCACCTATAATCCACAATTTTCTATAATTTGCGTCACTTTATGCATGTAAACAGTTAAAAAATTTACAAATTTGTGATCCAAACATAATTTTTAAAATTAAATAATAAAAATTTGAAAAAAAAAACATATTAAAAAACTATTTTTTTAATATAACTCTTTTATTTTACTAATAGTAAAAAAACAAATTGTATTATAGAACATATGTAATTATTTTTATTTAAATTCGCATACATATATATTTTTTAATAAAATAACTTTAAAAAGACATTTTTTGAGGTAGCTGTTTAAATTAATTATTAGATTTCATGTTTATCTTTCATATTATACTGATTATTGAATAAAAATTCTGTCTAGAAATAATAAAATGATGTATAATTCATAATACTCTATAATCCAAAATATTCCATAATCTGCACAACCTTCAGATTCAAATTGTGCAGATTATAGAACTTAGGTCATATTTAGATCACAGCACATTTTTTTCCCTAGACTACGATAGAAATAATGTAAGAATAATGAAAAAAAAACAGTTTTTTTTTTCTTTAAGCAATTTTTTAAGATAAAAACCACTTTATTTTTTTATATACTGAGTATTAGGAAAATGGCTGTTTTTAAATGAGAGGGATGTAGGCAGTAGAAAAAAAAAATACTGTGATTTAACATTTTAAAAGTGTCTTTGAAGAATGCCCATAGGAATATGAAGTGCCCCCCCCCCCCCCCTCCAACATCAATTGCACTACTTAAAATTTTTTTGTTTAAACAAATTACTGGGTTGATGGTACTATTTCAACGTCTCTAATTTAACGTTGTAACAACCATCATAAAGAAAGACTGTATGTCAGAATGTTTAGAAAACTGTAAAATTTAGGTTCTTTTCATCATAAATCAGTACTACTAAGTTTTATATTCATATCATTAAAGTATTTACATTTATCTAGATAACATGGAACAACAGAAAACAGAAAAATCGTTGACAGATAACAATGACAACAGTGAAAATAATGTAAATAAATGTCAATTTTTCAAAAAATCTAAAGTTGAATTATGTTAATTATTAAGGTCGATAAGTCTGGATCTTAATTTTTCTTATATCACTTAGAGTTACAGCAGATTAGGACTTTGATACAACTTTTTCTTTACCGTTTTTAAAATGCATAACCCTTCTTCCCCCCCCACCCCAAAAAAACTTGCAGTACAACACTAAATTTTCTGGCACTTTATATACAAATCTGAAATAGCTAAATCTTTGTCCTACTTTCTCACATAGGCTAATACAGTAAACTCCCTCAAATCTGCAATCCTAAAATTTACAACTCTCTAAAATCTGCACATAATTTATTTATGAATGTAAACAATGAAACATTTAGTTCAGATATGGGGGCAAAATTCAACTTTTTTAGCTTTATATCAATTCCATGTATATTTTAATTTGTAATTTTTGTTATTATTACTGATTTCGTGTTTTTTCTTGAAGTAAGAATAAATTTTTATCTGAAAAAAAAATTCAAGATACTGCTGATATCACTGATAATTACAATCTTCTTACCAAATATATTTATGTATTAATAAAGCTTTTTTATTTATTAACCACTTCACAGGCGATGAGTATGGGGAAACAATGTTTTTACCCCCGACTTATCTCAGGGCAGATGGTGAGGTGGTTAAGTCTGGCTAACCTGAAATAAAACTTCCTTATTTTATGATTTTGATGTGAGTTAGTAGTGTAAGTTTATGAGATAAGTTTCAATAAATATCTAGGAAAAATAAATTTCATTTTTATAATGAATACTTAGTCATACATTATTAATTATTAACTTAACCTTTTAATGATTTTAAAATTTATCTAAATTTTTATTTTTTATTTTATTGCTTATTTCAATGTTTGTTATATTGTAAGCATTCATTATAAATTTGATTGCATTGTTAATTACATCCAAATTATTATTTTAAAAATGTAAAAAAAAGCAATGACCAGAAATTCACAAAATTCTAAAATCCACACAACCTCTGGTCCCAAACTGTGCGGATTTGAGGGAGTCAGCTCTATGATAGGAATTAGTGTTAATAACTTATCATAGATGGGAATAAAGTAATAAGAAACAAATGAATGTATTGAAACCTTTAAAAATAGTTAGTATAGATTTTGATTATGTAATCGTTAACTTCGCCAATAAGAGAAAGAAAGGGAAAAAAATATGTTATTTAATTGAACTTGTATAATACTGCAAGATGCACATTTATTCAAATACATTTAAATATTTTAGTTTTTACTTTGAAAGTATGAAAATTATTTTAAAATAAAAGTTTTTTCTTTCTTTTTCCTGCTCAAAAAACCAATAGTTACATCATCAAAATCTAATTTTTTTTCCTTGCAAAATTTTAATACATTTATTTAATTATTATTCAGACAGATTTTACAATAGAATTATGAAATGTTTTTTAAATATAAATGTTTTCAAATAAAGAATAAAAGGGAAAAATACAGAGCTAAACTGCAAATACATCTATATCTGGGCCATTAGATTATAAGGACTCTGAGCAAATCACCCACTCTCTCATACAGAAATAACAATCTTTTCTAATATCTCGTAATCCAAAAATGGTTTTTACTAAGATAAGTAGCATTGTTGGTACAGCATTGCTTCTTATCATAAGTAACCTTTTTTTTTTTTTTTTTTTTTTTAAATCAGTGCAACCACAGCACGTTTTAGCAATGGATCGAATATTATGAAGACATTGGAATTTCAGATCTTTGGTTTCGCAAATTGTTTGACATTTTACGTAATTTTTGATAACATTTATATAAGACCTTCAGCATGCGATCAATAATTTAAGAAATATTTATTTTCAATAGGACAGAATACATCCAAATACAGTCTATGAGCAACACAATGTTTTAAATTTAATTGTTAATAAAAATTCAAACGAATTTGCTGTTTTGAAATTTAAACTTTCATATTATTCGCTTAACTAATTACAAATAAATAAATAAAACTATCTGCTGTAAATAAAATTAAGGCTTGTAATATTAAGGCTTTAAATAACTATGGTCAGAATAGAAGTTGGAAAACATGAAATTTCGTGTAGTCATAATTATCAAACTGCATGTTGTAGAATTTTAGTTAAAGAGTAACAAAAAGAAACCACCTTACCATTAACTTATTTTAGTAAAATGGGTAAGATCAATTAATTCATATTTTAAAAGTTACCTAATATTTATAGACTGGAACAGTAAAAGACGCCAAAACTTGAAAGAATCATGAATTTTTACATTATGATTCAATTAAAAGGAATCATTCACTGATCCCGAGAAAGATGAATTGCTGTGATTAATAAAACTACTGAAATAGCAATAATACAAGTATCCTTTTTCATCCCTTATTTAAAACTGGTTATCAGAAAGCCATTAACAGAAATAAGATTCATAAGAGAATCTATGTTAGATTTTCCTGAGTTATTCCAAATTAAATTGTGTAAATTTAATACGAGAGGGTACATTTCATTCTTAGATTCGCAAATTTTTATTAATGTTTTATGCTCTTTTTTTATAAATAAATGTTTTGTTTTATTAGTTTAAAAAATTCTGTTTGAGTTTCTTTATTTATTGAATCATTGGTCATGAGTAGATTCTTTGTGATGCATTTTGGCGTCTCTATCACTGAAACTGTTGTAAGACTGCAATGTAGCAAAGACTTTTTTCTTTTCTTATCCATGGTCGTAATAATAGTTACCAGACAGCTGTTAAACAAGATTTCACAAGGAATCTAACCAATATTTTTCTGAGTTTCAAAAATCAAACTGAATTCAATATTTTAACGGAAATACTTATTTCATCATTATTATCGAATGACTTCTTTATTCATGAATCATTCATTGTGTTAGCGTCTGTACTAAAATAGACAAAATGGTTGTATTCAATTTCAATTTGTAACTAGATATATTTTTGATCAATTTACTGACCCTACTTATTTATTAGAATAAATTAATGGTAAGATATTTTTCTTTCGTTGTTCTTCCACTAAAAATTCTAGAACTTCTCATTTGATCGTACGACATAAAAATTTTGTGTGTCATAACTTTCATTATTGCTATCATGTATGATCATTTTAAATATTCCGCACACAATTAATCGAATATTTTAGAAGCCGAATAGTAATTATCAGGACTACTATTATCATTTTATAATTTAAAAGTATTAAAATGAAAATTTACTTGATATTTAAAACGGATGATTTCATTTATAGAGGATTATTTTTTCCCTAGGGAGTAAAATATCCTATAAGTAACTAACATACTCTATAGCTAAAATACACTTTAAAAAACTATAATTTGGCAACATATTTTTTAGCAACCTATTCACTGTTTAATATACATAAGCTGTTTTTTCCCCTAGCATTTGTATGATTTAATTACTGTATTTATTTTATTATACGAAAAGAAGTAAATTGTGCATAAAAAACAATCATAATGCATACACATACACATATATGTATATATATATATACACATGTAAATATAGAGTTATTATAATTATATATATTGATATATATTAACACAATTAAGCATTTAGTAGGTCGTTTTCATAGTTGTTTGTATCATTTGTCAATAAATCTCATTTTAAAAAGCCCAAATTGTGTGGAGTAGCAAATAGCAATAAAAATAATGTAATGACCTCTACAATGGAAAAATACTACTTTTCTTTTTTCAATTAATCAGTTCAAATTGTCAATATAAATTATGAACAAGTTAAGTAAAATTTGATCAAGTGTCTATTTTACAGTATATTATCAATTTTAAAATTAGCTGTAATAATTTACAGTTTTATTTGTAATATATAAATTTTTCCTTTTTTCCAACTATAAAAATAATTGTAATAATTTGTACTTTATATGTAATTTATACACACATTTTTTTCTTCTTGAAATAATAGGAATTTGTAATTTATACAACATTTATATACTTTTGTTATTTTCCTTCCTCCAAAGCAAAAGAAAATTGTCTGACTTTCAATTTTAAAATTAATTGTTATAGTTTGCTGCGTTTTCTATATAATTCTAATATTTTTTAATTATGCTATACTGAATGGTTTAAAATTCAACCAACAAATTAAAGAGGGTTGATAGAAACATCAGGAGGAAGAAAAATCACCTCCCAAGTCATTACTGGTGGGGGGAGGATGATATAGTGTTGGAGTTTCCAATATTTGTAAGCTTGGAGAATTTAGATTTAGAATTTTTAGATTTTTGAAATATCTTCTTTCTTTATGGAAAAAAGTAAAGGGTATATGATTTCCTATTGTCTTGGCGATTTGTTTTCTAACCGTAAGTAAGTTTAAGTAATTAAAATATGAAAAGAAAAACGCTATTCAGTCTGTCATTGTATTTGTCTGATCCATATTGTTTATTTCTTTAAAAACTGTGTTCATAATTTCAATACAATGTGCAATATTTTCAAAATAGTAAACTTACTGCTGATAATAAATATTTCAAGTGTAATATAAATTAGAAAGTAAAACATATAGTGTTTAACATGAAATTTTAATCAAACAACATTTTTTTAAATCAAAAACAATGACCAGAAATCTGTACAACCTCTGGGAGAGCTGTGTGGATTTCAAGAGTTTAATACATCTCAGAAAATACCTTTTTATCGTTATTTTAGTAATAAATTGATATGTATGTGCATTGAAATAAAAATAATTACACATACATAATACAGTTAATCAGTAATACAGTTTGATTTTTACTGTTAATAAAGTGAAAGAGTTATATTTAAAAAAAAAGTAAATGTTTTTTTATTATTATTATTATTAAGGTGCCATGTAGGTTAATACATATCACAGCTACACAGATCGAAAATAAATTAAATAATGGTCGAACATACTTAAACACAACTTCACATAAATTTTAATGAACTTATCAAGGAAGAAAAGAAAATACATTTTTTTTTTTTAAATTAACACGTGACACAGAGTTTCCCCCAGGTTTAAAAGGGGGCAGGGCGCTACTGTTCTGAAAAGGGCACTTTTTACATTCTTCAGGGCACTTTTTTTATTTTTAAGGGCACTTTTATAGAGTTGAATCTAGCAGTTCAAAAATCGTGAAAAAATAGAAATTTCGTCAAAAAAATCGAGAAAAAACAAAAAATTTCACCAAAAAATGGAACAAAGAGAAAAAAAAAAAGATAAATTTTGTTACAAAATCGCGAAAAAACGGTCGATTTTGTTAAAAGATCGCAAAAAACAGCAGATTTTGTTAAAAGATTGCAAAAAAGACAGAATTTGCTAAAAAATCACGAAAAATGGACAAATTTTATGAAAGATCGCTAAAAAATGGCTGACTTATTGAAAAATACTTTTTTTTTTAAGAATATTTTTGTTGAATAAAGGGTTCTTTTTGTTTCGTTAATGGATGCTTTCAGGATTCACATTTAGAAAGTTTTGGGCACTCAAAAGAGGATTGTGAACAAGGGGGGGGGGGTGAAGGAGAAAGTCGCCCAGGGGAAATTTAGGGGGTTGC
This sequence comes from Maratus speculifer, assembly GCA_964019185.1. Lineage (NCBI taxonomy): Eukaryota > Metazoa > Arthropoda > Arachnida > Araneae > Salticidae > Maratus > Maratus speculifer. The sequence continues at coordinate 7,481,372 of CAXHSM010001557.1, forward strand.
CATATTTATATTATGCAAACGTCATTTTTGGGCTGTCACAAGAAAAAGTTGGAAGTGGTAAGGCCTCTAATTCTAATTATGCCCCGGGTGCAATTTTCTTTTCACACACCTTGATTGTGAAGCAGGAAAATCTGCTTTTTGAGCATTAAAAACACAATTATGAAGCAGGAAAATTAGTTTTTAGAACAGAAAAATTTACTTCTGGCATTAACTTTTTGTGTGTGTGTGTCTCTTTGACGAAATTTGCATTTTTTCGCGATCTTTTGACGAAATCTGTTGTTTTTTCGGGATATTTTGACAAATTTTGGCGTTTTTTCGCGAATTTTTGGCAAAATTAGCCATTTTTTGCAAATTTTTGAGACAGAATTTTCCTTTTTATTGCGATTTTCGTACGAAATTTGCCGTTTTTCCGCAAATCTTTTGCGAAATCTGCAGTTTTATCCTGATTTTTTGACTAAAATTGCCGTTTTTCAAGAATTGTTTGACAAATTTTTCCGTTTTATAGCGATTTTGTGACGAAATTAGTCACTTTTTTGCTAATTTCGTCGGAAATCAGTCGTTATTTCGCGATTTTTAATGAAATTTAACTTTTTTTTCGCAACTTTTTGGCGAAATTACACGCGTCTTGTGGGACACGTAACAGTTATTTTTTTCGTTCCGTCGCCGATTTTTTACGTAATTTACGCGTTATAGCGCGTCCGCATCATCGCTAAAGGGCTGCGTTTTTTCAAATGTGGGGAAAGAAGGGTGCTATTTGTTTAGATGAAGGGCAAGAGGGGTGCTAGTTTTTGGATGAAGGGCAACAGGGGCGCTATTTTTTTAATTAAAGGGCAGGAGGGGCGGAGCGCCCTCCTGAAACCCTCTGGGGGAAACTCTGCGCAACATGTTTTCCCTGTGGAGAAAGGTGAATTTTTTTATTATCACGTTGGTACTGAGGTTCCTCTTTGATCCAGAACATTGTTCAAAATTCTTCTACAGATGGTGTTACAAGCACAACTCCAAAGGACTCTGTGCAAGGAGTAAGAGACTGTGACGCTGCGAACGTGATACTAAAAAAATTCACCTTGCTCCGCGGGGGAAAACGTGTCGCGTGTTAATTAAAAAAAAATTTATTTTCTTTTCTTCCTTGATAAGTTCATTAAAATTTATGTGAAGTTGTGTTTAAGTATGTTCGACCATTATTTAATTTATTTTCGATCTGTGTAGCTGTGATATGTATTAACCTACATGGCACCTTAACTATTATTATTATTTTTATTATTATTTTTTTTTTGTTTAAAAAAGTTATTTTTGGGTCATGATTTGAAAAGTTTCTTAACTTTATATTTCACTATTTACATTCATAAAGTAACGCAAATTATAAAAAATTGTGGATTAATAGTGTGTGGATTATCGATCCTTGACTACATTGATTATGTCTTTTATAATGTCATTTTCTCATTATAATTAAAAATAACTTTTTTAAATAATTTGAACAGAAAATGAGATGATGCTTTAAAAAAACAGGCCCCCTTCCCTTCAGGAAGGTGTTACTATTCAATACTTTTTCACTCTGCCAATACTGAGTTTGAGACACATGGCAAAATGCTCCGATGAGTGAAAAGAAATGCCATATTAAAAGAAAACGATCTTTCATTTCTTTCATTCTTTTCTTTCATTAAACTGAATATTTTCATTGTAAATGTGTCTACAAGACAAGAATTTCTGAAATTTTTGCAGATTGTTACTCAGATTACAAGTAAAAGACAATAGTTTGAATGTCTGCATTCCAAGTTGTAGCTGACAAATGCAACTTCAAATTTGAAAACATGAATAAACAGTGCTGAAATTGGCGGGAACGAATGGGAACGCCGTTCCCAGAAATATTCGATTTCTTGCTGTAAAAATAAATTTAAAATAAATAAATAAATAAAATTAAATATCTCGTATGAGCACATTTTTCTTTTTCAAATCAATCGAAATGATAATGATTGTCATATATTATAACAGTAATTATCAAGTTTATTGATGCTAAAATTGAGTTGTCCTCTTCTAGAGTGTGTATAAACTGTATCCAATTCAATGTCGGAAAGCGAAAGAGTAATTCAGCTGCATAAATAACATGTTGACCGATGCAAAAATATAAATCTTTATTTAAAAAAAGCCAGTAAATTTATATTTATAAGCTGTATAGGGACTTCCTTAAAATAATTTTGTCCTGAACCATTAATCTTGGTTGTCATTAGGAAGAAGATTGGTAGACGAGACAGTTTGTTTTTTGTTGTACATCAAAAAGCAGAAAAAAAATCCCTCTCACTATCGTTTTTTATGAAAACTTCTTTTATTTCAATTAAGTTTTGCTTCATGATGTAAAATGTTATTACGCGATTTATAAAACTAATTTAGAGAATGGTACATAAATACAATACCTAAAACCTAGAGTATAATAATTAAAACTGTTAGCTCAAAAAAAGTTTATTTTGGGCTAAATGTTTTAAATTGGCTTTTTGCTTGGCAAAAATCCAGTAACACCAACATGGACTCTATGGAAAAGTGAGTTCCCACAAATATTTTTTTCCAACTACATCACTGTGAATAAACAATTGCACTTTGAAATAGTTGTTAAATGGTAAATATGATTATGAGACTAGCATATGCAAATTTTAAGACTATGTAAAGGATGAAAAATTTAGATTTAATGGGGAAAAATTTACATGATATTGTCAAAATAAAAAATTAAAAAAAATTTGCTTTTTTTTTATTTTTTAATTAAAAGCATACGGAACTCAATTGATATCTTGTTCATTAATGCTGCTTTTGATTATATGTTTCTACATTTATATACAAATAAAGTTTAATTTTTTAATAATTCAATCAGTTAAAGCTTTTGAAAATAGTATTTTTTAACTTTAACTAAAAATTTAAATTCCTTTGAGAATTATATTGATGAAAATACCATGGATTTTTTTTTAGGTTTATTATAAATTAATGTAGTAGTTCCTTTTTAAAAAAATTTCGGTACTACTTGGTTATCCTGTCAACCAAAAAATTATCACCAAACTATAAGATTAAATGCCAATAATGGATGATCGTAAATGTCACATTCAATGAAATTAAATACAATTAACATGTTTAAAATGTCACTAAGTGATTTTTATTTCGACTTTTTATTTATATTTTTATTAATATTTCACTAATTAAATTTTTTTTGTTATTTAAAATATTATGTCAGTTTGTATAATTTGGCTATTAGTTTGGCGATATGTATAATTTGGCGAAATTGATCGACAGGATAACAGAGCAGTACCAAAATTTCTTTTCATCAAAATTTATGTAGGTTTGTAATCGTGAGTATTGATAGAAATTATGAAAGTAAATTAAAAGATGTATATATTTTTAAAAAACTAAAAAACAAACTTTGTTTTGTTAGCTTTTATCTATTAATTTTTCGATTTCTGCTAAACTTAAAGTTATTAAATCTTCAGTAATGTCATTCAATTCCATGCACATGTTTTGTTTTAAGTGTAATGTTGTAACGCAGTTGTTTTTTATAAATAAAAGGCAAGTGATACATGGCAACAGTACTAAGGTGTTATTGCTGGTTACATTAAATTGAATACATTGATTTGAAAAAATTTAATTTCATTGACTAAGAAATTTAATTTAGATGATATTTAACATTTTAGGTAGCTTTTATTACAAAAAATAAAAAACCACTTATTGCAGCCATCCAATGGAAAGCACTTCAGAAAAAATTTGGTATATTTTCACCGAATCTAGGAAAAAAAGCTATCAGAAAAAAGTGACATAAACTATAAAAGCAGAAAAAAGTGACACGGAAAAAGTTACCAGAAAAAAAGTTACCGGAAAAAAGTGACAAGGAATTGCTTTTGGGGATTTATTATTGATTTTGGGGATTCATTGGTTAAGTATGAAAGGGGGATCGGGGTAATCATAATTTAGGTAAATGGGTTTTTCATGCTGAACTAACTGTTTTGATTCAATTTTAGGATATACGTTCATAGTGAAAAGATATTTTCCAGATTAGTTTTGGGAAGAGACGATTACCCCCCCCCCCCCATCCACCCTAAATTAGATAAGTGGGTTTTTATGAAGAATCATACAGCGTGCGTCAGATTTTGGATATAGGTTCTTTCTGATAAGACTTATATATTGTATATAATGCCTAAAGAGATTTGGGAATTTAATGGTTAAGCATAGAGGGGGAACGGGGGAATAACCTCTCTTAAATTAAATTAATAGCTTTTTACGCAGAATTATCTGATTTGCTTGGAATTTTGGATATAGATTCATTATGATACGACATATCTCTGATTAACTATGGGGTTCTTTTGCTTATGAATAAAGTCGGGACGAGGAATTATCTCGCCTCAAATTAGATAAGTCTTTTTTTATCCAGAATTATCCAATATATTTCAAATTTTAAATGTAGGTTCTTTCTGATAACTGAAATCCCTGAATAGTTTAAGGGTTTAATGGCTAAGTATAGAAGCAAAGTAGAATATAACCTCCCTCCGCCTTAAATTAAATAAATTGCTTTCAACACAGAATTATCGAAATTACTTCAATTTTGGATTATAGGTTCATTATGATAAGGCGTATCCCTGATTAGATATGGGGTTCTTTTGCTAATTAAAAAGAGGGGGTGCGTGATTACTACCCCCGTCTTAAATTAGATAAATTGTTTTTTATGTACACATATCCGATGTATTTCATATTTTGGATATAAGTTCTTTCTCAGAAAGTGAATCCCTGAATAGTTTTAAGGTTTTAATGGCTAAGTATAAACAGAGGGGACGGAGGATAACCCCCCTATAAATTAAATAAATGGCTTTTTACGCAGAATTATCCGATTTGCTTCAATTTTGGATGTAGGTTCATTATGATAAGGCGAATCCCTGATTAGGTGTGGGTTATCCCCCCTTCCCTCCTCTATACTTAGCCATTAAACCCTTAAAACTATTCAAGGGATTTACTTTATCAGAAGGAACCTTTATACAAAATTTGAAATACGTCGGATAGTTGTGCAAAAAAAAAAAAAAAAAAAAAAAAAAATTAAGGAGGGGGATAATTGCCCACTCCCTCTTTTCAATTAGCAAAAGAACCCCATAACTAATCAATTATACGCCTTATTATGATTAATCTACATTCAAAAAATTGAAGCAAATCGGATAATTCTGCGTAAAAAGCCATTTATTTAATTTAAGGGGGGGGGGGGTACTCCCCGTTCCCCCCTCTATACTTGGCCACTAAATCCTTAAAACTATTCAGGATTCATTTTATGAGAAAGAACCTATATCCATAATTTGAATTAGATCGGATATGTGTGCATAAAAAACAATTTATCTAATTTAAGGGGGTAAATAATCACCCCCCACTTTTTAATTAACAAAAGAACCACATAACTAATCAAAGATACGTCTTATCAAAATGAACCCATATCCAAAATTCGAAGCAAATCGGATAATTCTGCGTAAAAAGTTATTAATTTAATTTAAGAGAGGCTATTCCCCCCGTTCCTCCTCTATGCTTAACCATTAAACTTTCAAATCTCTTCAGGCATTATATACTATATATAAGTCTTATCAGAAAGAATCTATGTGTAAATTTGACACACATTAGATAGTTCTGCATAAAAACCCATTAATCTAATTTAGGGCGGATGGGGGGGGGTAATCGTCCCTTCCCAAAATTAATCAGGCAAGAACCTTTTCAGTATGAACGGATATCCAAAAATTGAACAAAACAGTTAATTTAGCATGAAAAACACATTTACCTAAATTATGAGCCTCCCCCTCTACCCCCCTTTCATACTTAACCAATGAATCCCCAAAATTAATGATAAATCCCCAAAATCAATTCCTTGTCACTTTTTTCCGGTAGCTTTTTTCCTTGTCACTTTTTTCTGATAACTTTTTCCGGTCACTTTTTTCCCGTTTACCATTTTCACCAGTCATGATCCTCAGACACCAAAACCACCTATATATATATTTATTATATATGTCATGCAATAACTCTTGTATTTATTAATTGATTTGTATGAGATTAATTGTATCCATAGTGCATACCAATGTTTTGATCCAGTTTGTTGGGCAGCTTTTCAGTCATCTTGTTTAAAAATAGCAGCCGTTGGATTTTTTTTTTTTTTTACTTAGAAAGTGGTGCAAATAAATTAGAAACTGAAAAATATTTTTATCTTGAGAGCTTTACAAAGATTCCAAAGCATATTTTGTTTTATTTTTACTCTAAAAAATGGCTGCGATATGGGAGTTTGAATTTCTAGTATTTTTGACATTTTGAAATAATCTGAATTTCGTCATGCAGTAACTCTCTTATTTATAAATTGATTTGGATGAGATTGACTGTATGCATAAGACATCTTAATGTATATATCAATGTTTCGACCAAGTTTGTTGGCTAACTTCATCCACTTTCTTGTTTCAAAATAGCGACCATTCACACAATGCTTAAATATTATTAATATTTGTTAGTTTCAAAGTTTAGCTAAGCTTGGCAACAAGTGGCGAAATATCGCCAAATTTAGCAACCAAGAAAGTATAAATAAATGATACCAACTTGGCTATAGTTCACTAATTTAATGCAATTCTCATTCAAATTCAGTATTGACGAATAATCTCATATCGGGTTCAACGCATTTTAGCTTCCAAAATTTGAGTAAAATTAGTTTAGAGTAAAACATGCAACATTTTAAAACCAAGAAATATGAATTCTTCCTCCTGGTACTGGCTAAAAAGACTGAATATTTTACTATACACTACAAACATTTATTATTTAAAACATAATTATTAACAGCAATCCAGAAGAAATTATGTACTAATAAATAAATGTAGTTTTCTTTTTATTATATTAACTTTAATTAAATAATATTATATTTAATTAAATGATGTGCATAAGGGTACTGTTTGTAGTGAAAGGATCTAGTTATCAAATGTCACAATTTTACTAATGAGTTGGAGGTACAAGGGAATTTTAACATTAGATGTTTGAGTCCAACTTGTATTGTAATATTACAGCGTCTTAAATTATTGGGTATATAATGCATACTCTATATATAAAGTCACTAATATGTATTCCAAATCTGTTTCTGCACTTTTATATAAAATTCTACAATCTTGTTCTTAAAAAGGTATTTTTATGCTGCTTCTAAACAAACATAACACAACTTCATTAATGTTAAATTTTATTCTTTTGCTATTTTTATCCAACACACTGAAAGTTTCCTTGATAGGTTTGTTTCTAAATAAAATATTTCTTTTTTCTTTACCATCTGAAGTTCTGTATTTATTCCTGTATTCTTTACAGACGGTGTTATAAAATACTCTGTTTTAAATCTGTCAAAAAATACTCTTCATGCAGTTTTAATCCAATTTGCATAGAAAGATCTATAAATGTAATTTGTTCTTGTATTTAACAAAAATGTATTTTATTTATTATAGACAGTTTTAAATATGATTTAAACATTAAACAGTGGTTAAGAAATTGCTATACAATAGGGTGGGGCCAAAAAATTTTTTTTCGATTTTCGATGAACGCGTGGGCGTAAAAGTGGCCACTAGTGGCACTCAGTTCACACAAAAGATTTGAGATTTTTTGGGCAATTCCTTACCCTGCCGCAAATGGCTTGAAATTTTGGAAAAATGCTGATTTTTGAACTTTTTTAGCAACAAATTTATAAATGTTAAATTAACTGTATTTTGGTTGTATTTGTTGAAAGGGTATATTTAATGTACCAAATGTTTAAATAACCTCTAATTATGCATTATTTTAAAGCTATGTTTTTAAAAATGCGTAGCTTTCAGTTTTTTTTTTTGCGTTCAGTACCAACGCGAAACATCTAAGAATTCATCATGAGGAGTAATTGCACACCGATTTTTACCCCCCCCCCTCCTATCCAGAGAATGTTTTATTCAAAATGCATACCTTTTTGCGCTGCAAAGTTTTTCTTAGAAATGAACTTTAGTATCTTTTTCCGTGTTTGCAGTTTTGCATCTCTTCTTTCATTCCCACATACTTTTGATGCAGCTTCTGTCACAATTTTAACGACTCGTTCCATAACCTGAGAATAACTTGGAAAGCAGACTAATGATTCATCCAACATGGGTCCTAAAATTACGGTTTCATCAATTTATTCTAGTGAAAATGTTTTTTGTTTGGAGATTTGCTGATATCGGCAGTGAACCAGTCGATACACTCTTAGTGTTCCGTTGCTTTAAAGTTCAGCTTTGAAATTTGGAACTCTCGCAATATGTTGGTTTTTATCTTATTTAAATTGCGGCATATTTTTATTCTTTCCCATGCCATTTTTTTAATGTGTTGTCTTTCATCGATTGCCATTGCTATCAGTACATTCTTGGGATGGCCATAGTATCCATTTGTTTGAATGACTGAATGTACTACCTCCTTTAGGTCATCTGGTAAAAATGTTGAAAGTTTAACTATCTGCCATATATGTCCATGTCCGTCTGTGTAATCTGGCATTTTGCTTACAGAAAATCACATGTAACTCGTATCACGTACTAAGCGAGATATATATTAACGCTTTATCAGGATTTGAACTACTAACAAACAAGCGTAAAATTTCGCAACCTGTTATAATTCATCTCGATTTCACAATTGTCCAAAGTTTTCCGTTTTCTAGTTCTCGAGGACATACTCCTGTTGAAATAGCTGCAGAAATATCAAATACATGTTTTTGATCGGTATTTAGATTTTCAGTATCTTTCATTTCTGAAGTCCATTAAATAGCAATAGGGACAAACAAAATGACATGTAGATTTTCACACCCTGTAAGTATAGTACCGACTGGACCGGAAAAGGTCTTAGGTCTCGTTTTTCCACCATCAAGTTTAGAGAGTGGATGTCGGAATGGGAGTTCGTTCGTATGAAAAATCCATATCAAATGTTGCAGCTCTCTTCCTAGATTTTTTTCAAGACAAGCAATGACACCATTGCGTTGTCCTCGATTAACAGTAGTGCCATCACACCCGAGTGCTGTCAGCTCAGAAAAATCTGACTTCCACTGCCTTAGAAGATTATATAATGATTTGCTATTTTTTTCCATGACCGGAACAAAGTATGAAGTGACCCAAGTATGCCGAATCAGGTTCAGACTGCACGATGATGTGTTCTTCGCTTTACTCTCTGCGGTACCGCTTGTTCCCTCTTTTCTATAAAGATAGTTTTATCCTTGCTACCGTCAAAAAATATGGTTTTAATTTTCCTTCTTTTCTTCCGTCTGTACCTTCTTTCCAAGTTTCTGTTTCTCTCTTCCGACCGATGACGAGATTCGTATCCTCCGCTGTCACAACTCCTGCATGTTGTAGCAATCAGAAGTAGTGCTACATGATATAAGTATTAGCTGGCAATTGCGATTCCTTCAAAATGCATGATGCCCCAAAAAAGTTATTTTTCACTCTATCGCCTATCTTTACATTGCCATGGCCCTAGCTTTGCCGTACTAGCCATTTCTAAACTCGTCGTGATAAAATGCAGAAAACACTATAATGGCACATTAAACGATCCAAAAAGCACCTTATCTCACTAGGAACGTTCACGCTGAACAAATGACATGGGAAAGTAAACATGGAAAAGATATAAGAAACCCTTATCACATTTTCGCTTCTGTGCTATCCCCTCCTTCACTCCCTAAGTATTATGACGAGTCATATCGTTCGCTTAGTGACCTGCTTCACCCCCTTATCATCTTTCAGATTTGTTTTTGAAGTATACTGCTACCCGTTGCCCGTATATGTGACCTTTGACGCATAGAAAGAAAAATAAAGAAGACCAAAGGACATAAAACAGATAGAAATTAATGAACGATTCAAACAAATATAACTTTCGCTTGTTCTACGCGAAAAACTTTAAAATTCGGCTTATTAAAAATACACATAGCAATTAAATAATGCATTATCAGAACTTATTTAAACATTTGATCCATAAAATATGCCTTTTCAAGTAAATGAAAACAAAAAAATTTAATTTAATATTTTAAAATTTTTTGCTAAAAAAGTTCTAAAATCAGAATTTTTGCAAACCTTCAAGCCATTTGCGGCAAAGTAAGGGATTGTCCAAAAAATCTAAATTTTTTTTTGTGAACTGAGTGCCACCGGTGGCCACTTTTACGCACCCGCCATCATCGAAAATCGAAGAAAAGTTTTTTCGGCCCCCGTACTATACAGTGTAAATTGAATTGATAATGCAAAATGTTTTCGTCAATAATCATTTATGTTAATTTAAAAAATCCTTATATTTAGAGAAATTTCGACTAATTGCTATGCTAAATGCATCTAAATTTTATGGTTCCCCTTTTGTAAAAATAAATTATTTTATCCACATTGCTTATATAATGTATCATAGTTTTCATAGGCAATATGAAATGATAAAATATTCTCCATAAATTACTTTTTTTATAAATGTTTTAAAATATACTTTTATTTATAATGGCTTTATTCATAAATATTTGATTAATTCTTCATTTATAAAACGTTTATTTCTATTTTTTATTAAAAATATTTTCTTTATAAGTTTTGTTTATTTTATGATGGTAATTATTTATTTTATTTATTCTGGATTTTATTATTATGTTTCTAAATCTTTATGCAATTAGAAAATTAATCTGACGACTCCTTGGTTCTGCGAGCATCAGGTATTTTTAATATATTTCAATTCAATTTTGTGCGTTAATTTAACATTTCATAAAACTTTTTTTTGTATTTTTTTTCATGACTTAAAAAGTGATGGATTGTGATACTTACATTTATTGCAGATGCAAAAATCTATGAATGTAGATGCACATCACATTTCTCAACACTATTTTTAAAGGGCGAAATATGCAGCAAAATATTTCTTCACAAGAGTTCTTAGGAAAAGCAGGTTCTGACTCACAGCATCGAAAACTGTTTGTGTGTGAGATATGCAACAAAAATTTCTCTAAAAAGAGTAATTTAAACACACATCTGTTAATTCATACTGGTGAAAAACCTTTTGAGTGTGAGAAATGCAACAAGAAATGCTCACAGAAGGGTGGCTTAAAGAATCATATGATAATTCATACTGGTCAGAAATCTTTCGAATGTGAAATATGCAACAAGAAATTTTCTCAAAAGGGCTATTTAAGCACACACCTCTTAATTCACACTGGTGAAAAACCTTTTGTTTGTGACACATGCAACAAGAAATTTTCTGAAAAGAGTAATCTAAACCAACATCTCTTAATCCATACTGGTGAGAAACCTTTTGTCTGTGAAATATGCAACAAGAAATTCTCTTATAGTAGTAGCTTAAGGAAGCATCTGTTAATTCATACTGGTGAGAAACCTTTCGTATGTGAGATTTGTAATAAGAAATTCACTCAAAAGAGTAGTTTAAGCAGTCATCTGTTAATTCATACTGATCAAAAACCTTCTCTGTGTGAGGTATGCAACAAGAATTTTTCTTCAAAGAGTTGTTTAAAAAGACATCTGTTAGTTCATACCGGTGAGAAATCTTTTGTTTGTGAAAAATGCAACAAGAAATTCTCTTGGAAGTCTGCATTAAGCAGACACCTCTTAATTCATACTGGTGAGAAATCTTTTGTGTGTGAGATATGCAACAAAAAATTCTTTCGGAAATACATGCTAAGCAAACATCTTTTAATGCATACTACAGAGAAAGGTTCTGTGTGAAATATGCAACAGTAATTTCTCTTAAGAGTGTTTTAAGGAAGCTCCTGTTCATGCATTGAAAAGACGTGAAATTTATACAAAAAACCCCTCAAAAAAGCAATCTGTTTATTTTCGCTCACATAATTTTCTAACTGCGATTAAGTAAATTGTATGCGTCTTTTATTTAGGAACCTTGACATATTCTGCTATTAAAGTAGTATTTTATTCCAAATATTCTTGAGACTAAAATGAAACGTCTAGTAACAAAAATTTTGCTTATGTGAACTAGCAAATTAGTAAATGAGGAGCTTTTAGATAATTTCTGTGAAATTCATTTTTTTTCTTTCATGAAATTCATTTTTTTTCTTTTTTTCTTTTTTTATTCATTTTTTTCTTTATCTTTTATATCAATGCAAAAATATTGAAATACTTTTTTTAGCATACTTTATACATTTATTTCGCGTAGCATAGATTTACAAGTCTGTAAGATTGAGTCTGTCCACGATTAAGAATATTTAATTCAGAAAATTGTTAAAAGTAACTTCTCGCAGTGAAGTTCTTTCTTTTTAAAATTGCCTTTCTTATAACATTTTAACCTTTTAAATCCTGAGACAAATATTACATGGGACTACAAAAATCAGTTAAAAATTTCCTGAAAGCATCTTCAAAAATGAGACATGCAACAAGAAATCGATGTCTATGTATCGATGCTTATCATAGGCTCACTTTTATTTAATATCTAGAAGTATGTTTAACAATTCTAATAGCATTGAAATTAATTTAAAGAATGTTCTATAGTACTAAAGGGGTCATGCTGCAAATACCTTTTTTAAAGGGGTACTGTCCTGAATTCCTCATAATGTTGAAAATTAGATATATTTGAATGTTTTTGATACTCTGATTGTTATTTTAAAAGGTAAACTGGTGAGGTTTGAAAAATTAAATAGAGGTTGCTAAAAAGTATTTTAAAATTATGTTGTTCTCATCAGGAATCTATATAAAGAAAATATCCTAATTTAATTAAGATATCATTACAAATACTTGTAGTTATTAAATTACTTCATTTCAAGATCTTCTGAATTCTGATTGTCTTTTCATAAAATGTGTAAATATCTGATGTGATTTTTTAATGTCAATAAATGTTGGTGAAAAGTATTGGATTTTTTTGCTTTCTTTTTCCAATTCAATCTCTATTTAAAACTTATTTATTACTTTAAACTTATGATTACTATTCCACATTCCCTATTTAAAATGAGTATTTTTAGTTCCTTTCGAGATATAGTAAAAACAATTCCATTTTATGTTATGGTCTGTAAGTAAATCCTTTTTGTATTATTTAACACCATTTCAAGTATTTATCAAAACAAACGAGCATTAAATTATGAGGTTTCATTAAACAGGTTTTCTGTGGAATGGAATATAGCAAGCAAAGTATTTTTATTCATGAACCGACGTTGAATTCCTTTATGTCCTGCTGTTATGAGATCACATAACATTTTTAAACTGACGAATAAATTGTAAAATTTAGTGATCCTCAGTATAGTACCTTTTTTCCCCACTCTAATGTAAATTCCATTAACGTCCATTTTTCCCACTCTGAAAAAATTGCATCCGATTTCAAATCACATACCGTTATTTCCAAAAATAAATGAAAAAATTACAGAACTCTTTCTTTTATTCCCCCCAAGTAGTAAATCCATTGCTGTTATTTACGCTTTTTCTCTGAAGCAGTAATTTTGAGTGCCGTTTCTTGGCTGGAGGTGGAGGGAGAGGGTCACTCACAGTGTTAAAGGAAATTACTATACACTCATGTGTATGTCGAAGAATTTTCGACAAAATTTTTCAGTTTAAAAAGGGGACGTTCAACTTACACACGAGCTGATATAAAAGAATATATTTTTCTTTAATTATCGGCGAATAGGCAAGTCTTTTAAATAAACGTATGCGTTTAGTTTGGAGAGTGAAATAAAAGTGGACAGTCGTTTAAATTTCCTGTTATTGACAAAAAAAATACTATGTCCAGTAATTGTTTTCACCCATTTTCTTGATATAGAATACTCTTTAATATAACTAACTCCCTTCAACATTTACGTCTCTTTTTTGTAATAAAAGAGATTAATTCGAGAATGGTTTTAGTTCTTTCTCCTAAAAGTCCTACATTGCAAAGAAGTGGTACTTTATATTATAATTCTAAATTGTTATCCTCGTAAATAAGGCTTGAATATTTTTTCAAATTTTCTTTATTTTTAAAGTATCATTAAATTCATATGAATAGTTTCAAAATAGTTGAAGCTTCTTATGTTTCACATAAATATATAGTTTTAAAATGTTCAATCAAAAAAGTCTAATTAGAAATTGAAAAAAATTACTAGTTTGATGAAAATGTCTTTTTTACATCGATTATTAATCATTTTTCGATCAGAAATATGGTTCGATTTACACTCGAAAATTCTTTTTTTTTAAATTTTGCTTTTGAAATTGGGGTTTTGATTTATACACGACTATATATGGTAATAGAATTTCATGTAGCAGGCCAGGAAATTCTCATCCTAATTGCCCTTGGGACCAATAATTTTTTTTATAAGTTGCAACGCTTCATATTCAACCTGTGACCGAGACCAATGTCAATGATCTATATCAGAAAAATGTGAGAAGCTCATGAAAGACATTAAAGATTGTCATTATTTTTTTAATTATTTATTTATTTTCATTTCCTTCTATCTATAAGAACAAGTAAGAAAAATCATGCGTTAAGCATAGATTATGAAGCACTTTTCAACACTTAATGAAATCTTTAACAAAACTTTGTTATTTAGGAAAATAATAGTGTATAGCCAAATATACCCAAATATGTATTCCAGTACATTAGAACGGCCCTGTATTTCATATGTCAGTTCATATAATGGGAAAATTTAGCTTAGCAAGAAAATACCCAGTAGCTTGAAATTTCTTTTTCAGCAATTCATACTATTAGATGGAAACATACTTGAATACTACATGGATTCACAAAGTGCACTAAAATACGCATTCTGCAAAATATGCTGTCAAAATAATAGTTATTATTCATTTACTGGGTCACTCAAAATAATTCTATTACACAATAATAAAGGAGGGAATTGTTTGCGACACATTTTAATGATGTTAAACGATTTCAAGTGTCATAAAATTGATATACGCCGCTGAGACTTAATATTTAACGCATAATATGAAGTGGATAGCTTTTACAGGGACACACGAAATATTTCAAACCTTATATTTTTATCTGAAATAATGTGTATTATCTATGATAGTTGATGGATGGTTGAAATTCATTTTTAATTATGATATGCGCTTTTAAGTTTTACAAAATGTTTGCAAATTGTATGGTGTGTATAAATGTTATAGTTGATAAACAGGGTTACACAAAAGAGCTCATAAAGGTTACTGAATGTTAGAGTGATTAACTTAAAGGTGGTAGTAATGCACTTTTACGTTGAACTGCTTTCGGTTTACTAAGAAATGTTTGTAGAATATAGGTGAAATGATATACAGGGTCACGCAAAGTATTAGCAACATGGTCACCCATATGTGATAATTTCTAGAAGTGTGATTTAAGTAGCTTTAAGAATGTGTTTGTTTGAACTAAATTTTAACAAAATACTGGCGTGTAGTAAAGATACTGGATAAATTACAGGGCTGAACAAAAGCATTGAAGTATTTTCCATCTATTAGAATAAAGTGCTGCAAGAGATATTTCAGCCAGTTAGGCATTTTCTTGCTAAACTAAATTTTCCCATTATATTGTATACATATATATCAACCGACGGATCAAATACAAGACTGTTCAAAAGTTTTTCAAAACATTTGGCTATGGACAGAAGCATTTTATTTCCCTAAATAACAAAGTTTTGTTAAAGATTTCAGGACGCGTTGGAAAGTGTTTCATAATCTATACTTAACGCATGATTTTTCTTACTTGTTGTTATTTTACTTTGAAAAACATTTAACTATATCGTATTTAAAAAATTACACAAACCCTTCTGTTCCATAATGATCTACGCTTGAAAAACTTCAAATACGATCTCAAATGTAATTAAAAATAACTTATATTCATTACTAGAATACATTACAAGACATTTACTGGACAATATACGGTGTATGCTGGAGCATGCAGTGGCGACAACTTTTATGGGCTCATGGGGCTAAATCCCACGCAACAATTTTCTCTTCAACCCATATGGGCACATGGGGTTGGAACCCATTCAATAATTTTCTTTTCAAACCCATCTAATATTCATAACTGTATTTCTGTTCTTATTTATTTTTTAATCACCAAAAAGAAATTATTTCATCCAGGCTCATAAAATTATTTTGTTTAGAAATGAGGTAAAAATAGAAATAACAGATACATAGTACACTCTTAAAACGAGAGAGTGAATTTAGGTTCTCAGGGAAGAGCTGTAGTTTATTGGATCGTGAATGAGTTGTTTTTTAGAGTTTTATTCATCTTGATTTAAATTGGTTATTTAAATTTCTCATATTCCAGTTATTTCAAGTCTTCACGAAAAGGTGACTGTCAAATCGTGAAATGAGTAGATTTTGGCCCGACTTGAGTTATTTTGTTTTAAGAGAGTAGCTTAAAACACAACCTATATCCTCCACTCTTTATCTTTAAAGACATATGATAAATTTTCTCAGAAAAACTTGCATATTCGTGAATAAATTTTCATCCTAATTGCACTAAATTTCCAGTTGTTCTTATTAATTTTTTCATGAGGATAGCAAGAAAAATTAGTTTTAGAAGATGTCTATGATGCATTTAGAGATCTTGTTTGTAACAGGCCATTCAAAGCAAAAAATGATTTCATTGTATTTAATTTCGTTAAGTATATATAAATAGAAAATGCACATTTTTAACGTCAAAAACACTAAAACACATAAAATTTAAAAATTCAGTGTGTTTTATCACAGTAAAAGATTTTTTTATCTGTTTTAAAATTTCTTTCTAATATCACTTATTTTCTAAATGTACTTTATGTGAATATGAAGCCATATAAAAATTAAATTTTGTATTTTATTTTCCATGCAACCATTTTAAATAAATGACACATCTAAAAGATGCGCCTGATTTGTATATATATATATATTTGTAATTGGAAGCATCTTTCTATTATCAATTGTTTAGAAATTGTATGTATTACAAACCATCTGATAAAATTTCAGTAAGCAGTACTATTTATACGAAAATTTCAATGTATTGGCATTAGATGCCTATTTTAATATTTCTTAGTCCTTTGCGTTTTAATTTGAAGTCCAATTCAAGGCAAAATAATAAATTTTAGAGTCCATAAAATGAAAAGATCATGAAAGTATAATTAAATAAAATAGCAACCATATAGTCCACTGTAAAGAAATTCTGACCTATCATAACTTAAAATATAATCTTTCCCCAAACATTCAAAGAAAGCAGATAGCATTACTACTTTACTCTAAAATTATTTTGAGAGCTCACCCAATATTTTTCAAAAGTTGGCACCACTGGTAGGATGTATATAGCATTCATTGGGATTAAAACGGTTTATAGAAGTGCTAACAGCAGCCATTGGTACAGGAAAATTTTCCTTTAATTAATGCTAAAATGCTATTTTAATAATTCTTTATTGTAAATTTGTTTAAGCTTTAGATTTTCAAAGTCGTATAATTTTTAATTTGTCATAAAATAAAAAACACAAATGTCTCATTAAATTTGAAATTGTGCAAAATAATAATACTAATAATAATCACTGTGAATGATTTAAAAATACATACAATTCAATGTGCTTGTAATGAATTTGTCTGAAGCGAGAAATTGTAACCTTTCTCCATAAGTTGGATTCGAGTATTTGAATCGCCAATAGTTCACATAATTGGATACACAAAAAGTTATGTTTTTTGAAAGTCTGATTCTGGTCATGATTTATAGTGTGAGTTTTTAAGTAAATTAAATTTGTGCACAGTACAAGATGTTTATAAATTTTATTGGTTACACAAAATAATTTGTAAGCATTACTGTGCATAGATGTAAACAGCTTAACTCATTAGTTACGAGTGTGATGTATAGGTCGGTTTCAACTGACGTCACATCTTAGCAACCAACTTAACTAACTTATTTTGCCAGTCGATTTTCTGCTTTTTCTCCACTCTGATTAACTAAGCGATAATATCTGCAAAAAAATCGATGATTTTGGTTAGTTTAGTGAAAAATTGGTGGTCATGTACTCAAGTAGTTGAACTGATCTATAATGTGATTTATAAGATCTTTGGAATCCTTAATTACTCACATCGATTATGCTTTATTGATAATTTTGCTTTATTTAATAAACGCGTTTTAAGGATTCAATTAGGAAAGAATTCTATTTTAAAAAATCGATGATAAAATATTAAAAATTCTGTAAAAGGACGTTCATCGCGAGGGGGTTAAAACTAAATTTTAACGGAGTTATGCACGCTCTAGCTCAGCGCTTCCTAACCTTTTTTCATTCACGTACCCATTTCTTAGGTTTTTTATTTCAGAGTATTCCCATTTCGCATACACACGCCTCCATCTCAATCCTTTCCATTAAATATAAAATGTAAACATCCTTTTTTCCCCTTATGGGTTATCTTCTTGTCACAACTATAAAATAAATCAATATTAGGAGGTCCTCTTTAATGAATGGGCAAATCGGAATCTTGCCCATTGGCCTCAGGCCTTAAGGGGCCCCGAAATCCATACATTAAATTATAAAATATTTACTTTTTTTCCAATTTTAATTCTTCCACATATAGAAATTATTAAATTCATCTTAAAGTAATATAAAAAATTGCTAAAGTTATATAAAAGAGTTTTCTTCTGTACTAAGAGAAAAAAAAAGGTGTGCTTTTATAAATTAAGGTATATACTTTAGAATTGACGGAGCTAAGAATTTTCTTCTATTTGTATCCAAGGTGCGAAAAAATATTTATGCATTACACATACACATTAGAATTAGAGTGACCATCGGTTCTACTTGAATAACGTTGCAGTGATTCGAAAATGGCCCCCTAATTTATTTTTCCCCAGGGCCCCAAGTAGTCATAATCCTGACCTGAATATCAGCCTCCCAATTTCGCATAAAACGCCTCCATCCCATTCCTCTTCACTCAATATAAAAAGTAAACATCCTTTTTTCATGAGTTATTTTCTTGTCAAAAACATATAATAAAACTAGTTGGATGTGTCAATCCCAAAACTTTCTTCTATCTCATAAGTATATTTTAATATTAAAAAAAACAAAAAAAAAGTGGTGACTCCAAAGTTACCCACTATCGAATTTCCTCGAACATTTGACCTAGCCTAATGAGATTCTGGTATCCGAAAAGCCTAAAACGCAAAATTTAATTAATATTCTGAGAAAATGAGCTTAGTAGTGCCTCATGTTGGGTAATTTACACTAAAACCTAATAAGCATCTATTTATGTCAAGACCTAACAGAATCTGAAATTTGATGAGATTTCGTCCATCAGTTCTTGAGATATAACAAAAAATTGCAAAACGTAGCACAGCAACGCCATATCTTGGACAATTTATGCCAAAACGTAAAAAAGCGTCTAATTGTGTTATGGTGTAAAAGAATCTAAAGTTTGATGAAATTCTGTGCATTAGTTCTTGAGATATAGCTAGGTTAAAAAAAACCGTGTAAAATATAGCACAGCAGCACCATCAGTTGAAGGATTTATAACAAAACGTAATCATCGCGTAATTATGTTATATGTCATTTTGTTACAAAATCTGAAATTTGATGAAATTCTGTGCGTTCGTTGTTGAGATATAGCTATCGGAAAAATCGTGCAAAATGCAGCATAGCTGCACCACCTGTTGCAAGGTTAATACCAAAATGTAATCAGCGTCTAATTATGTTATATATTCTAGTGTAACAGAATCTAAAATTTGATGAAGTTCTCTGCATTAGTTCTTGAGATGTAGCAATCGCAAAAATCGTGCAAAATGTAGCATAGCAGCGCCACCTATAGGGCAGTTCACACCAAAACCTTATCAGCGGCTATGTATCTCAAGGTATCGTGGAATCTGAAGTTTGGTAAAATTCTGTGCATTAGTTCTTGAGATATAGCTATCATGAAAATCATGAAAAATGTGGCATAGCAGCTCCACCTGCTAGCCAATTTACACCAAAACTTAATCAGTGTCAATGCATATCAAGGGTTCACAGAATCTGAAGTTTGGTGAAATTCTGTGCATTAGTTCTTGAGATATAGCAATCTTGAAAATCATGAAAAACGTAGTATAGCAGCGCCACCTGCAGGCCAATTTTCACCAAAAACCAATAGGCACTAACTCATATCAAGGTCTAACTGAATATAAAATTTTATTAAATTTCGAGCATTAGTTCTTGAGATAGAGCGCCCATAAATTTTTTGTCACATACAGACAGACTCACAGACAGACAGACGGACAGACTCACAGACAGACATTTTCTAAAAATAGTCAAAACGTGTTCAGGAACTTCTAAAACGTATAAATCCATCGAAAACCGGAAGTCGAAAATTTTCATTAATCCAATACTTTCTTCTTGTAAAAATAGAAGGTAATAGAAGGTAATAGAAGGTAATAGAAGGTCTTGTAAAATAGAAGAAAGTAATAAAAAATACAAATTACATTGACATTTTTAACGTTTTTGTGACTTAATTAACCATTTTTGTAATTTCTGCCATTATCAATATCATTCGCACGTACCCCCAACAAACCAATCACGTACCATAGGTTGGAAACCGCTGCTTTAGCTGAATATATTAAGTAAACAAACAGTTGTTCGCGAAATATAAATAAAATTATAGGCAGGGTTAGGCAAAGAACTGAATACATTGCCATCTTTGGATGATTATCTGTCGAAATATGCTTTTAGTAATTGTATGCATTTTCTTTCCGATTTAATGTTTAGAAGATAGTATATTTAAAAATCTCTAAATAATGTACTACTTCACTGTGCAAAAGAATTCTTGTACGTTTCTATTTAAATAATGGTAATGCCCAAAATGAATTTTCCACTGTTTCATTCATTTTATAGCAAAGATAAAGTTTTAGCATACTTTGGTGAATATGTATAAATCAATGGATTCTATACATGACTCCACAATAGAGTTTGATTATCATTTCGTAGTCGCGGCAGGAAAAATCGGCTTTTCAAGTACAAATTATTTCTTTTCATTTTCAAAGTATTGGAGGATTCTCGTGCCCCGTATCGTTTTCTCCTCTGAGCTTCCAATGAAACAATAACGGTGTTGCAGCCAAGTGCAAAACTACCAAACAACGTACTTTTTTAAAAGTTAACTTATACAGCCACAGGATATCAAAACTACAAAGCATTCATACAATAACATTTAATAGAGGAAATTATTATCTCAATGAACTTGAAAAATTAATTCCCGAAATTAAATAAAGGCTCAAACTTTGAAGGAAAATTATCCCCTCTTTAAAATACTTAAGCAGACAATTTGAAGCTTTGATATCTCATCAAATTTCAGAATAATGTAAAAAATATTTGGTATAAAACTGCTTGTCTATTTATATATAAAACCATTTGTAATTCAGTAATGAATGTTATGAAACTTATTTAAAAAACATCCGGGTGTCCTGAAAGGCTCTGACTGATTTTAAAGTTTAAAAAAGTGCAAAGCATGACAGATTTTTAAAAAATCTTACACGATTGTTATGTAAGATGTCAGGAGATATTTTACGGCGATTCTCGATTTTACTTTACATTAGCAGCGATAGATGGTGCTGTAATCATTAAATCTGAACTTGATATCTGCTCTTCCCCTTCTATCAGTATTAATGTGAAAAAAGGAGGTTAACTGTATGTCGTGGCTCATATCACTCGTGCAATTTTATCCGATGGGGCCTATTCTATATATCTAAACTCCTTCTCTCATACCAATACTAATAAAAAGAGAGAGGCTAAATTTCGGACCTTAATTTATCGCCTATTGCTTGAAACTCTATCTAATGTTACTATTTTAAATTAAAATCGGCAATCGCAAAAAAATCCATACATTTACTTAACTCTCCTGCAAGTATTAGCTGAGGCTATTTGTTAGTTAATGTATTTTAAAATCAGTTAAGTCCATTTTAGGACACTCAATATAATTAGTAGCTATGGGATGAGGGCTAAAAAAAGAACTTAAAAATAAAGCGGACTTCGGTAAGTTGGTCAGAGAATTTATTCTTGTTGAAATTTCTAATCCAAAGCATAGGCCTAAATTTCACAAAGAAAATTATTGACCTCAGCCAGTGTAAAAGTTAAATAAAGAGACTATTACCCAGTTAAACTGATGGCATTGAGCTCACAGGCTACGCATACAAATTGTACATTATAGACTTATATTTTCAAGGGTTAACTCTGTTCGAAAATCAAATTAAGCAGGGGAAACAGCTCTCCCCATTTCCCCTTTTTATACTTAATCATTGAATCCCCTAAACTAATCAGGAACATGCTTTATCATATAAATAATATATATCAAAAATTCAGAGCAAATCGGAAAATTCTTAATAAAAACCCATTTATATGTTTTAAGAGGATTTATCCCCGTCTTTTATACTTAACCATTAAACTTCCAAAATTATTCAGAGATTTGAACGAAATTTCACAATCCTACATAAAAAATCCATTTATATAAATTAAGGAGAGGGGCATTAAAACCCCCCGTTCTCTCTGTTTATACTTATCCAATGAATACCTAAAACCAATCACGGAAGCGCCTCATCATAATAATCCTATATCTAAATTTTGAACGAAAACTGATAATTCTGCATGAAAAACCCATGTATATCAATTACGGGGAGGGGCATAAGCCCCCTGTTCCCCCTCTTATACATATCGATTGAACTCCAAAAACTAATCAGGGAAGCGCCTTATCAGACTATACCTATACACAAAATTTCAAGTGGATTGGATATTTTTTATCATGAGTTATCGCGTTACGCACGTTCGAACGAACGTACATACATACAGAACGGGCGAGCACATAAGCTCTCAGGCTGTGATAGCCTGTGAGCTAAAAGCAGACGCGAGCCAAGCCTGCATTCATTATTTAAAACTATTCATAAAGCACACGTACTAAATCTAAAATTTTATTTCCAGATTATGTTCGAAACTTTTGAATACAGAAAAATAACAATATTAATGAATATTTAGAAAATTATCTACATAAACACTACGTAATAATGACACTTAGCCAATTACATTCAAACGGAAATCCAGTAAGAAAATCAGTTCAGAATGCAAGAAATTTATGATAAAAGAAAATTATATTTTAAAGCTCTACTAAGAAAAAAAGCAGAATTTTAAAATGCATCTCTGTAATCTGTGAAACCAAATTAAATTTTTAAAGGTTTGGCTAAACTAATGTTTAAGATCAATACAATTTTTAGGACTAACAAATAAGTAAGATGCCTGTCCAACATGGGCTTGAGAGAAAGAATTTGGAGAAGTACATGGTTCACAGTCAGGTCAAAAATGCTTTTCACATGAGTTGAGTTGGACACAGATGAAACGTTTAGCATTAATTCCAGATCCAGTCTTTATGTGGAATTTTTGGCCAGTGCAGATCTCTAGGAAGAATGAAGTCATAGCCATGCTGAAGACGAAAAAAGAGAAGTTTGGTCCAACCCAAATCTGCAGGAAAATATATGACCAGGATCCGGCCCAGCCCTAAAACAGAAAGACCTGACCCAGTCGCAACCTTGTGGATTTAAAATGACGCGGACTGCCCTGGGCTCAAGCTTCACTCCCAAATCACTTCCCATGGGGGTCCATAATTCACTATCTAACACTTTATTAGTAT
The DNA here is from genome assembly GCA_964019185.1 of Maratus speculifer. Taxonomy (NCBI): domain Eukaryota; kingdom Metazoa; phylum Arthropoda; class Arachnida; order Araneae; family Salticidae; genus Maratus; species Maratus speculifer. The sequence goes on from CAXHSM010001557.1 coordinate 7,504,876, forward strand.
GAGGAGGGTCACTCGCCCCACTTAAATCTGCCATTGGATTGATATTTAAAAGGATATAAAGAACACGTTTTGAATGTAAAATAAATGTGACAAAACTAGGCTAAATAGTAAAGTATAATTTTCGACTCAGTACTCATTAAATCTACAATAATTATGTGTAATAAATGATTGTATCGAGTTGAAGATGGTGTCATTCGTATCATAATTAAAAAATACATAAAAAATGATACAACAATTCACATGTTTAAAAAATTCCTTCACGCACTCCATGAGTTAAGAAATGCTCTCTAAAACAGTGTAAAAACACTTTTTTTTGAGGGGGGGGGGGTGGAACTCACTGGATCTTCATTTTTAGTACCAAAACAAAGTTCTTTCCAAATATTGGTGAATTGTCATCAGTTGTTTATTTAGTTATAATCTGCAGATCAGGAGCCTTTACATCAGTTCTGTAAGTCATTGTATTTTAATCCCATTTTATGTAATAATCAAGATCCTACAATCCACATTTTATAATTTTTTAATTACATAAATATTATGAATATATAACAATCTTGGAAGGTATATAATCGAAAGAAATTTTCAAAAGGAAAATTTCTTTCGATTATTTATGTAGACGTAAATTTTTCAAATAGAAACATTTAGTTCTACATAAATTGATACTATGATATCTAACTCATAACTATTTAGAAATGAAGAATTTTTTGTTTCTGCGAAAATTTTTTGATGATCATAGATGTAAGATTTTATCGATATAGATCTAATAAAACTGAGCAAAAAAATACTTAATATTCATAAACTAAAATATTAATAAGCTAAATGAACAAAAAAATAAGGACATATAATTACCTCAAAGTCTCTTTATCATCGCTCCCATAGGTGCAATGATTAAGGGGTAAATAAACTGATCTATATAATTTGTATGCATAATCGGTAACTTCATGCAGGTCAATATTGATAAAAATACTAACATCGCTAATTTTTACAAAATGTACTTGGTAAAACAAAAATTACAAGATCACAAGCTCAATGAAAGCAAGTGCTCTAATAAAAAGCATCATCAGTAAACATGGATTATTTTATCTATTTTTTTAAGCATCTCTTTCAACATTCTCTGATTAGTTTATTAAAAAAACATTTAAATTCCTCTAAATGTACTTCTATCGCTTTTAGCATGTTAAAATTTGAATTGAAATACATACTAATTTACTCAATAGCATCGACATTTAAAAAAATCTACGAAAAATAGGCATATTTGAGGTCTTTAAATGCACTAGATAAACATTCATCCTCGTGTTCATTGCTAATTCCCTAACTCACATCAATCAGGCATTAATTTTGGGACAGATGTCATATACGCACCACATTTGCACGTGTTGCTTTTCCCCGCCAATTTGGTGTTGCACATCTATGGCAAGGAGATGATACGTTTAATATGTTTATAACAAATGTTAGTGAAATAAAATGGGAAAATTTAAACATTTCAGTGAAATGTGCTGATTAAATGATGCAACTGCATGCAGTCAATATAGCTATAAATATTAATATTTACGATTTATTGTGAAAATTATATTTACTGTTTCATTACTTATTAAGTTCATTATTTATAACTGTTTATTTATTGTTTTCTTTTTCAATAAATTCATGTTTATTTGCTGATATTTTTTATTTTAATTCCTTGAATTATTTTTATTATATGCTATATCAATAATTATTTATATCAAACTATCATTTATTAATTTTTATTTCCTTTTTTAAATTACTAGAATCTTATTTTTTCACGTTATTTTATTTTTGTATTGCAATAAAAAATCACAACAGTTAGTGCATGCAATGTGTAACTTATATTCAAAAACAAAATAATCGCCAAATTGGCGGGGAAAAGAAACACAAGCAAATGTGCTGCATATTGTGCCTTAATTTTTTTTCTGCATAGTCTTTTAATAGAATCGACATTAAGTTAAAAATAATTTTATTAACTTTGTTTCAATGTAGTACAAAGTTGTACTGCAGACCACATTATTAAGATTAACTAACTCTTTATGTTCTCCAGCCACAATTTCTGCTATTATTTTTTTCAATCGCAGTTATTTAACCCTTTGAGGGGCAAAGCACTTCTATTAAAAAAATGCTGAAATGATTGAATGACACCAGAATTTAAAAACAAATTTATTTCAAAACAGAAAAAGGCTTTTCTTTACGTACTTGATAAAATTAAAATTTTCATTTCAAAATTCTGTTGTCTATGTGGCATTTCTCAATTAAAATTAAATGGTATATATTTTATACCACCGCCCTTCAAAGGGGTAAATGAATTCTTTTTTGTAGCTTATGAAAAGCAAATGCTAGGAAGTGATGATAGAAAAAGAAAAGAATGAAACGTGTATCACATCAATTATTTAAATTAACAAAACAAAATGTTTTTTTTAAAATTGATAAACGTACAAAATTCCACCAAAAATTATACACATAAATTTTTTTAAAAAAATGACAAATACCACTATAATATAATTTACCACTTAAGTACATAAACCAGATACATCATTTTCCTCCAACAAACAAAACTTTGAAAATCTTCTGAATTAGTATAGAAAAGCATTACATTGCAAAACACAATATTCTAAATTTTCAGAACGAATTAACCAAATATAGCAAAAACTACACAGTCATATTCGGGATCGTCACAAACATGACCATTTACATTCAAGCTAATCGGCTTTTTTGCAGCATTTTCCATCATTACATCATTTTCCTCCAACAAACAAAACTTTGAAAATCTTCTGAATTAGTATAGAAAAGCATTACATTGCAAAACACAATATTCTATATTTTCAGAACGAATTAACCAAATATAGCAAAAACTACATAGTTATATTCGGGATCGTCACAAACATGCCCATTTACATTCAAGCTAATCGGCTTTTTTGCAGCAGTTATCACAGAACATACAGACTTTTAGATGGAAGTCAAAAACTTTTTTGAGTCTCCAAAGTAAACCTTTACTGATATAACAGGAAAAAAAGCAATATTTTTTCTGTACTATTAAAAAAGTGAAGTTTCTACGAAATATTCTAATTGCAATGGATTATGTTTCACAGTCTATGCTTGATGCATGAATTTTCGTTCTACTTATTTTTTTTAATTTTTAAACAATTGAAAATGTTAATGACTTTGGATTGGATGTCCTTGCTCCAACTCTTACAAATAGACTCGAATTGCTTCAAATTTTAATATGTTATTGCCATTTTCTGCAGCACAATCACTATATGAAATGAAGTCCATAGCATGTATAATTCATTTACAGGGGCATAAAAGAGTTTTGCTAAATTAATGTCAACAGAAAGAAGTTGTAAGAACAGTCTGATTATCTCTACAATTTGGATACTTGTTTAAAGAAAACTTTCCAGAAACTTTCTTGCCGCATATCTCCCACAATTATTCACCGGTATGAATTAACTCATGTCTGCATAAATATCTTCTCTGACAGAACTTCTTGTTGCATATATTACAATAAAAAGGTTTCTGACCAGTATGAATTAACAGATGTCTGTTTAAATTACTCTTTTGAGAGAAGTTTTTGTTGCATATCTGGCAAATAAAAGGTTTTTCACCAGTATGAATTAAGTGATGCTTGTTTAAATCACCCTTTCGTGAGAATTTCTTGTTGCATATTTCACACACAAAAGGATGCTCACCAGTATGAGTTAACATATGCCTGCTTAAATTACTCTTATCAGAGAATTTTTTGTTGCATATCTCACAGACAAAAGGTTTCTCACCAGTGTGAATTAATAGATGTGTGTTTAAATTACTTTTTTGAGGGAAGTTTTTGTTGCATATCTCACAAACAAAAGGTTTTTCACCAGTATGAATTAACAGATGCTTTCTTAAACTACTTTTTTCAAAAAAATTCTTGTTGCATATTTCACACACAAAAGGTTTCTCACCAGTATGAATTAATAGATGACTGTGTAAATGATCCTTTCGAGAGAAATTCTTGTTGCACATCTCACACATAAAGCTTTTTACTTGCTGTGAGCTAGAAGCTGTTTCTTCAAAAATGTTTTGTAAAGAAATATTTTGTTGCATATTTTCGACTTTAAAAGTAGTTTTGATTGATTTGATGTACATCTATTTTTTAGACTTCTGCATCTGTAATAAATGGAAATAACTTAATCCCTTTTAATGATTCATTAAAAAATTATAAGACAAATAAATTTAACATGAAAAATAAAAATTAATGTATTATATAGAATTGAAATAAAATTTCTATCATTGTATTAAAAACTACAACAGAAACTTAATTATCTGATGCCTGGAAAACTAAAAATGCATCAGGTGTATTTTATAATTACATATTGATGAAACTATATATAAAATTACAACATGTAAATTAAATACCTACCTTCTCAAACAAATTTATCATAAAGAAAATGTTAAACATTAAAATTAAAAGTTTTTATAATAATTATTATAAATAAAGAAGAAAGCGAACATAAGGATGAAATTCTAAAATTTCATATCGACAGTGGAAACAATGATAGATTTGAGCAGTGGGGCAAAAATTAATTATTTTTTCAGCAAAGGAAATGGAACATAAAAATGTTGCTTAGACGGAAATCTTCTAAAAGTCTTAATTCTTCAATATAATATAAATGGTTATTGGGACAAGATTTTGCATTATTCTTTCAATCTATATTGCATGGTAATAATTTAAGAACCTGTTAACCTTTTTATCAAATTAAAAGCCTATGTAATTAATAACAGATAAATCAAAATGCATTTTCTCAGGCAATTTCAAAATACAGCTCAACTGGAAATATATTCTTATACTTGCAAATTGGATGATGAAATGTGTAAAGTGAAAACATCAAACTGAGTTATAATAGTCTATGGAAAGTATAATAGTCATAAAATAAAATTTGATGCAGAGCTGGCAATTTTCTGGCGAAGTAGTTAAAACCAGCAATTCATCTGATTAAAGTCTGCATGGCACAAACTAAGAATAAATATTAATGGTAACTTTAATCTGCATTGATTTATAATTCATACATGCACTTGTTACGTAAATAACAAATTAAAATTTTTTTTAACTAAACGAAATTAACTAACTAAATTAAACTAAAGATTATGAATGTTATTGAATATACTAAAAAGTTTCAAAATGGTCACATACATATACTTTATTTATAGATTGGGAGGCAGCAGCACAGACAATCATCCCTATAGAGTTCAAGGCTGAAATTCCAGAATTAACGAAAACTCGATTTGCATATTAAAACACAGTCGGTCTGCTACGTCATAACTTGGTGGAAAACACTCGAAAACCAAATTTTAGCAATTGTCTTGTAGATTTATCGTTGTGATTTTCTGCACCCAAAGGCGTGAAAACATGGAAGACTGCCACCAGGAAAACACAATGGCAAACGTACTAATCAACCAATTAAATATTGGGTTTTAATGCGATTTTCACCAAGATAGTACTTGTCAGACCAGTTGCAGTTTAATATGCTAATCGTGTTTTAATAAAGTCTTGATTTCCAGCCGTCGTCATCTAGATTAAATGATTGTCTGTGTTGGTGCCTCCCAGTCTATCATATTTATTTCAATTTTCTTCAAAAACAGAAATTTTGATAATGATAATCTAATGCTGGACAAGTTTAACTATTAACATTATAGTTTAAAATTTTTTAATGCTAAAAAATAAAATAAAAACCATTCTATGATATTTTAAAAATCTCTTTTCAAAGCATTTTTAAATAAATGAAACAGTCCAATAACTTACAGATTATCTACTACATACAAATAGAAATGGTTCTTATGAAAATACATAAATAAATAATGGAAGTACAAAAAATAACAGAGAAAAAGTTTCCAATGAAACATCTTGTACAGTTATTTTACAATATATTGAAAGCACAAAATTAATACTCATATTAATACTATTATTACTTTTTTCACACAGCATTCCATAGCATAGGTTTAATTTTGCTAAGCTTTCTGAACCCAGAATATTCTAAATATTTTTAATAAGAGAAATGTTTGAAAATATTCTTCAAGACCAGCATTACGTGCTGGCAATGTATTTAATTGAAAAAAAAATATTGGATATAGTTTTTAATTTTGAATTTTAAACTGAGATTTTAAAATATTCTAATAATTGATTACATATAAAATTACACAATCATATTATTACAGAAATTTTACTTATTACATTACACATTTTTCGTAATGCTTATTTATTTATTTTTTAAATAAGCACTATCCGCAATATTTTATTTATTTATTTAACCTGAACAAAATGTACTTAAGGAATTTTATGGTCATAAAATGTCTTATATTATGTCTTAAAATGCATTTTTACAAGTTGCTGTCAGTTTTTGCTAATTAAAACCGATTATAACCGTTTTCTGCTGGCCAAATCCAACACTGACAAGACGAGAACAAAAAAATCACAAAAATAGCCTATTTTATTTAAAAGAAAAAAATATATAAAACATAAATTAAAAAAAATAAATAAATAAATAAAAATCAATCAATAAAATCTTTAGTAAAATCTTTGCTAAAAATTACCAAAGCAACAGTATTTCAAATAACTGCATTACAATTATAATGTGTCATCCACAAGCAGCATATAAATGCCTGTTTAAGAGTAAGTTTTAAAATTCAATGTGAAAGTAGAGAAATAGATTTGGAATTGTGATTAATTTAGTATAGCGATGTTGAAGCATTACAAAAGAGACAAGCTGGTCTCAAATATCTTACATTATATTCCCTCATATTTTGAGCCAGCAATAAAATAATGACATTTCCACAGCTAATTCTCCTCAAAATACTATTCTAATGGCCTAACATTAATTACAACAGACATGAAAAAGAGAAGTGCACAAAAACCCTTTTATTAGGAATCGTATAAACTTCTAAAGTAAGGTTATTTTTCTACGAAATAATAATTTAAAAATCAGTTTACTTTTATAACAAATTAGCACAGTTTACCTGTTTAAGTTTCTTATATATTTATAAAAGACAATTTTGTATTATAATATTTACACTTACACTCATTTACACAGTCATGTTCATGAAATTGAATGATGAATCCCCAATGCAGGATTTAATAGGTTCAATTATCTTAATTACATTTTACAACAATCGAAAAGGTAATACAGTCAAAATTCTATCCTCCGCACACCCATAATCCATAATTTTCTATGATTCGCATTGCTTTATGAATGTGAACAATAAAAAAACTAAAAAATTTACAAATTAGTGATCCAAAAACGATATTTTAAAAACAAATAATAATAATAATTAAAAAAGAAAAATCATAATAAAACATTTATTTTTTTAAATATAACTCTTTTATTTTATTAACAGTAAAAAACAAACTGTACTGTAGAACCTTAATTATTTTTAATTATATGCGCATATTTTTTTTTAATAAATAACATAAAAACAAGTATTTTTTGAGATAGCCCATTAAATAAATTTTTAAGTTTCATATTTATTTTTTCCATATTATACTGATTATAGAAATAAAACACCATCTAGGACTAATAAAATGAGGTGTAATCCATAGTGCTCTATAATCTGCAATATTCCATAATCCACACAACCTTTGGCCCCAACTTGTGCGGATTATAGAGACTGTAAATAAGAAACTTTGAAATACAAAATTTGCTTTTAGTTTAAAAGTTATATATTTACTTTCTCATTGCCTTCACATGTTCTACTAAGACTCTTGATTGGCATTATGCTTTATATTTTCAATTTTATTATTAATATTTTAATAGGATAACTGTATAATCGTTATAATTTCTTACAAGAAATATTTTCGTACTTCATTTTTAGAGTATCATCGAGTGTTGAGTATACATTTTTTGCTTTAACTAATATCACGTGTTTACTAAAAATTTCATACATGTATATACTTTAATTCTCCAAATGTAGGCACATACCTTAAGGATATATTTTTAGAAGTTCATATTTAGTTCTATAACACAATATTGAATATTATTTTCTGAAATTAATAACTAATTTTTTTTTATTCAATGCTTTCTAAAGAATTATGAACAGTACATATAATGTCATTACTTTTTCTTCTCTGTTTTTACGTATTAAACAGATAAAATATATTTAGTTCATATTCTAAGATACACAGTTTACAAGAAAAAAAATATATGACTTACAGTATATTAATAATACATACTGTATAAACAAGCATAGTATTGAAATATTTTTTTCAGCAATAGCGGATGAAACTTTAACAGATGAATAAGGAATATGTTTAAAAAAATATATGCTACATACAACAACAGGGTTGCCACTCTAATCTTGAAAAAAAATTCCCTGTGTTTTCCCTGTAAGTACTGCAACGCGTTTATTCATTGTTGAGTGTACAAAAATATATGCGTGTATGTATACCAGTTAACCACCTTGTAATTTCCCATTACCCAACTAATTGAGCAAATATAATACATTATGTAATATGAGCAAATAAAAATAACTCTTTAAAGTTATTACACTTATTATTAAAATCCTAAATTTTATGTTAATAATAATAAAAACAGTAGAGCAATACTCAAGCATTCAGCTAAAAAATACTTTGAAATATTTATCATTCAACTGCAAAAAAAAGTTGTTGAAGACAATATTGCAAAAAACAAAATTTTCTGCAATTTTTTTTTCTCGATCTTACAACAAAAATTGCTGTTAAAAAAAAATCAACAATTTTTGTCATAATTTTGTCAACGGCAATATTTGGCAAAAATCGGCATTTTTCATGCTTTTTTGACAAAAATCGCCATTTTTTTTTGACAGAAATTGCCGTTTTTTTCGCCGAAAATCGCTATTTTTTCGCTTTTTTTTTAAATGAAAACCACGTTTTTTGATAAAGAAAATTGCCGTTTTTTTGGCGATTCGATGAAGAAAATTGACGTTTTTTTCTCGAATTTATGACGAAAATTGATGTTTTTTTTTCGCATCCTTTTGATAAAAATCGTCGTTTTTCAACGATCTTTTGACGAGAACAGCATTTTTTCGCGATATTGTGATGAAAACAGCATTTTTTTGCAATATTTTGTCGAAAATCACGTATTTTTAGAGATCTTGGTATCTTTCGACGAAAATTGCATTTTTCTCGTGATTTTTTGGGGAAAATCGCGTTTTTTTCGCGAAAATTCTATTTTTTTCACGCGATCTTTTGATGATATAAAAAAATCGGAAAAGCTAAAAATGACAAAAAAAAAGCGGAAAATCGCGTTTTTTTTCGCGAAAATTCTATTTTTTTCACACGGTTTTTTGACGACATAAAATTAATCGGAAATGCTAAAAATGATAAAAGCGGAAAATCGCGGATCTGCGAAAGAATCTCATGCCTGTCTTGAACTGACGCGGCGACGACGACGAAAGAAACAGATGAGAAGGAGAAAAGGGAAAGAACACTACGCGCAGTCGCAGATGGAAGAATTGAGAGGAGGTGCTCTGTGGATTCAACTATTCGCATGGCAAAGAAGGGGTGTAGGCAGACACATAGAAGAGAAGCTTAAAGTGAATTTTCGCGCCGCTTTTCCAGGATTTTCTTTCTTCCGCGAATTTTATTAGAATTTTATTTTGAAAGCAGAAAAAAATTATGCTTGGATTTAACAGAAAAAAAATTCCCTGTGTTTTCCAGGTTTTTTAGGATTTTTGAAAAATTCCCTGGATTTTCCCTGTTTTGAGAGGGTATTTTGAAATTCCCTGTGTTTTCCCGGTTTTCCCGGTGGTGTGGCAACCCTGAACAAAGAATGTCTAAATTTAGACACAAAACTGATATTAAATTTTAATCAAACACACATTAAAGGAAAGAAATAATTTACACGATTTTAATATTTAAAATGACTCAGTTCATTTATTTGTATGTACCATATTTACTCGTGTATAACACACACTTTTTCTCCCAAAATTTAGGGCAAAAACCCTAGGTGCGCGTTATACATGGAATATTTTTTTTTTACTGCATTATTTAATCACATGATGTACCTATGAATCAAACGATGTATTCATAGAAGAAAATAAAACTGGAATCTACTGAATAACAGTATTCCTGCATCTTTATTTCCTATCTCGAACTTTTTTATATAAAAGCGGTAGTAACATTATTTAAATACTACTTAGCAATCCTCATTACCGCTACTGCTTTTTACGCAACGGTAACAGTAAAAATTGATGTAATAGATACAGATTTACACTATAAATAAAAAAAACTGTAAGGTAAAAAAATTCTTAAGAACTTTTTTTTAGGAAACTGGAAAACGTAGAAGTTTTTATCTAATTGTGACCCGATATCAGATAAAATTTTAGTAAGATCAGTACGAGATTCATTTGTAAAGTTACAAATTTCTATCGATTTACAAAAATTAGCTTTATAGATTTATCTTTTTTCTCTTTTTTTTTTCAATGTACAGATAAAGTTTTCGGCAAAATACAGATTTCGGCAACTTTGTATTTGTAGAATTAGAGATTCTTTTTTTTCTTTTGACAATGTAGATGTTCTCAAGTTTTTCGTTTGCAAGAGACGTCAGCATATGACATTCACTCCCTACACAAAGTCTTAAAAAAAGAATTTTGATCTCTTTTCTAGCTAGACGTAACATCTCCTTCGATTTTCCTTATTAAAAATCATTTGATCATTCATTCCCTTGCACGGGGAAAAAACCACATTAATTTGATTTAAACTTTTTTTTTTTTCAAATATGTTTTCCTGTTACATATGCATGCATATTTATCGATAAAAATAAATATTGTTTTATAAGTAATATTATATTTCATTTAAAAGTAGTTTTCATTAAACAATTACGGTCAGTTATGTAGAAAATTGAAATCATTAAGAAAGTAAACATTTTTAGTAAAAGCTATGTTTGATGTTTCATTAATAAAATGCTCTACATAGTACAACACTGATACCTTGAAAATCTTAGTAAAATTCTTTTAGATTACTGGCAGAATAAATAAATATATAATGTAGTTTCATAAATATATTATACTTTTACATGACTATTTCAAAATAATTTCTTTGGAATACTTGTTACCTGAAAGTCTTATTTTTCTGTTAGAGCTACATGAACAATTATCTCCTACTGAAAATAAAGCTTTCCATAAAGAAATTTTGGAATTATTTGAATTTAGCCATAGAATTTTTACATGTTTCAAGAAGTCAAGATAATAAGCTGAAACTGGTGATAATCAATTGAAGTAAAAAAAAGTCTTTAAAACACCATAAAATAAATTGGGCAAGGTCTTTTGAAAGAACTTAGTCTGTCTAGAGGCACGACAGTCATGCTGCTACATTTATAGTAGATGCATGTCTTTTTGAGAAATTTAATTTATTTTATGGTGTTTTAAAGAAGTTTTTTCACTTCAGTTACAAAAAGTATTGCACATTGTCATTAGACACTTTTTTAAAACTGCCAAATTATTTTTTAAAAAAAGCGGCAGTAAAATAAACAGAAATACTTGTTTACCAGCTTTTTAGACTACTGAAAATAATGATTTTAAAATGGAAAGTAACTTTATAAAAAGTTGTCATCCAATAAATCATTTAAACAACCATTATACTAAATACACACACAGACATTTTTCCTAAGCTATGTTATAATATGTATTGCTTTAGAATATCTAATCTGAAATTTAATAATCTTTCTTTCAGGTACTTTTATGATACTTTTTTTATATTATACTTCAAGCACGAACCTTAGCTCTGATTTACTTTTCAATCATAATAGAGGAATCTATATGCAGTAGAGGATTTAAATATATTTTAGTTTAAAGTAAACAGATGTTTCGCTAGCACCCAGTTTTTCGATATCCTCCTATTCAACTTCATATCTAAAGTTTTTTTTTTCCCCAAGAAAATCATTTTTTTTTTTTTTTTTTTTTCAAATGAAGAAAATTTTATTTTATAGCGAAATTGAAGTTTTAAAGATCATTTTATGTTATTAATTGTAAATAATCTGCATTTTCTCAAAGAAAAACATTTATTCTAAAAAAATGAATATTTTTTAAATTTATTTTATCTTTGCTAATCTCACATGTTTTATCAGAGCTTCAAATATATTCATCAACACATACATACAAACATGACCTAGACTCACTATGCCTTCTAGTGACTTGTGAGATAAGCGTGTTAAATAAATGTTGAAATATTTAAACCATGCCTGCGACAAGCTGGCTAGTAAAAGAATAAAATCATAATGCAAAACCCATAATTCCAATGTGGGAATGTAAGAAAAACAAATACTCATGAAACCCAATTGTGATAGTGCAAAGGAAATTCACAGCCATTTATTCATTAGTATACAGAACAAAGAGTAACCAATGCAGAGCATTATGTATAATTATGGCATCACTGAGGCATAATGTAATCCTTAGCAAATTATAACTATTGAAGGAATCTATAGTAATAGGGAATTGTAGATTGAATCTGCCTTTTTGTTTATTTTGAAAAATTAAAATAAAAAAGTGTCTCCTTTTTGAAAAAAAAAAATCTTTTGTAACAGCAAGTCTTTTATACTTTAATAATAACAAAAAAAATCTATACATGTTTTATTTTCTGCATAACAAAACACTTGAGAATCTATCCAAAAGAGATGATATAATTTTGATAACATTTTGAGTTCCGACTTAACTGAGATAAATAAACAAAAACAAACTACAAATTGCTCGCTCAGTTTTCTTTTTTTTTTCTTTTTTAACTGTAGTGCGCCTTTTTGTGGGATGCTCTAACTTTGTAATAGCTTCATTTGTAACACAGCCTAATTTACTATTAATGCAACTTGCTGAAAATCTGAACGACATTTGTCAATTATCAATGGGGATAGCATTTTTTTTTTTTTTGGTAATCAAAAAACAAGCTTCTCTTTTTTTTAAATTATTTTTTTAGTTTGTTTACAAATATTTTTTTTTCTCTTCCACTCAAACAATTCAAGCTTGATGACACTTTCTGGAAATAATGCTTGAATTTTTTTTTTTTTTTTTTTTTTTTTTTTTTTTTTTCCCGGTTCAATTTAAAGTGCTTTAAAAAAATTTTATTATAAAAATTTATGAAATGCATCTTATCATGTACCAATTAATTTCTGTGAAAAGAAAATTAACGTTAAGAGTTAGTATTGAGCAAATTTTCCAGAAAATTTCATTTATAATCATTCTCCCCACCCCATATCCTTTTCCCAATATTTAAAGTAGTCAAAGGTGAGAGATGGAGGGAGGCTTCAGATTTATTTTTTGAATTTCACAGTAACTTTATTTAAGGCATCAAATATCACTAAAAGGTGTTAAGGGATAAAATATAAAATAAGATAAAATGAATGAAAAAAAAAATGCATTACTATTTTTTTCAGTTCAATTTTTATTGCAAAATTTGATGCAATCGGTCAGTTGTTTTCTGAGAACTTTAAACTCAGATGTCTGTATTTACATCAATTGACACCGATTTCCATTAAAGCAGGGTTGGTTTTTTGACGTCAAAAGGAGGTTTTCGACACGACAAAGATTTAAACCAGATTAAAAGGTCAAAAACCTGTCAAAAACCCATAGAGTCACAATCTGCTGCTGGGCACCACAGTTTGTTGTTAAATTTTAAAACTAGCAACAGTTGCCATGCATTATGTTAAAATTTAATTATATTATAGGTAATTAGCAGGTCTTTAAATATTTTTAATTAATAAAAATTAAGATAAAAATGACAGATTTCAAATCTCAGAAATTTATTTCGAAATGGGCATGCAAAAATATTTGCACAAAAATTATGCTTAAATATCTTGTTTACTTATTATTACAATTTTAATATTTTTTAAAAATCTAAAGTTATTTTTATGCATTTTGACATAGCTAATATTTATAAGTGTTAACGAATTAAGTGTTGTAAATGCAGGATTTTCAAAAGTGTGGAACTTCATACACATGTTTAATAGTTTTTTTTACACTATACACATTATATACATAATATCAATATCCAGTAGTTTAATTTGAATTTAAATATAATGCATATTATTTATTATATGCATGATTATCACCCATCATTATAAACCATTTTTATCTCTTACCCCCCTTCTACCCCACAGCACACACACTAATAGTATTAAAATTTACAAATACAGAATAGGGGATTAAGCATCATTTTATTGTTCTTAGACAGCATTTTAATTCTATAATCAGTATAATATGGAAAGATAAATATGTAATTAATTTAATAAGTAATTTCAAAAAATGCATTTTTAAAGTTATTTTACTTTTAAAAAAATCATATATATGTGCTTCTATCTACATGTCACTTTCATATTTACACTTTATCCTGCACATTTCTTAATGATTTGAAGCTAAAATTTAGACCGCTTCAGTCAAACATATACATCCCTTATAACTCTCCACAAACTTTAAATTTTGTATTAAAGTAAGTTGATTTTTCATTAAACGACTTTTAAAAAAACACCAATTTACACGAGGCAAACTCAAGCAAAAGCCGGCAGTGAGAACCGCACTCACGTGGGACTGTTTACAAAGAGTAGCAGTGAAAAAAGTGCCACCTTTCTTTCACTACAAATGCGAATTACTACGTTTCTGTTATTCATTTTGCACGTTTGCACGTTGCATTAGAGTAAAAAGTAAAATCAATACTAGATGACACAACTCATCAACTGTGCTTGTTGCCAAATTAAAAACGTAAATTAAAAAAATATGTTTTATTATGATTTTTTATTATTTGTTTAAAAAAATCTTTTTTTATCATAGATTTGCAAATTTTCTTAACGGTTTATTTCATTGTTTACATTTGTAAAGTAACGCGGATTATGGAAAATTGTGGATTATGGGTACGCGGATTATAGATCCTTGACTGTACATAATTTTTAAAAGATAAAACATTTATTAACTACTTCCAATTAATTTGATTACATAATCGAAATCAATCAAAATGAAAATTTATCAAAATAAAAATTTAGTTCAATAATCCAATTTATTTGCCCCATGTAGCACATAACCAGTTTTGAACATCTTTCAGGTCCTAATCGATTATGGAACATGTCTAATCTTTAATTTTGTTTTTAACTGTACACTAAATTTGGTTATAAAGAAATTTCTTCATAATATAATATCCCTGCATATTTTGAATAACACATTAAAATTTAATAAATAATTTTACAAAAGAGAAGTTTTCCAAAATCTAAGTTTTTGTTTAATATTCAAAATATGTTTCTTCAAAAATTTGAATTTATTTTCTTCTACAACCTATTTAGAAACATTTTCTTTATTAAAAGCAAATAAATTTTACTTATTAAATATAAATATAGGTAGATTATATATGTGTAAATAAATATTTTTATTTACATATAAATATAGGTTTTTGACACTTTTGACAAGGAGGTTTTTGACATGATAATTTAAACCATGGTTAAAACTGTCACGTGTCAAAAACTTGCCAACCCTGCATTACAGGTTCTAGTCACTCAGGGTGCAAATTATTTTTGTAATGTTAAATCTTTAGGCATTTGATGCATTTTGTATTAAAAATGTCTTCTTAAGATATTAATATTTTTAAGGTTTTTTTTTTTTTTTTTTTAGTGTTGTCTTCTTAAAGGATGTCTCTTTTTTCTTAGTTTTCAGAATATTTCTAATATCTATGTTAAATTTTATATGAATTTTACTTCTACTTCATTTTTAAAACATCAAATATTAAATTGAGCATAAATTTCAGAAATATTTTCATAACTAAGAAAGAAAGTAACATCCTTTAAGAAGAGAAAATCGAAAAAAAGAGCCTAAAAGTATTAATTCCTGAAAGAGATATGTTGAATATAAGAATGCATTAAATACACATGCCGGTAACATTACCGAGGGGAATTTGCTGCTGAGTGACTAGCCCCCTCAACTGTCTGCCCCAAGACAACATTCAATCATTTGATTTAATACACATTAAAAATGTGATTTCCAATAACTAAGCATATAAGACAGTGGCATAGCTGCAATAGGGTGGATGTAAATGATGTCAGCATCCCTTGCCCCATCCGTCACATCTTTTCAATCACAATTCTACATTATTACAACAAATGACTATACCATTCCTTATTTACCTTTTGTGCTCCTGAATAAAAAAAATCACAGACTCATAATTGAACCTGTAATCTGCGTAAGTCAATGTGGTGGTTGTATGTAGAAGATAGGTCTTTCTTTTAAAGTTTGCTTTTGCTAACTATTCATTGGATAGGTTGTTTTTTGTTCTATGGTGCATACCTTATTTAGAAAAAATTTACATTCTTAAAAAAAGAAAATTAACTCTGTTGCATGGTTAAAATAACCCATTTGTAGCAGATAATTTTGTTTGGCACAACTAGTGCAAGATTATAAGTACCCACATAAGTGACAATTTTCTAGATTTTTTTCAAATGACACAA
Source organism: Maratus speculifer (assembly GCA_964019185.1). Lineage (NCBI taxonomy): Eukaryota > Metazoa > Arthropoda > Arachnida > Araneae > Salticidae > Maratus > Maratus speculifer. Next base: position 7,521,294 of record CAXHSM010001557.1, read on the forward strand.
AATTTTTTTCAAATGGCACAAAATTTTTTTCAACAGGTAATTTTATTAATTGAATGCAATGAAATAAATCAGTATAACGTAGAAAGAAGACACATTATAATACAGTAGACTCCCTCAAATCCGCAAACCAGAAATCCATAACTCTCTAAAATCCACACATATTTTATGGATGTAAACAATGAAACTTTCAGTTCGGATATTGGGACAAAATTTGATTTTTTTAGTTTTGTATCAATTCTATATATTTTTTTATTAGTAATTTTCTTAATAATACTCTATTCATGTTTTTTTCATGAAGGAAGAATAAATTTTTTGGAAAAAATTCAAAATATTGATGATATCACTGGTAATCAGAATCTTCTTACCAAATATATTTATGCTTTAATCAAGATTTTTAGGTTATTAAGTCAGGCTAAACTTGTAAAAAAAAAAAAAAAAAAAAAAAAACCTTATTTTATGATTATGATGTGAATTAGTTATGCACTTTTATGAGGCAAGTTTTGTTGAATAATTTTGGAAAAATAAATTTAATTTTTAAAATGAATATTTAATCATACACTATTGATTATTAACTTGATCTTTGCTATTAGTATTTTAATCATTTTAAAAATTATCTAAATTTTTATCATTTTAGTTTATTACTTATTTTAATATTTTATTATATTGTAGTATTCATTATAGTTCTGATTGCACTATTAATTGCACTCAAATTACTGTTTAAAAAAATGTAAACAAAGCAATGACCAGAAATCTGCAAAATTCTAAAATCTGCACAACCTCTGGTCCCAAACGTGCGGATTTGAGGGAGTCTACTGTGTATATAAATTTTCTGTATTGTTCAAATTGAAAAAATAGAAAGCAACATAATTTTAAATAAGTGGTATTACATAACAAATATTTCCTCAACTTTATTTAATGTGGAAACTATATAAGATTAAATAAACCATTACAAAAGAAAAAAAAAGTAAAAAGAAAAAGAAATCCTTTTAGAAGTAACATTGTTGGTACAGTGTAAGCTCTCAGCATGAGAATAGACAAGTACCATTTTTCTAAATGAAAGAAAACAATGAAACATTTTCTTTTCAATCAGTGCAATTACAATAGTCCAAGATCCCAGAGCCCCTAGACATTACTTATTTTCTCACAAGTAAAATGTATTGGATAAAGTAGTGTTAGTACATGCTATGAGTGTAGTAATACCTGCTATCTTGGACCGATGGCCAATTTACAGGTACCAAATGTAGATAAAAACACTGCAAACTTTTCCTATTTTCTCTGTCTTTATTTTTATATATGATGCTCAGGGAACTATTTCAATATTTTATGTAAGCTCCCAGACCAATTGCATGGGCCAAACATCTTCCCAGACATACATAAAGTGTCGCTATGAGTATGAGTGTGAGCATGATAATTAGATATACTTTTCTTTTACAATTTGAAAATATTGTTTGGTAATGTAATATCTTCTAATGCAAAAATGCAAACAATATTTTTATTAAGAATTTATTGTCAATTAAACTTATTTGTTATCTTAAAATTAATATCATTTTTAAAAGCTTAAAAACATATATTTTGAAAAGTGAAAATATTAGAATATTTATTCAAGTAATTCAAAATATTGGAATATTTCAAATTAATTCCTCTTTAAGTATTACCAATTCATAACTGACATTCAATAAAAAACATTGATTAAATTCGGACGATTTTATTTAAAATCAGTATTCTTTTATCATTTTATTTGCTTTATCATCTTAAAGTGGATTACTTCAGTAAATTGAGCTGAACACGTTTTTTTTATATGTCTGGGAAGATGTTTGGACCATGCAATTGGTCTAGGAGCTTACATAACATATTGAAATAGTTTCCTGGGCATCACATATAAAAATCAAGACTGAGAAAATAAGAAAAGTTTGTAGTGTTTTTACCTACCTTTGGTACCTGGTACCCATAAATTGGCCGTCGGTCCAAGCTAGCTGGTATGAGTACGCTCATAGCACGTACTAACACTACTTTATCCAATACATTTTACTTGTGAGAAAATAAGTAAGGTCTGAGGGCCCTGGGATCTTGCTCTACAATAATTATTGGCAACGAATCTAATATGAAGACATTGGAATTTATGATTCTTGGTTTCGTAAATTATTTTCATATTTTATGTAATTTTTAATGAATTTTATATAACAACTTCAGCTTGAGATTAATTATTTAAAAATTATTTACTTTTAATAGGACAGAGAAATTGAACAAATTGAGCGACACAATGTTTTAAATGAATTGTTAGTAAAAATTGAAAAGAATTCCCTATTTGGAAATTTCACTTTTATTCATCTAACTAATTACAAATGAACAAATAAAATTTTCTGCTATAAATAAACATTTTAATAATACTTTGAATAACTATTGGCAGATATAAGTTCCAATACGTGAAATTTCGTGTAATTATATTATTGAACTGCAAATTGTAGAATTTTAGGTAAAGAGTAACAAAAAGAAACTATCTTAGTATTTACTTATTTTAGTAATGAGGCTGAAATCAATAAATTCATATTTTAAAAGTTACCTGATACAGCAGATAAGATAAAACACAAGACGCCAATGCAAGAATGAATTGTGACTTTTAACAATACAGTTATTGAAAAAGAATCATTTATTGAATCCGGAAATGGTGAAATGCAGAATTAAACTGCAAAGAAAAAATTCTATCCGAAGGCGTAATTAATCGCTTGATTCGCGAATTCTCACTATGTTTCTGTTCTTTTTTTTATAAATAAATGTTTTATATTAATAGTTAAAAATTCATTGATTGAATCATTTTCATGAATTAATTCTTCCTTTGTGATTCATACGAATGTATGAAATGGAATAACGTAAGTTTAAAAATATGTATTACTTATAATTATAGTATGTAAATTGCAGTTCATAAAGTGCTTTTTCCAAGTTTATATATGCATCCAAATGATCGTTGTTTATATACAGTTGGCAAAGAAATTATTTATACACTTCACTTTTTAAATTATAATAAGAACAAACAAAAGATGTAAGAAAATAACAATGTAATACATTAATTCAATGCATTAAAATAGTATAAAACAGCAAAAAAAAAAAAAATACTTTATTTTTTACATTTTAATAAACAAATATCCAAAAATATAATGCAAAAAAGTATTGGTACACAACATTAATGTTCTATAATTCATGAAAATTTAGTCAAATGATACAAATTAATAGTTTGTGTTAAGTCCTTTTGCTTTAATCACTGTTTCTAGACATTGAGGCATTGATCCCACCATTTTTTTATGTGTGTGTATGTGTTACGATTGGGTCTGTGTTAATATATGACTCAATGAGAGTCTTGAAACTGTTTTTACCTGATATATATATTTTTTCAAATTTGTGTATCCAATAGCATCCACAAATGTTCTATTGGATTCAAGTCTAAAGATTGTGGAGGAGTTACCAAAAACCTTAAGCAAATATAGAGTAACCTGGTGATCATAGTCAGGGTTGGGTTTCTTCCGGAAGAAACCTATTTCTTCCAGGATAGTGGAAGAAACTGGAAAAAACCGGAAGAAACTGGAAGAAATGGAAGAAACCACCAGAAACTGATACAAATGCTCAAAGTTAAAGTATATTAACTATGGAAAAGAATTAAAGTATAATTACATGAAATCTAAATTGGAAAATTTAATTATTATTAAAAATATTATTTTTGAAAAGATAAGTTATTTTTTTAATTAATATTTTTTAATCAACAAACTTCAGGTTTAGCAGACATTTTCAGGTGATGGATTTTTACTACTTTAGAGGTAGAGGAGTGGATTGTTTTTATTAATTGCTCCATTTATATATATATATATATATAAAGAAACTACCTGCAAATTGTTTATTTTTCATATAAAAATGTATTATTTTTATATAGAAGTGTATTATTTTAAACTGTGCAACACAGTAAATAAATAAATTTGTAATTTTTTATATTTTTCATCTAGCTTGAATATCTGATTTTAAAAGATTAGTGTTCTAAAAAATCTATGGATATGTCAAAATGCATTTAAACTATCCTGTATCCTAAAATGTATAACTTAAAAAAAAAAAAAAAAAAAAAAAAAAAAAAAAAAAATCATTTTTTGCTTTTATCTAATTTAAGTTGAGAAATTGATTGCAGCATCCTACTGCTAAAAAACTTTTTTGTTATACTATGTTGCATTGTAAAAAAAAAAAAATAAAAAAAAATAATGATTTTTTTAATATTAAGGATAGACCAAAACAGGTTTTTAAGGCGAAAACCAAATTAGGTGACCTTCTTACTTTTTGGCTGAAAACAATAACATCCAAAAATAATTTTAAGTAATTAAATTGTATGCTTTAAAGTAATTAATACATACATAAATGTAAATTAATTATATGTATAGTATTTATTAATTATGTACAACTGTTAATAATCCAAAAACTTTACTTTCATATACAATAATAAGTAATTAATTCATGCATGGCACAGAAAGATTTTCTAATTATATGAATTTCATTTAATTAAAAAATATTTTAGTTTTAGGTATACACACCTTGATTTTTCATCTATAATGATTTTTGTAAATGATCATTTGTTATTCTAGAACTTTCTCAAACAATATTTGAAATCTAATGCAGTTTTAAACTAAAAGTTTTCTATGCGATGATTGATAATTCATGACAGATAATTATAACTAATGAAGTTCATTGCAATACATTCATTTGAGCTTATACAGTTCAAATCAGTGATTAATGTTGAAAATTTTCGAAGGAAGAAACAAGATTTTTGGAATACTGATGTTTGATCTGGCCAAATTTTCACCCACACTTTTGGCAAAACTCGGATTTTGGGCCAAACACGAAACCATATTTTTGGTTGATCTCTTTTTAATACAATAATTATTATACATTACTTACACTAAAAAACTGATGTAAATTAAAATCTTTTATTTAAATGGGTTTCATTCTACCATTAGTAAAGAATCTCTACTATTTACTACTAGTTTCAGAAATTTAAATAATAAAAATTTAAATAATGAAAAATTTATATAACTTAAATTGAAATGGATTACATTTAATTAATTTTGTATATTTTGGATAAAATTTCTTTTCATTTAGTCAATGATTGAAGATCTCTAGATAAGTGTTGTGTGTGATCTTGGCTAAAAAGCTGATATAATTATTAATTTAGCATATATACCTAATTAAATTGGTTTTGGTCCAGTGAAATTAATTTATATAAGATTATAGGAAGAAGATATTTATTATATCTTACAAAATTGAAAATATATAGTAAATTCTTAAAGAAAAACAGTTTCTTCCATTTCTTCCACTTGGAAGAAACCTATTTCTTCCATCCGGTTTTTTCCATGGTTTTTTTCTGCGGTTTTTTCCATGGTTTTTTCCGCGGTTTTTTCCACTGCGGAAGAAACTTGCCAACCCTGATCATAGTAGTACGTTTTGGATTGTTATCCTGCTGGAAGTGAAAAATTTCCTTTAAACCTAATTCCTGAGCACTGCTTAACAAGTTATGCCGCAACACACCAATGTATTTTAAAGTTGTAATTCTAGTGTCAATAAATTCCAAATTTCCTACTCCATTAGAAGCCTTGCACCCACTAACCAACATTTCCCCCACCATGATTGATAGTTGGTATGTTGGGAATATATGTTTTAAATATGGAACAGTTTTATTTTTATGCCAAGTTTTTCGAATGCTTGGTGGAAATAAAATCTTAAATATACTGTCATCAGAAAAAATCATTGTTTTCCAAAAATTTTTCGGTTTACTGGTGTATGCCAAAGCAAGTTCCAGGCATTTTCACCTATTTGTTTCACTTATAAATGGCTTTTTCCTTGGTGTGTTTCCTTTTAAATCTGCATTGTAAGGAACAATTCTTATTCTTTGAACAAATATTGTGATGTTAGTAGATATTGCAAGGTCTTCAACAAAATTTTGAGCTGAACCCATGGGATTTTTTTAAACTGTTTTAACAAAACTTCTTTTTCCCCTCATTGTTAATTTGCTGGGGTGACCTGGTCTGCATTTATTTTCAATGTATGAAATGACCTCATTCTGCCTCACTATACATCTAACAGTTGTAAATGGTAATTTAAAAGCTTTTCCGATTTCTTGGATGGATTTTCCATTTTTAAGAAGCTCGATACATTTTTTTAAGTCTAGAGGTAGTACCTCTCTAGTTTTAGCTACCATTCTTAATTTCTTCAAGAGCAAATTAGATTACATGCCAGGCAAACATAGTATGAAGTTTACAATTATTAACAACTTGCAAACCATGTTTCAACTTTGAACCATGAGCACTATGAACACAGTGCAAATCTTGCTGCAGAAATATACAAATACTTCTTTTCCAAAAAAATTGTAAATTTCTTTGGTAATAAATTTATTTTACATTTTTATCAAAATTTTCCGTTGTTTAAATTAAAATAAAAAGTAAAAACACTGTATTAAAGCTATTCTTATTAAAATATCTGCTTTTATTTTGGTAAAAATTAAACATACTAGACCGTTGAAATAATTATTTTGCCTGTAAAAAGAAAATGACAAGCATGACAGAAAATATGTATAAATTGCCACTTTTTCATTTATGTTATAAATACCGTAAAATCCTGTTAATCCACCCTTCCCGATCAAACGCCCTCTCCCCACTTTATAAAGAATTTGAAATTTTCAAAAAATCCTGAGAAATTGCTCTCCCTCCCCATTCTCAAATGCGATTGAGAATAGGGTGAATCATTATCATGAATCTTTGATGAAATGTGTATTTTTTCGAGATTTTTAAAATGATTTCATGCTTGTTTTGGCCTTTTTTTTTTACAAATTTTTCTTTTTTTCTGCGTTTTTTCAACAGAATTTATGTTTTTTTTTAAAAAAAACAAATTTTTTCAAGTATCAAAGTTTATGATTCATTCTAATATTCATTCATTTCATCATGATTCATTCCTGTAAATTTTGTTGAACGATCACGGAAAAATCCAGTGTAAGCGCCCCCTCTAACTATTGTACGATTTTTCTTTATGTTTGGGGGAGGGTGGATTAACGGTATTTTACGGTAAATATATTTTTTTTTGTGCTGATTATTTTTGTTGCATGCAAAGTTTGTGCATGTTTTTTTTTAAATGTAAGAAAATATTTTTGCATGATTATGATAATATCGCAATGTCATATTTTAAATAATCATGGACTGTATTTTTAATAAACCGTAATTTAAGAAATCTGTTCTTTTAAAATTGTTTTTCTTTTCGCAACATTGTTTTCTGTTTGTTTAATTAAATGTATTGTATTTCTGTTAGAATAAGAAAATTCATATCTTGTTTCTTATTTAAAAGATGTTTGTGTGGACCACATTGTCATTTTGTTCCAAAACTTTTTGAACAACCTGTGTGTTTATAACCTAAATCATCACCCACTGCAGACTTATTTTTTTCTTTTGGTGAGTTTGAAAAAATTCTTGCTAAATCAAAAGGAACAGGAACATTTAAAATTTTTCCTGAGATGTAACCATTAAAAAGGTTGTATTATTATGTTTTCTACTCTAATTCCTGCCTGTCAAATAAGTAGTACATGGCTATCTTTTTTTTTTCTTCTTTCAATTTCTTTAAAATTTCTCTTTGATTTTGAAATATTTCCTTTAAAATAGAACAAGATATTATTTATCTGTTTTAATTAACAACAAAAAAAAAAAAAATGAAATTTAAAATTTTACAAAGTAACAAAAATTTAATACTATCCTCTTCCTAAAATGAATCAAAGTAAAGAATTTAGATAATAAATTACAAAGAATAAAAGCGTTCAAATAATTATTTTGCCTATACAAAAATGGCAAACGTGACAGAAAATATGTACAAATTGCCAATTTTCTTTTATAAATAAATATATTTTATATTGTGCTGATTATTTTTGCAGCAGGCAAAGTTTGTACATCTTTTTTTAAATGTAAGAAAATATGTTGCATGATTATCATAATATCGTAAATATTATGGACTGCATTTTTAATCGACCATAATTTATGAAGTCCTTTCTTTTAAAATTGTTTTTCTTTTCACAACATTGTTTTCTGTTCATTTAATTAAATATATTGTATTTCTGCTAGAGTAAGATAATTCAGATGTTGTTTTTTATTTAAAAGATGTTTAAGTTAAAAGATTGTCATTTTGTTCCAAAATTTTTGGAACGACCTGTGTGTTTATAACCTTAAATGATCACCCACACCGGACTTATTTTTTTTCTTTTGGTGCATTTGAAAACTTTCTTGCTAAATCATTAGGAACAGGAACATTTAAAAAAATTTTCTGACATGTCACCATTAAAAAGTTTGTATTATTATATTTTATTCTCTAATTCTTCCTCTTTTTTTCTTCTTTCAATTTTTTTTAAAAATATCTCTTTAATTTTAAAATATTTCTTTTAAAATGGAACAAGATATTATTTACTGTTTTAATTAACAGAAATTTCAATGAAATTTAAAATTTTACAAAGTAACAAAAAATTTAAAATTATCCTCTTCTTAAAATGAATCAAAGCAAATAATTTAAATCATAAATTGCAAAAAATAAACTACTAAACAAGTCCCTCATAAGCTATGATAAGTAAATAAACTATACTAAGCATTATTATTATTACATTATTATTCTTGTTAGCTTTGCTAAGCTAACAAGCAGTAAAAAGTTAAGGATTAATTAAATCAATACAATTTGTGCAATTCTTGGTTTCTGACTTGGCATAGATAATGCTCAGTTAATATGAAATACTATTTTCAATTAAATAAATTGTATTATTTATATGTTTTTTACTTCAGTCTTTTATTATTATTACTTTTTCTTTTTCAAACAAATAGTTGACAATTTTTTTTTTCAAATCCCCCAAAAATTGTCTTTAATTTTAAAATAAAACCTTTAGAATAAAAAAAGGCATAGATGTCCTATATGCACCACATTTGCATGTGTTTTTCTCCTGCCAATTTGGTGAAAATTTTGTTTATATATTAAAAATTACATGAAATAACAACATGTGATTTTTTTATTGCAATATAAAAATAAAATAAAGGGAAAAAAATGGAAGAGATTCTAGTATTTTAAAAAGGAAATAAAAATAAATAAATTACAGTTTCATATAAATAATTATTGATATACTTTTTAATAAAAATAATTTAAAGAATTAAAATAAAAAATAACAGTAAATAAACATGAATTTAAAAAAATGGAAATAATAAATAAACAGTTGAAAATAATAAACTTAATAAGTAACTAAATGGATGTACCAATACCAAAACTTTCTTCTATCTCATGCATATATTTAATTATTTAAAAAAATAGTTACTCATGTTAATTCTTTAATAATTTTAATTCAATACCGTACCAAGTTTTATTTTCAGCTTAAATTTCTGCTTTAGTCATTTAAACGGAGTAAAAATGAGTTTCCGTCTCTTGACAAGCCGTTGGACAATAGAATGATAGGCAGATTTTTTTTTTTCTTATTCAGGGAGGACCTACTTGGGATACCAAAAAATAATCATACACAAAAGTTTTAGTTCAGTTTTAGACATAACTTCATACACTTTTATACAATTACACTTCATACAATATTGAAAATTTTTTTTTTCAAATTCAGGGAGCACCAACTAGCCATAGCTATACACGTACACAAAAAATTTGGTTCAATTTGATGCATAATTTCATACACTTTTTTGTCGGTACAGTATTAAAAATGGCACGAAAATCGCGATTGCAGCGACCCTTCCGACGGAATATTTCAAAATTGAAGGAGGCCACAGCCAAAAACATTCACAAAATTTTTGTTTCAATTCTATGAATGCATTCTATGATACAGGATAATGAGGAATTTGCACATGTCGGGAAATCAATCAGCTGCATGTTTTTCTGGTGAATACAGACTCATACATTCCAAAAATTTCATCGAAAATGTAAAAAAATTTGATCAAAAGCTTTTAAATTAAGCTTAAAGTTGATAGAAAAGCGCGCGACTAGAAAACGCTGCGTAATTGGCTGTGACGTCATAGTTCACGATATCCCAGTGGAAGGCGAAACGGAGAAAGCAAGCAAACGATTTTATGTTTTTATAAACCTGTATTTTTCAAGCATTTAAAATTTTTCTTACATCCAATTTTATTTATTCTTTGATCTTTAATAGATTTCATCAATGTATCGTAATAATGGAAATAAAATGGAATTATTTCCGACATTAAAGAAAAGTTTTGATTTAAAAAGAAATCAGCTACGTTAGTCTGTTTCTTTTTAAGAAATTAAAAACATAAATTCTCCTTGTAAAATATTAGTTAAAGCTTTTTTAATGTTACAGTTCGGAAAAATTACACGCACACACATACACACATGTATATATAACAATAAAAAATAAAACAATTGTCTTAAATCTGCACCAAGGCAATGCGCATATTTGAGAGGGCCTATCATGTTTTTTAAAATCTAAAAGATGTTGTTATCGTGCATAAATTGCTTTAAAACATTCAATTCTTATGATTGCCATTTGCCACAAAATACATTTTTTTTTTTTTTTTATTGTTTCAAAACAACCTGCGTGGTAAGTTCCTAGTAGAAAGGTTACTATTTGGAAATAGTATTTGTCCTGATCTCTAGGTTAGATATGTTTTTTTTTTTTTTCAATATATTTACTATACAATGAATATTGAACTAAAAAATATACATTAATTTTTTTTCGCTGGTCTAATTTCTGCATTTCTTTGCAAGTCAAATTTTAAAAGAAACTCAAATTTAAATGTACACTTAAATGCAAAATAACCTGGCTTCAGAATCAGATAACCTTGAATATAAAATCAAAAAATATTTTAAAAAAATAGAGGTAAACAAAATCAGAGCACAAACATTGGGTGCAACACTGATTTTAGAATCCATGGTGCACAGATCACTATCTTGATATGCTCTCTAAAAAATTGATCTGTGCAGTTTTCTCCCTGCTCCTTCCCCTACATATTTGTACATTGTACCATGTCGAAATAATTTTATGCAATAAAGAACAAAAGTAGTCGTAAATTATCTTGGATTCCATCATGTTTTTCTATTTTTTCTGGTTGCAGTATGTTTATAAGTAGCATATTTATTTGTGCCATTCAGTTTTATATTATTGCTAATAGAAATTTGACAAAAGTTTACTGTTTAGTATTTTTAAACAGAAAAGTGACTGGCAGTTCAAAGAAAATGAGCAGTTATAAAACTGATACTACTGGCAACTGGCCAGTAATGAAATTTCTCAGTTTTGCCCTTTATTAAGGGTGTTCTGAAATCAAAAAGAGCAACTTTGTGACATATGCTTTAATTTATTTTTGTTCGGAAATGCATGAAAATAGCAGGTGTTATTATCCAGAAACTGTCTATTTGCAATCAGTTTTCTGTTTTTTTTTTTTTTAAAAACACAATAGATTTTACATAACAAGCCTTCAAAGTTGACACTTTTGAGCCTTTTTCCCGACGAAAGCAGAAAAACCGGTCGAAAAGAAGGAGAAAAACGGGTGATCACGTGATCGAAATAACTTAGAACTGGATAGGTAATTTAATTATCATAAAGTGGGAAAATAAGTTCGATTCAAAATCGCTTCCATAGTGAGGCATTCCAATTTTATATCTTTGTGTTAAAAAATGAATTTGTCAATGTGTCAAAACGTTTTGCGCTTGTTGAGCGGAGCAGTTGAGAACACCCTCAAGACTGTTTTCAGCTGCTCTGCAGAACAAGCGCAAAATATCTTGACACATTGACAAATTAACTTCTTAACGAGAAGATATAAAATTGGAAAGCCTGACTATGGAAGCGATTTTGAAACGAGCTATATTTTCCCTTTTTTTGATAAATAAAAAATGCCTATTGAATTATAAGTAATTTCTACCATGTGGTAAACACTATTTTCACCTCTTTTTGAGTGGTTATACTTCTTACTAAAAGAAATGCGGTTTAAAATGCTCATTTTGACAATATTTTCTAAATAATCTACTGTGTTTGCCCCCCCCCCCCCCCAAAAAAAAAGAGCGAGAGAGAGAGAAAATGAGTTTGATTATATAGTTTCTGAATAGCAAAACTTCCTAGTTTCATGCATTTCCGAACAGAAGTAAATTAAAACTTGTGTCACAAAGTTGCCATTTTGGATTTAACTGTGTGTGCGTTATTTTTTTTTCTTTTTTTTTTAAGCAGGATTTTAAAAAAATCTTATTTCCTAATCAATAAATCGGAATTTTGACTCATTTTTCAATTTGAAAATATACCAATTTCAGGTATGATTACGGAAGCGATTCGTAACTGAACAAATTTTTACTTTTTCATTAAATTATTTATTTAAATCTTGATCTATAAGTGATTGTTGTTTCATTAAAGCAGTTTTTTTTCCTGCCTTATAAGGCCGGGAAATTTCTTTCTAAACATTAACTTAACTGCATTTTTCTGCTTTTACACCCCCCTCCTCCCCCCCCCCAAAGAAAGAAAATAAACATGCAATACATTGTTACTGTATCACTTCGTTCTTTAAGGGAACACCGTTATACCCTCTGTTTCTCAAAACAGCATTAATATCTATATAATCTGTACGAATTACCATCTACCTTGAGTGTCTTATCATCTGCTTAGAAAGTACCCCCCCCCTCCTTTTTTATTCGACTACACCACTGCATATAAATTTGCTTTATGGTCATTGTGATAACATATAATGGAAAAACACTGGATTTAAAATAATTAAATAAAAATATTAAATAATATATAAATATATTATTATAATATTATTTATTTAAAATAATTAAATAAAAATATTAAATAATATATAAATATATTATTATAATATTATTTATATAAAATAATTAAATAAAATCCGCAAAATAAATCATTGCATCTGTTTCAAATAAGAAATTTAGACAATATGTCTTAATTTGCATACATGTACTAATAATTAGACAAAGTATTAACAAATATACATGTTTATGATGAGAGTATAATGTCAGTCATGATAATTAATGCAATACATATGAATTTTATAACGGGATAAAAAGAAAATCGGTATATCATGATCGCAATCGCAGTAATCAACACAGTCCTTCCGAACGCGTGTGTGTTATCATGAACGATGACATCACAACCGACGGCGTAGGAAAAGTTCCGTTTTCGCGACACGGCAAATAGTGCCATGTAAACACCGTTGTAAATCAATAATTACAGTTCAAAAAAAAAAAAAATTTCACTGTCCGTCATAACTTTTAATTTTCTATTGTTTTTAGCTAAAATTAGAAAACGTGAAAATTCCTCATTGTAGAAAAGATGATAGATTGGTATCTCTTTGCAAATTTTTTCTTTGCTTAGCAATGTGTGTTATAAGATGGCAAAATGAAAATGTCGCAAATTGGTCATGCTTAATGGTTTTAACTCGATGAGCTACCAGAAAAATATTAATAAAGAATATCTTTTTGAAATGGTAGAACATTAAGTTGTTACAATAAAACTTTAATTATTAATTTTCTAATGTAGTTTTTTTTTTTTTTTAATTGCAGAGCTGAAGGGGACACAGGAAGAGAAGAGAGGTACACTCTTACCTTCCAAAATGCTTGAAAATATGGAAACTTTGATCCCTTTGGGCTAATTTTAATCATTTGGCTTAATTACTTTCATGGGGGGCCCTAAAGAGGAGGGCCCCGAGGAAATTATAAGTCGTTTATGTGTATGATGACACAAAATTTTATGCGTCACAATTTACTTTTTTGCTGACATTCATAGCTACTTCAAGTAATCCACACACATGTGAACTGAAGAACTTTGCTAGCCAAATACTTTATTATTTTACAATTTAAGGATGTTGAAATTTATATAATATTTAAAACAGATAATTTCATTCCAATAAACAAGATTTTTTTAGAAGTAAATTACTGTCATTATTACATTATATGCACTATGAAGACTATGTTTTAAATTATTGCATAAGAAAACTTTTTTAACTAACAGAATTTTAAATGTCATGGTTGTGAATACAATTTTTGGTACTACTTCATTATTTCATCGACCAATTTCGCCAAATTTTACAAATCACCAAACTAATAGCCAAATTTTGCATATTGACATAATTTTTATTTTAAATAACGAAAGAACAAATAATTTAGTAAAACATTCATAAAAATACAAGTAAAAAACAATTGATGACTTAAAAATACCTATTTCGTGTCTAATATCATTGAATGTGACATACACGATTAACCATTATTGGAATTTAATCTTGTAATTTGCCGATAGTTTTTTGGTTGATGGTATGCAGGTGATCGTACAGGCAAACCCAGGGAGAGAGATCGAGAGCGCAGAGAAATAAACTCCAACATAATTGCAGACAAAATAAGGTGTTTATTTAGAAGATGAACGATGGAAGGTTTACAATGCTAAGTCGCTAGCAATACGGGAAATCACATCATTTGCCCACAGGCACGGCATTAGCCGGAGAGGGGCACAGCGCCCCTTTTGCATGGTGTTACATGGCCGATGGTCTGAGCAGAAGTGAGCTACTGAGGAAGGGAAGATGTACAGCGCTACACTTTTTTTTAGCGTCAAGGTTATGAGAATCCGTTAATGCTTAGTAACAGGGAATGCTGGGGTTGCTATAATATTGCAGTCCTGTGGTTTTTAAGGAGTGTCGATTGCATATGCACGTGTGCTTCCAGATACTGAAAGAATTACATGCCGAATGATTCATGACATCTGGGAGATTTTAAAGATTAGCTGAGTGCATGAGAATGTTAACGGATAAACGTATTATAAACCACAGTTGCTTCTATTTAACATGGGAAAGAATGCAGAAATGTGCAGATCTAAGGAAGACTGACATTCGGTTAACTTTTATTGTGACGAGAAAAGAATTAACAGATCTTTCTCAAAGTGATAAAAATCCAAAACTAAGATTGGGAATGAAATGGTGTTTTTTTTATCATATGAAAGAGGATTTGTAAAGGAATTAATTTCACATACAAAGTTATAAAAGGGAAAATAACAAAGTACTGCTTTATAACCTTAAATGCAAGAATATTAACTTTAAGTATTTATTTAAGGGGGTTAATTTCCAGTTAAAATTTTGAAGTTTCGATTTTAATTGTTAAATTTCTAAAAAGGGGAGAAGACAAGATAATATGTGACAGAAACGCTGTCACATATCTCACTGCCAGCATCGGGGGAAAAAACTGCAATGTTTCCAATAAAGTTTTTTTTTTTAGCAACAAGCGCCGCACATCTTCTCTACTCCAACTACACAATCATAACACTAAGTACATACAATTGAAAGGAAAGATACATTTAAACATAAAACTGTATATATATATAGTATATTGCTTGCTTTTTGAAAAATTGTTTGGATTATGCCAACTTCTTTTTTTCTTACTCATTTTATAAACGTCATGACTTTAAGCGCTTTTCAAAAAGAACATGTCTTGGTGATCATTAGTCCTTTCAGTCCCAAGACAAATAATTAAAATAAATTTTTTTATGTGCATCCGGATGACTTAAAAAAATATTTTAGTTTAAAAGTGCTGGTACCAGCTTTTGTCATGACTAAAAAAATGTGAAGTTTAACTATAATAATAGCTTTTCAATACTTCACAGTGAATGCAAGCAAAAATTGAATTATATTTAGCACACAAATAAAAGATACACTGAACTATATGTATGATATAATGAGTACTGGATATATAATATACATTGAGAAAAGGAAAAAGATTTGTGCACACAGCACAGGACGTCAAAAAAAAGGGATGCAAAGCAAGCCCATAGACAGGCGGGGCTCTAAATCTTGTTTTTTTTTTTTTTTTTTTTTTTTGATAAAACAAGTATTATGGCATCAGTTTAGGACTTCAGCCCTAGAGGAGGAGGGAATTGTGAGACTCACATAGCACGAAGGTACATGAGTCCCTGCTCCCCCAAGATCATAATGATCTTCCAAGGAGCACACGTCAAGTAATCGAAAAAAACTTTATTTGTGAATTGAATTGAAAAACAATTCAAGAGTATTCGATAACATAATGAAGTTGGAGACCTAAGGGCACTAGTTTTGAACGGAAACCAGCTTCAGGAAAGGGAATAATTGAAAAAAAAAACAACAAAAGGCAATTCAGAGTGACACAGGAAAACTCATTATTTCTAAACTACAACTGCAGCTAAATCAGAAGGTAAAAGTAATTTATGTTGTTACTAACTATATCTATCAGCATTATACTAACCAGTTTGAAGTAAAATGTAACTCATTATTTATTCAAAGGAAATGACTAATCTTTTATATGTGTAACTGGGGTGTGTTTACTATTATTACAAACAAAACTGCGTCTGACAAGAGGCTTTCAGTTTTAATTCAGGAAAAAACCTGTGAAGTAAATGAGTTGAGAAAAACAACTTACTAAACAACAAACAGAAGTGTAAAATGTAACTGAAGAAAGTGAAATAATTTTGAAAAAAATACAACCTTAATGTGAAACGAAAAGAAGTTATGTGAAGAAGTTGTTACTTAA
This sequence comes from Maratus speculifer, assembly GCA_964019185.1. Classification (NCBI taxonomy): domain Eukaryota; kingdom Metazoa; phylum Arthropoda; class Arachnida; order Araneae; family Salticidae; genus Maratus; species Maratus speculifer. The sequence continues at coordinate 7,537,824 of CAXHSM010001557.1, forward strand.
ATTAATTACCTCTTTGTTTTTTTTTAAATAAAGTGAAAATGACATGAAGAATCATGCCATTACCAACAATGAGATGTAGAATTTGAATTAGATGAACAAACTACGTGTAAAAATCTTTATGCTGAGAACTTATGTGTATGAAAAGAGTATTACTGGAATGAAATTAAAACAGAAATGAATTTTATCAGCCTGATTCGAAGAAAAGAATGCAAATCAAAGATTCAATGCATAATTTTGATAGGAATAAATGGCTCTAGGTTTGTAAGGATAACACTGTGTATAAATGTATAACTCGATGAGCAAAGCCAAAAAACAGCTGCCAATGCCCCAGAATGTGTGAAGAAAAAAAAATCCAATGACGAGTTTTCTTTTAACAACTGAAAGTGATTTTTTTTTTAAATTCACTATAAGAAACTTGTAAAATGTGTTTTACTTTCTATGAACTAATGCGTTACATATTCTCTGAACAAAGATGTGTATTTTCAATGAACTAATGTGTAAACAATCTATGAACAATAATTAAAACTTCAACGAACTAAAGTGAACATCTCTATGAACTACAATGTAAAACCATGACTGAAAACATGTATAACATCACTATGAACTAATGTGTAAAAACATCGATGAACTAACGTGTAAAATTCTGTAAACAAACATGTAAATATTCTATGAACGAATGTGAAAAATCGATGAACTAATGTGTAAAATTTCTATAAGTAAACGTGTAAATATGCTATGAACTAAGTTGTTTATTCGGTGAACAAAAATGACCAGGAAGAACAAGGGTTTTTTTTTTGTTTTAACAAAAATAAATGTAACTAGTTCCCCATGTACAACACGAATGGAAAGTAAAGCTATGAACTAGTGTAACATCAATGAACTAAGAATGTACGATGAACTCCTGTGTTTTTTTCTATGAACAAAAATCTCATGTGTACCAGGAACTAATACATTATATGCCATAACAAAAACAAGTCCTTAAAATAAATGATGTAAATAATGTGTATTTATAACAATTTAAACTTCAAAAGAGAAAAAAAAATTTAACTTACATAATTTACAGCCTTTGGTTATTTTTCCAATAAGTCACATTAGTGTGAAGAAGTTTACTTTTACCTCAACAGTCTATTTGTTATTTTTGTAGTTGTACATTATTAGTTTTTTTAGATACAAGTCAATTCACATTTTTGTTACACCATTCATTTCAGGTTAAAAAAAAAATAAACAAAAAAATTTAAAATTGCTCCACACATGAGTGTACGGTTGGTGAGGATTCCTTTTTCATTTGATTGTTTAGCCGGCAAGCAGTTACATGAGTAAGGTTTAGACATATGGTTGAAACTTTCTGATGCGGGTCATTAGATTGTGTTCACACGGTTGGTATTTTTATTGAAGGTGTACACGTTAACATCAAATTCCTTTTTCTTTTATTTTACTCTGCGGACAAAACCTGTTTTTGTTTTACATAATTTTACACTCATTCATGCTGGGTTTGTTTGCATTTTTTTTTCTCTTTTGAAGTTTCGATTTTAATTGTTAAATTTCTAAAAAGGGGAGAAGACAAGATAATATGTGACAGAAACGCTGTCACAGATGGGGTAACCACAAGTAGTACCCAATTTTTTTAGGCACAGATGTCATATACGCACCACATTTGCACGTGTTTTCCCTGCCAATTTGGTATAGCACATCTGTGCCAAGGAGAAGATCCGTTATAAGTTTATAAAATTGTTAGCGAAATAAAATGGGAAAAATGAAAGATTTCAGTGAAATGTGCTGATTAAATAATGCAACTGCACGCATTCAGTATGGCTATAAGTATTAATATTTACAATTCATTGTGAAAATTATATTTATTATTTTGTTACTTTCTTCAACTTCAATAAAAGAAAGAATTGTAACCGAAATTTTTTTCCACTTCCAGTTCTCGATGGATTTACACGTTTTAGGGCGAAAAGATTCAAAAAACACGTTTTTACAAAATGTCTGTCTGTGTGTGTGTTCGTATGTCGTCACTCTACCATCAAAAAGTGTATAAAGATATGCATAGAATTGGACCAAACATTTTGTGAATGTTTTTGGCTGTGGCAAGCAGATCCTCCTTCAATTTCGAAATATTCCATAATATAATTGTATTCAAGATGTGACTTTCTTTTTCTGTTACCCTGTATACAGATGTGAACTGCACCGAGTGCAAAGTTGATACATACATGCAATATGTATGAAATTTAGTACTCTAGCCACTTCACGCAAAAATATTCACACAAAAAAGTTCTATTGATAGGCAGATTGCCCCCATAAAGTAACTAAGATACTCTATAACTAAAATACACTGAAAAAAAAACGTAATTTGTCAACATATTTTCTGGCTACCTGTTCACTCTCATTTACACAAGCCTGTTTTTTTTCTAGCATTTGTATATTTTAATATTTATTGTAATACTATTTATTTATTTTAATTAATATAATTTCGTATGCAGCGTTTTTTACAGTTCCGTATATTAACTTTCGCTTTCTTCTGTTGAGCTGATCCTTCGATTTATTAAAATTCACATGTTGACTGTTGTACACCAAAAACTAAACAGGATACTTTTTTTTATCAAGTGCCAACTGAATGTGAAGTTTGATGAATTTTATTGCAAAATAAAATCTTAAAAATACTCCATCTGTAGGGCGATTTACACCAAAAACTAATCATCAGATATCTATTTCAGAGATTAACTAAATCTGCAGTTTTTGAAAACTTCGTGCATTAGTGCTTCAGTTAGATCTATTGCGATAATTGCACATAATAAACCATTGCAGAGCGACCTGCTGAGCGATTCTTTTGTTTTATCAATAGCAAAAATGTAATTAGCATTATGTTATATAAAATACTAACTAAACCTAAAGTTTTTTTAAAGTCCATGCACTAGTTCTTTAGGTATGGCTGTTGTGAATAACTCACGTATAGCTGTGCCATCTGTTGAGTGATATGCAACAAAAACTAATCAGATCTACTTTATAGTCTAACAGAACCTGAAGTTTTGTGGAATTCTATGCATTAATTTTTGAGATAGAGCGCCTTACAAAATTTTTGTCACATACGCACAGACCTTTTGTGAAAACATGTGTTTCGGATCCTCTGATTTCTAAAACGTGTGAATCCGTCAAGCACCGGAATTCGAAAAAATAATTCGATAGAAATAAGTAAAAATGTTTAGTGGAAGAAAAGTAATCAAATTATTGATCCCGTTTTAATTAATTTGTAATCATAGCAGAATCACTTTTTTTAAGTGTGTAAGCAGTTATATACTTGAACACAAAATATTACAAAAAACAAAAATATATAGTGTCCATTATGAAACTACCCTACTTAAATTTGCCTGAAGACAAAACTATTGTTCGTAAAGTTGCAAAATTTTGTAAAAGACATAATAAAGAAATAAAAATTTCTTTAAAGCCAAAAAAAAAAAAAAAAATAATTAAAAATTTCGCCACCAAAAGTCATTTTTAATGAATTACACATTTAGCACTGTGATAATTTAAAATTTTATTTATTAACCTGACCAGATTCCAAAGACAGCATTTCAAGTCACATTCTTAGCATTTCCCAGAACATCAACTGCAGTCAACTTTCGAGCATAATACAGTAGACTGCCTCAAATCTGCACAGCTTGAGACCTGAGGTTGTGTGGATTTTAGAATTTTGCAGATTTCTGGTCATTACCTTGTTTACATTGTTTAAAAAGTAATTTGAATGTAATTAATAATGCAATCAAAGCTATAATGAATGCTTTCAATGTAATAAAATATTAAAATAAGTATGTAACAAACTAAAATAATAAAAACTTTTTCAGAAATAAATTCATAAGTCCTCCAAGAAAAAGTAATTAATGAAATATTAATGAAAACTAGTCGTTGGGGGCCACCGTAATACTTACTCATCATGGATATGTATATGAAAATAAAACATGTGAAAACTATTTATACAATGCATTGCAAATCATAAACAAAATTTAAATATTGTTAATATACATAGTAATGCTTTATTAAAGAACTGCTGATTACCGGTTTCGGCAAATTATATAAAACGCCAAACTACTCAAGTAGTACCGAACTGCGTAAAAGAAACATCCTTATAGCTCTAAAAATAATAACTCTATTAACTAACAATTAACTGCATCGGATTAAGCGTCTCATTTCCAATTAAAATATACCTCTGAATTGAAATTTGAATGAAATACAGGGTCATGAAAAATCGAAGAATGTCGAAAACAGGATTAAAAATATCTCGGCAACTAATAATCCGATCGACTTCGTTCTATATGCAAAATGTGTGTTATTTTATTGCCTTTTACGTCCATTCCTTAGAACAAAAAAATTCGAAAATTTTTATATACCTTTCATCAGAACGAATTTTTCGAGAGTCCGAAAAAAATAGTTCCGGATAATCGAGGTTGCTGATATTAAATAGGGTTCGTCCCATTCTTACATACTAACTACATACAAAATTTCAAGTCTCTATCTCAATTTGTTCGAGAGATAGAGCGTTTACAGACAGACGGACAGCAAAATTTTTTTTTCTAAAAATATGTTTTTCGGAATCTCCACTATCTAAAACGTGTAAATCCGTCAATAATTTTTTTTCGATTTTCAAAACGATTGCAAGACTTACCCTATACTACGTATGATGGGTAAGTAATATTATTAATGAAAATTAAAACGTATGTGAAATTGATTTCAAAATAAAACAGTCAGATTTTGTCCCTATATCTGAACTGAATGTTTCATTGTTTGCGTCTGTAAATTATGTGTGGATTTTTGAGAGTTGAAGATTTTAGGGTTGCAGATTCAAAGGAGTCTCTATTTTACTTACCCATCATACGTAGTATAGGGTAAGTCTTGCAATCGTTTTGAAAATCGAAAAAAAAAACTTTGACAGATTTACACGTATTAGATAGTGGAGATTCCGAAAAACATATTTTTAGAAAAAATTTTTTGCCGTCCGTCTGTCTGTCTGTAAACGCTCTATCTCCCGAACGAATTGAGATAGATACTTGAAATTTTGTATGTAGTTAGTATGTAAGAATGGGACGAACCCTATTTAATATCAGCAACCTCGATTATCCGGAACTATTTTTTTCGGGCTCTCGAAAAATTCGTTCTGGTGAAAGGTATATAAAAATTTTCGAATTTTTTTGTTCTAAGGAATGGACGTAAAAGGCAATAAAATAACACACATTTTGCATATAGAACGAAGTCGATCGGTTTATTAGTTGCCGAGATATTTGTAATCCTGTTTTCCACATTCTCGGATTTTTCATGACCCTGTATTTCATTCAAATTTCAATTCAGAGCTATATTTTAATTGGAAATGGGACGCTTAATCCGATGCAGTTAATTGTTGGTTAATAGAGTTATTATTTTTGGAGTTATAAGGATGTTTCTTTTACGCAGTTCGGTACTACTTGAGTAGTTTGGCATTTTATATAATTTGTCGAAATCGGTAATCAGAAGTTTTTTAATAGAGCATTACTATGTATATTAACAATATTTAAATTTTGTTTATGAATTGCAATGCATTGTATAAATAGTTTTCATATGTTTTATTTTCATATACATATCCATGATGGGTAAGTATTACGGTGGCCCCCAACGACTAGTTTCTTTTATGGAAAGGGCATCAAAAACAAATGCACTGGTCACACCAAATTCTTTAACGAATGATTTAATTTTCACAATTTTTTTTTCTCGAGTTGAGGTATTTTATTTCTGTAGTTGGACTTCTTTGCATAGCGTTAAGTCGTAAAAGACTATTTCTGTCTGTCTGTTTTCATCTCTCGCTTTCACTTTCCCTTTTATTTTCTAGGTTTTCACCAGTGTTCATGAATTTGTAATATTTGGGATTTGTAATTTATAACCAAGCTAATTATTATAAATTTAAAATTTAAAGTCTAAAATGCATTATAAGAGGCTTTGAACTATCTTCAAAAAAATTTTCAGCCTCATACATGCGACAGATTTCGCTAGTCAACATACATACACACAGAGAGAAAGTGAAACTTTTTTTAATTTGTATATATATGTATCTTTTTTTAAGAGGGACCTCGGAAAGTTTAATTGTACCATTGTATGCTGTGTATCACAATAAGCAACATTGATACTGACAACTATGAGATTTTTTATTTAATGTGCATTACAGTCCTGCATCAAATCAGGTAATCCGGTTTTAACGGATCACACCACCCGTGATTCGGATGGAATCTCGATCGGAAAGGCAATAATTTTTTCATTGCAAAAGTTGGGTTGACTCTAATTATTTCGAGTTGAGTTTTGATTTTCGTGGTTGGACTTAGTTGGCATTTTCAATAAAACAATTAAGTTGCAGTTTTAAGTTTATTTAAATCTCAATAAGTTTTTCCTCTCTCTCTCTTTCACTCACCTCCACAATGTTTATTAAATTATTTAGAAGTTCATTTCTTATTTTTAGAGTTTATTCATGTTTGAGAAAAAAGATTTAAATGTTAAAATTTGGCAGGCTAATAATTAAAATAGTAAACAAACCATTACTCACGTATTATGCAAAGTTGAAATATTAGTTACTTAAATGTATTACCTTTCTTAAACGTAAGGGACTTTTTACTCTTTAATTAATGTAAAAGATATTTACTATAAGATTCATTTGTATAGTCAAAGTTCTATAATCCGCACACCCATAATCTGCAATTTTCTATAATTCGCAATACTTTAGGAATGTAAACAATGAAATAAACTGTTAAGAAAATTTACAAATTCGTGATCCAAAAACGATTTTTTAAAACAAATAATAAAAGAAATGAAAAAAAAATCATAATAAAACATTAAAGAAAAAAGAGAAAAGGAAAGATTAAAAAGGATTAAAGAAAAAGAAAATATACTAAAAAATGTGTTTTAAACTTCTATATTTCATAGTTCTACTTATACAGGAGTCTGTACAGATTTTTCTCACAGGGTCCTGTTTTTATGAAATTGTGAATTTTTTTTCTTATATTTGTGAAAATTCTGGTCAGAATTTTGTAAATTTTAAAACATCGATGTCTTCAGGTTCTATTTTTAATACATATATATAAAGCTATGTAGTATGTTCTTTGGTGAGTTCAACCGCTTATTTACAAGCCATATTTATTATTAAAGGATTAAATTTGTGAAAATTCAATTTGAAGGTGAAAATATTCTATGAAAGGTCTATTTAAGAGGCAAATAATTTTGTGAAGAATCCTGTTTTGGGATGAAACATTTTGTGAAGGGTCCTGTTTGGGGATAAAATATTTTGTGAAGGGTCCTGTTTTAAGATAAATTATTTTGTGAAGGGTCCTTTAAAGGACCTAAAATTTTCGTAAATATATCCCTGTTATCTTAAACAAGAATTATATTTAACTGAATTATGACAAAATGTAACACATCAAAGCATTCATGGAAACATTCTTATAGGTGAATATGTAAAGATTAAGTCATAGAATGAACAATGTTAAAAGAGAAATTAGGAAGGATTCAATGTTTGAGGAGAGTATAATACATAATTATATAAAATTAAACATCAACAAAAAATGTTCTAATAAGATTTGTTGAATTAAAATTTTGAATACCTCTTTGTTATTTAAAAGTGCTTATATGCCCTCTTGCATGAATATATTCATGCATATGCTAATTGAGAATCCTGAAATAAATTGTGAAATATAACATAATTTGAAATATGCATAATTCATAATACTATTTTCAAAAGTGAGAAATGGTGGTTTTTTTATGTTTATAGGGACGATTTTAAATGTTTATAGGGAATAAAATATGACATTTTAATAACTCTTAAAATTAGTTAATAAAACATGTAACTAATTAACCATTGTCCTCTTTAATTTTATAAAACAGTAAAAATGGAAAAACAAAGGTGGGATTAAAAGTCAATGTAAATCAGAAAAAGCACTTGGTGAAGCCTAATTAATTAAAGGTGTTGACACATTTAATTAATTAAGCTGGCACATTTGCAATTCTGAGAATAAACCCCTAGCAACTCCATCAATGTGTTATTCTAGTGTTAATGTCTTCATTATTGCAATGTTTCTCATAATGAATCATAATTAGAATCCCAATTTTTCCATTTAATTAATAAATTTATTAAATTAAAGGTAAATTAAACAGCATAAAAACTAGTTAAAGACACTTAAAATGTGTAGCTTATAATTAAAATGCTTCACTATATAAAAGCCAATTTTGGCCAAAAGAGCCGGTTAAAACCAATAAAAGCCACCGGCCTGGCTTTTTTTAATTTTAGCCGGCTTTTTTGCAACCCTGATTTCATATCTATGCAGTGACTAATCTGTCCCAGAGTTTTTTTTTTAAGTTTTCGCTGCCTTCAGCGGAGGCTACCTTAGTTTAAAGTGATGTTTTTTTCTTTCCAATGGAATTCGGCATAAGATTGTGTAGTTTTGTAAATAAAGTTTAGAAATTCGCTTAAAATTACATCTTTAAGCTTATCCAGTTTACATATCTTAATACCATGAATATTTCCCTCTTTCATACTTGTACTTCTGGTATGTCTTTGCTTCTAGATGTGACAGTAAAGAACATTTAAGAGAAAGCTTAATCTATGCCAACATTTATTTCCAGAATCTTTACAAGGTTAAATAAGGAATCTTATTTATTGCACCACATTTCTAATTTTTGTGTATAAAAAATGAAAAAATTGTTAAACATAAAAATTTTCAAGTAGTTTATTCTTAGTCCCCTTCTAATATTTATCAAAAGATATTTTCATATAAAACATTTAAATTCAATTATTAGCAATTGGAATAAAATATACTAAATATTTATCGCTTATTTATTATTTTTAATTTGATGTTTTATTTATATTGCAGATGCATTTGTTTGAGAAATTCAATCTTGCCATACCATGAAGACACTTCTAAACACAAATTGCGTTTGAAGATTATGGATTCGTTTTTCCCATTTTTTATATACTGGCATAATAAACTGATTCTGTGAGATTTTCTAAAACTTCTGGATTATTTGAAACAGTGGAACTGTGTTTATTTTCTTCGCAGGCTTTCATATTGGATTAAATTAGGATTATTATTAGACAATTTTTATAAAGCTATCAAGTGCTTGGAATTAATATATTTTTAAGAAAATGTCAATTTTATTATGATGGTAAAACTTTAATACGCTGTTTAGAATTTTCTGCATTCTTCAAAGATTATATTTTCAGTACAACCATGAAAGAATCAAAAATTTTCTAATAATATACGATTATTCCAATTTTTCCATTTATCGTCAATACTCTATATGGAAGAGTATTAACTTTTGAATCTGATTTGAATACCCTTTTGCAAGAAGCTCTCAATTGAAAATGTGTTTCTATAAAATCGACTGAATTTCTGGAGGAAAGAGAAGCATTTCAAGATAAATAGATATAACTAAAGCATTCTTGTTCAATTCAGAATTTATTCGTGAAAAACCTCCTACATCTCAACATTTTTTTCATTCCAGTGTAAGAAGAAAGACAACTATTTATAATAGTCAAAAACCTCTTTTACTTGTGTGATATAAATAAAATGTCCTTTAGATACCTAATTTAACTTTGCAGCTTAGTCTTTCTTTAATGAACTTCATTAAAAAAATTTTACTAAAACATTTAAAAGGAAATTCAGTTTAAAATTAAACCATCATATTGGAAATAAGAAAAAACTATTCCATTTGGGAGATATGCAGAAGACGACCTTATAACAAATCTAATTTAAACATATTCATTAAAATTGACAGAAAAGTCTTTTGATTGCAAAGTGTATAAAAACGATTTTTTATGATGTCTAATTTAGAGAAGTGTCGTGTTCACACAAAAGAGAAATTATTCATCTGTGAACATTGCAATAAACAATTTTCTCGGGAATGTTATTTGGATGCCCACCTAAGAATTTATACCAAAGAGAGACCTTTCTCTTGCGAGGTTTGCAACAAAAAGTTTTCGCATAAATATTTATTGGATAGACACACGCGAATGCATACTAAAGAGAAACCTTACTCTTGTGAAGTATGCAAGAAAACGTTTTTGAATAAATCTTCTTTAGATAAGCACTTGCGGACACATACTAAAGAGAAACCTTTCTCTTGTGTGGTTTGCCAGAGAAACTTTTCCCGAAAAGATCATTTAAATGTACATTTGCGAATTCATACTAAAGAGCGACCTTTCTCTTGTGAAATATGCCAGAGAAAATTTTCTCAAAAATCTCCTTTAAATGTTCACATGCGATTTCATACACAAGAGCAACCATTTTCTTGTGTGGTATGCAAGAAGATGTTTTCTTTAAAATCTAATTTAAATAATCATATGCGAATCCATACTAAAGAGAAACCTTTCTGTTGTGAAATATGCAAGAAAACGTTCTCTCAAAAAGCTAATTTAAATACGCACTTGTGAATACATTATAAAGAGAAACCTTTCTCTTGTGAAGTATGCAAGAAAACGTTTTCGCTTAAAGATTGTTTAAATACGCACTTGCGAATCCATACTAAAGAGAAACCTTACTCTTGTGAGATTTGCAACAAAGGCTTTTCTCAAAAAGCTCATTTGATTAGACACCTGTTGTGCCATTCTAAAGAGAAACCTTCCTCCTGTGAAGTATGCAAGAAAGCGTTTTCTAAAAGAGTTAATTTGAGTAGGCACTTGCGAGTACATACTAAAGAGAAACCCTTTTCCTGTGAGATATGCAACAAAGCCTTTTCTCATAAAGCCCATTTGAATGCGCACCTGGTATGTCATACTAAAGAGTAGCCTTTCTCCTGTGAGATATGCAACAGATACTTTTCTCGAAAAACCAATTTGAATAAACATCTGCTGTATCATACTAAAGATAAACTGATTTCTTGTGAGATGTACAATAAAGGATTTAGAAATAAATATCATTTGAATGTGTATGTGTGAGTTTCTACAAAAAACTTTTCTCTTGTGAGATGTGCAAGGAATTGTTTTCTGTGAAATCTGCGTTGAATGTTCACCTGCCAATTAATACTAAAAGAGCCATTTCTCCTATGAGGTATGTAATTAAAAGTTTTCTTCGAAATCCCAGTTATCGGATTTATACTAAAGACAAACATTTCCTTTGTGAGGTGTGCAAGAAAGACTTTTCTCAAAAATGCCGATTGAATACATATGTGTAATTTTACACAAAAGAAATTTTTTTATCTGAAATTCGCAATTGTTTTCTCAATAATCTCATTTAATTAACCACTTGCAAACATTTTGTTAAAGTGAAACTTTTCTGTTGTGAGGTGAGATGCAAATGATTTTCTCACAAATCTCATTTAGATATTCACCCGTGGTTTCGCAAAAAAGAAAAACTTTGTTGTTGAGAAGTGTTCAAGAATAGATTTTCTCGAAAATTAAATTGGATGACCAACTGCAAATTTACATTGAAAAAAACTTTCTGTGAGATGTGCAACAGCGTTTTTGCAAGAAATTCATGCATAATATATCTGCATGCTTACACTCAGCAGAAGCCTGCTTAGTTGATAACAATGGGCTACCTGATGAATATGTTTTAAATATGCATCGATCAAATATATATCGATTCAAAAGTCCAGGACTTTTGTAACAGACCTGGCATTCAGTTCTTTTTAGTCTATTGTGTTCGCAGTGAAGACTTTTTCAGTCATATTTGAATTTAAATGTACATAGTCATTATAAAAGAAATTCCTTGTTTGTGAAATGATAAATTCTCTTTAAGAATATAACAAGATATTTTCTTTCTCTATTACAATTGTAAATATTTTGTTCATGCTATAGCCACTGGTGTTTATTAAAGTATTTTGATGTTAATTACTTTAAAATTTTGTCGTTATTTACTTTCAATTGAGCAAAACAAAATGTTTTGTTTTTAAAATATTGTAACATGCAAATTGTTAAACGCGTTCTTTTTTTTAAGATTTTGATTTTGATGTTCTAATCTGATCATAAGTCCACCCAGTGTCTAAAAAAACAAGCAGAGTCTATCCGAAAGCATTTTTCGGACAAACACTGCTCTATGCATTTGCAAAAAGCATTTTTCACAAATGCGAAAAATGCTTTTTATGAATGCATAGAAATATTCAAGGATAATTGTTACCCAAATGAACCATATTAAAATATGAATATTAACTGAAAAATAAATTTTGATATCCTACTGCACATCAGGAACCGAAAATTACCCTCATCTAAAATATTTATATATGTGTGTCTTTTTGTATGTACTAAATTTCATTTGCACGATTAAAGTCGTAATTGTATACGAATTTTCTTTAAACTCGCCCGATACATTGATAGCTTAAGAATTCGGTGGGGGTTGCATATGTGCAAAAAGTTCCCAAGAGCGTGGAAATGGAGAGGGTCAACTGTTCTACAATACTATGAATTTATAAAAATCACTTTAAAAGTCTTATGTGTTCACCTGCATTCTCCTTAACCACAATCGAAATTAAATGCGAAAATTCAGTATGTGTAAATTTTTTTAATTATCTTACTATATAAGTAGATTTGAGAATCCTGTTCTTAATTAGGATTCTGCTTTTGATTTAAAAGGAAATGTGTACGGATGTACCGTACATTAACCAGTTCTCAAATGTAACAATTTAAGAATGTACTTCGGAATTTATGTTTCTATAAATAAAACCGCATGTTGTTGTGTAATGTAAGTGTATAAATTGTAAAAGACATAAAAAGACAAATATTGGTTGCTTTTGATTAAGCTTATATGTACAAATATGTACTAAGTTACTTATATGTACTAATAAGATACATATAAGTATATAACTAATTAAATACTAATTGAAATTGAGAGGCTTGAAAATTTTGAATACCACCTTAACATGGCTCTGACAAAACCAGCTTTTTCGAATTGACAGAGAAATATAATCATTTTTTGTTATAGCAATTGCCTACAATTAAAAAACACCTACAATTAATAAAATTCTTACTACAGTTACATTACTATTGCAAGATTTTGCTCGTGAAAAATGAAAAAAAAATAATTTGACGAGTTTAAGAAGAACGGAAAATTGCGTCATAATTTTTGTATAGCAAAATTTCCGCATGCAAACGGTAAAAGAAATAAATAGCTTGACGGTATTTTTTTAAAAATTACTATTACGTCATATTGAAAATATAATGGACGAAAAGTAGGTGAATATATAACGATATGTGAGCTTGTAAAAACGTTTTGAAACATGATAAAAGCCAGACTATAATAATATTGGCATATTTTAACATTTTTAAGTTCTTGGATTTTGTTTTCGCCATTTTTAAATCTATTCCATATATATATGCATATGTGTGTGCGCGTATATTAGAATTTTCACAAGGGCTCTAGAGCTTATTCTTAATGATGGAACTGGGTTTATCTCTAATCTTGATTTAGTTTTTGTTGGTGAAATTTGGACCTAACATCAAAAGCTACTTCCACCTGTAGGCCGAGCCGGCAGGGATCTTTTTAAATAAATTTTTAAAAAATTCTATAATTTTAACTTTTAAAGCATCGGACGGAGTAGGCGAAAAGTTTGTCTTAAAAATCTGCAAGAAGTATAAAAATTTTAATCATATCATCATGCATAGTGAAATTTAAACAATCGAACAAAAAAAAAAAAAAAAAAAAGAATCGAGTAAATATAAATTTTACTTACCTTTAAATGACTGTCTCCTTTGATTTGAGAATAAAACAACCGCCATTGTTCTCAATCGTAAATATTCTGAGTAACGTATCGCGCGTTTCTTTGCACGCGTGCGTAAAGACGATAATTTTATTGGTTATAAATGTTTAACGGAATATTTTCTGAAATTATCATTCCACTATAGGAATATTCCTTGATCTGAAGAAAAAATGAACAAATCGCAGTGAAAACGGAAAACGGTCATTTAAAATCAACGGGAAAATATGCGTCAATTTACAAATATTTTTGAAAGTGTGGCATCGACATTGTGATAAATCTGAATAATTTTTCGATGGTATTTATTTTTATGAGAACTGATACGAACGACTGCGTACTTCATCGCTTCATGTGTTGACCTGAAGACTCTGTGAAAGCATTTACCTGATAGCTTTGTAAGTATAGTTCGGGAAAGAAAGACTGCTGACTAAACTGACAACTTTTCACCAGGGCCGTAGCTAAGGGGGTGCTACGGGCGGCTCAGTCCCCCCTAAAACATTTTGAGCCCCTCTGTAAAAGATTCCAAGGTCATTACATGAATTTATGTTCCGAAAAATCCAAATAAAATTTTGTTCAAAAATTGAATTTAGTTTTGAGGACCTTTCGCAGTTTTGCAAAAATACTAAATTGTTACTAAAATAAGTGTTTCAACGCCTGTTCATTCTATTGGTGCATATGATGCTAACATACTGTTTATTATTGCCCTAGTTAACCACTCGAATTTTTCATCATCATATTCTTTTCTTAGTATAAAATGAATTTATTACAACAGTTTAATGAGAAACATAGTAACTACAGTGTGAATAGGCACTAACTTATCTTTCTGCATGAGAGAAAATATGAGCCCCTCCTATATTTTCTTCAGCCCCAACCCTACATTTTCTTAAGCAACCCGGCCTATTATTCACTTCTAGCTAAATTGTACACGGATCATGATCAATACGCGTCTCTGCAGTGATATGAGATGCTCTATTATATGAGACATAAAACAGGAAGATTCGCACACTATTTAATTATTTGTTTTAATTATTATTGTCATAGTTTTCTTTGAAGCGGAAGTTTCATTCCATTGCGCTAGTTTTTGACAGAGCCTGTCAGTCTATCCGTCTGTCTGCCTGCGCTCTAACACCTGTAAATATACTCAAATTGCCCTGAAATTTTTGTATCCAAGTGCTCCAAGTTGCTCCAAGTGAGGTGGTGACTTCATGATTGAGGAGGTTAATGAAAAGAACAGAATCTCTAAATTATATATAAAGCATAAATTATTAAAATTTTTTTATAATTGAAAAAATATAGTACAATTAAGTATATTACTGAATCAAGAACTATCGTTGGTATTATTTACATATTTAACCCTTTCACCGCCTTGAGGTTTTTCAATTTTCTTTCCGATAAACATTCTTGTAAATATTCGCAGTTTCTTTCACTGAAACCTGCTCCCAGATGACCAAGTATCTCGCGCATTTTCAAAGCAATTTTTTCCCCCCAGACAAACTTCCGTGCATAGCTAGCTTGCTTTGTTTGGAAGGAGGGTGAAAATACAATGACTGTCAGTAAGTAGAAGGATTAGTGTATTGCACTGAGAGTGTCAAAATTACTCTTGAAACTTGAGACTAAAAAACTAGGAAATATGTTTTCTATTGCAACTGTGTTTGTATATTGATTTAGACTTACAGATTCAGAAAGTACTTTGAATTATACATGAGTGGTTTTTGCGTTCACAAAATAATTACGTAATTTTATTTGTGTATTAAAAATATAGCAAGTATTTTATCTTAAGTTTTCACATTTTTTATTTGCAGAAATGAAATTGCATATAACATTTTTGCTAATGATTTAATCTTTCATTGATTGTGTGTATAAAGAAATCTTTACAAAATTCATTGAAATAAATTATACAGTATTTGGAATCGATAGAAGTAAACAAATGGATCGTTTTAAAATAACTCTTTCATTAAAATTTAAATATCTTTTCGCGAGAAGTTAGAAATTTCAATATTTGTTTAATTGTAAATGCTCATTTATTTTTTATTTGAAAAAAATATTTATTTACTCAAATTATAGCACTTTATATGTTTATAAATCGCAATAACTAAGTTTTTTTTAAGTTTTAAAATATATTTTTATGATTAAGGGTGAAACATGAAAAAAAAAAAAAGATTTATGAATTTATATATATATATATTTTTTTTTCGTTACAGATTGTTTATTCAATTTCATAAATCTAATATATGATAAGTATTGTATATGTTATAGTATGAAATAATCATTTAGATTTCGATACAAAAGTCTTAAATATATCAAAGAATTGCTAATTTTATTTTTTAATTTTAGCATTTATATAAAAATTTGGCCCTCGATTTAAGAATTTATGAAAGATAATATTGGCTTAAGTCATTCGTAATCCAGCCAAAATCTTCGCTTTTTCAAAACATTTTGAACATTCAAAACATTTTTTACCTTATTTGCCATCAGAATATCAGTGATTAAATAAAGCAAAAAATGTTAGTCAGAAAAATTAGTACCAACAAGATCTAAGAAGTAGATGGAATTTGTCACAAAGTATTTAAATTTAAAAGAAAACCCCTGTTGGTTTAGCCTATAGGCGGAGGTAGATTTGGAAGTTAAGTGCGCATTTCAACAACTAAAAATAATATATGATTAGACATAAATCCAGTTTAACAATTTTATTTGGTCGCTTTTGAAGAATTTTTAACTTGATTTTCTATAAGAACAGTTTTTATCTGAATCATCTTAACAGAAATTCGGTTCAAAATGCCCACTTTGACAGCATTTTTTCAAATATATTCTAACAGTATGAAAAAATTGACCATTACGGCACATTATATATTTCCTAAATAAGAGAAACTGTCAAATAAAGGCGTTTGAGAGCAAAATTATATTTAAAAATGAGTCAGAAAATAAGCAATTTGTTATTTGAATAAATCTTCAATTATTCAATCACTTTCGCTTTGGAAAATTATGCTAAAAATGCCCACTTTGATAGCATTTTTTAAAAATATATTCTGCATATATCAAAAAACTGCCCAATAAGTCACATTAAATAGTTCCCAAAGAAAAAAAAAAAAAAGAACCTGTCATTTGGACGCGTTTAAAATCAAAAGTGGATTTAAAAATGAGTCGGAAAATAAGCAATTTTGTTCTTTGAATAGTTTCTCAATTTTTCAATTACAATCGTTTTGGGAAATTCTGTTCAAAATGCCCCATTTTCAAAGCATTTTTCATCACAACTATATTCTGCCTTTATCGAAAAACTGGCCAATATATCACATTACATAATTTCCAAATAAGAAAACTTGTCATTTGGATGCATTTAAAATGAAAAATGTGTCCGTTTAAATTCAAAAATGAATTTAAAAATGAGTCAGAATAAAGGCTGTTTGGATTTGAGATTTTTTTTTTCCACTCCCATTTTTTTTAATTTTATTTTGTTATAATGATTGGTTTTAAAAACCCTTCTGTGTGAAAGTTGTAGATGTTATTGAGAAGATGTAAAATAAATTTAATTGGTTTTGATATCTTAAGAATTGACGCAGTTACAGATTTTTTTTTGTTCACCCCCCTCCTTTTTGTTTTCGTTTTTATTTATTTATTTATTGCAATGAGAGTTGTTCTTATCAAGAACTTGTAAATACAAAAGTTTTATATAATATTAAGAACTTATATAAAAAATTTAATTGGATTTGATATTTGATTTTTATCTGAAGAATTGACGAAATTCTGAGTTTTTTTCTCCCAAAAACCCTATTTTTGCGCCGCTTGAGCCCATTTTTAATTTTATCAAAAATCTGTCATGCATAAACTTTTGGACCATTTTTTTTAGAATTAATATACATTTTAAACTGATTCGATATCTATTTTCATTAAGAATTTTTTTTTTTTTTTTTTTTTTTTTTTTTTTTTTTACAAAAATTTTCCTTTTCGAACCCCTTGGTCCGATTTTGCCCATTAACGAACTTGAACGAGATTTTATGTATTAGTTTGGAGGATATTTCAGTAGAATTATAGAACTTATCGTGTCTATATAAGTTTTTTACTTATGGTAGCTTTGGGGTCTAGGGGTCATGATCGGTGTAGATCTGTAAAAATTTTTCAGAAATTCCAACATAGGAGCGACCGCAATAGGTAGCATTTCATGCGAAATATACCTAAAAATTTTAGATATTTTCCCTCGTCCCTTCACACAAAAAAGTTTATAAACTGGTGTATTGTTAGGTAAACCGAAAAAATGGCAACATTGATAAAAATATTTTTTTAAGTATGTGAAAATAAAACTTTATGCATAAATATTTCATTCAACAAAAATTTGATATAGCTATCAAAGTACTTATTTTGAAATATTTATATTTATATAGAAAATCTATTTTATGTTTCAAGTAAAGCAAAAGCACTACTAAGATATTTGTACGATTCTTTTAACCCTTTCCGGCACACTGATACCTATTTTTAATTCCAAATTTGCGAACGGCGCCAATAATGTTTTAATAAAATTTTGCTTTTGCAATGAAATCCTAAATTAAGAGATTCTTAATTTCTAAAAAAGTCGTTTGTAAATTCCCACGATAGTCGATAATTTCTCATTTTAGTAACAGGATTTGACCATGCCGGAAAGGGTTAACAAGTTATATGGATAGCTTGTGGTTAGGAGAGTGACTTTTATATAATCCACTTTTAAGAAATTAAGTTATGATTGATACTTTCAAGGCTTATAAGCAGATAACATCATACCATGTTAAAAAATCCCACTTTTATTAACATTTAAAATAAATTAAAAATAAAACAACATTACATTTTTGCCCTTTTGCTCGGCGGTCAGGGGGTTAAGGACTTTTGAAAATTTTTGAAACAGATCCTTTGCGATACAAAAAAAAAGTAATTTACGTAAGTTTAATTTTATGCGAAATATTGTGATTTATATTAACTTTTTTTTTCACTCG
The DNA here is from genome assembly GCA_964019185.1 of Maratus speculifer. NCBI lineage: Eukaryota > Metazoa > Arthropoda > Arachnida > Araneae > Salticidae > Maratus > Maratus speculifer. Next base: position 7,556,471 of record CAXHSM010001557.1, read on the forward strand.
ATGTAAATGTAATTTCAAAGATACAATCCAAAATATAACTTTTCATGCAATATAAGGATTTTTGAAATGCGCAAGTGTATATTAACATATATATGCTCGATATTTATCATATGAGTTCATGAATTCAAAATATCGAAAAAGAAAAAAAATGATCTGATCGTTTGTTATACCATTTAGTTAAGGGCACATGAAATATAAAATGGTTATTTTTGAATTATCGGCCTAAAATCTGAGATAAAAGTTTATTGTGCCAAATAATTATGACTTAAAAGATCATGGTGATAGAATCGTTTTAAAATTATATATTTTAAGCACTGGCAGATGTGTGTATGCATATACATATATATTTTTCTTTTTTAATGCTTTAGTACATTTTAAAAAAAATCTGTTTTAAGTAAACAATTAAAGCTCTTTAAAAATTATGTAACTATCTTGTTACTTTGAAAATATCTAACATTATACGTCTAAGTGTTTTTTAAGTACAATATTGCATTCTCATTTTTTTTTTTTTTTTTTTTTTTTTTTTTTTTTTTTTTTTTTTTTAATGAAATATTTTTATTTTTATTTATTTTAAGCCAAAATGAAAATTGCTTCTTATAATTCTCAAAAAGCATGTTTCTGACACCACAAGAAATTTTAAAGTGATAGATTCAAATGTTCTTTATTTTGTTTTCTTTTTAAATGTACCGAACAGATATATTGTTCAAAATATACGCAATAAGTTAAATATTTCTGAAAAGTAAATTTATGCATGAAATTAATTTCGTTTGATTTGTATATGAGCTATAATGTGTATATTTACTTTTAAAAAGTTTAATTATTAATAAAGTTTAAAATTTTTAAGCAAATGCATGATGTTGATGTTAAATATTTCACAAGAACTGCTTCATTTTACTTTACGAGATTCCTATGTACCCTTAATGGTAATGTTAAACATACACATATAAATGTTATTAAAAAGTTTGTTACTTGTTATACGGTAACTGTTTGATTTTTATTTCGTAATAGTCTCTGTAATTTATTAATACTCTTTTCCAATCTCAGAAAAAAACAAATAAATAAATAAATAAATAAATAACGGAGAAATTAAGGAATCCATGAAATTAAAGATACTAAATGAAACATATTAAGTACAACATGCTTTGAAAATATCGAATAGTAATAACAAAAAATGCAAATTAACTCTGTTTAAAATGCACTTTTCCCCCTGCTATACTCAAATTCGTGCATAAAATAATGAAAATTATGTTTAGAATACTAAACTATCAAGGGACCTTTTTCTTTCCTTTCTTTCTTTTTTCTTTTTTTTCTTTTATTTTATTTTATTTTATTTTTTTGTAATACAAGTTTTATATTTTACATTTCATTTCCTTTGTTTTACACCAGAATTTAAACTGAATAAAAAATACATCCTCATTAGAATTAGCTTATGAAATTTATCTGAACAAACACTAAACTTAATCTAATTATTATTTCTTTTAATTTTTTTAGAATTATACTAACTTTCAAACGGAATAATAACACGATTTTTCAATTATTTCTCAAATTTTTATAACTTATAGAGATTTCTTATCATTCTAAAATAACTCTGAAAAGAAATATCCTATTTTATATTAAACATATAAAATAATACAAATTGCTTAATTATTTTATTTTTTTTAATTTTCTTTGCACAGATGTTTCAGTTTGCAATAAGTCAAATAATAGAATGTATGTGCAATGGAACTAGAAACACCCGATTTTTATTATTATTGTTATTTTTAAACAATTTCAGAGCATACAAATAAAATTTATAAAGTTTTATTACATCAGTCGTATTTTATTGAAGGGGGGAGGGGATATACAAATGCTTTAAATATTTGGATGTTAGCCTCCGACGATGTTTTTCTTAAAACTAAGGGAATGCCGTGAGTAAAATTGCAAAATTAAACAAATCTATGCATTTAGAATAATCTCAGCATTATTACAAAAGAGAAAGAAAGATATATCCTGCTAACACCTCATAAAAATTCATATTAAGATGAAATATAGTAACAAATAATTACATGCTGGAAAAATTCTATTCTTTGGATGTGCATACATTGATTTTTTTTTTCTAATATGCTTTATGCAATATAAAAATTATAAATGTTATTAAAATAGCAATATCATAATCATACATAGTTTGAAATTAAGTATAATAAAAAATCCCATTATTAAATGATACTTATATATATAGTATGAAAGTGAATATTAACATGTAAAATTAATTTCACAATTACATAATATTTTTTATACACTTCTATGATAATTTCTTGCTTATAATTTTCTCTTGTATTCCCGCCATATGAAAAAGCTACAATTATTATACCAATATTTTAGGATTATTTCAAACAGGATCACTCACTGTATGATTAATAAAATAAAAATAAAAAATCACTGAAAGTAGGTGGTATTTTAGTGAAGATTAATGCATCTTCACAGTGAAATAACTTCTTTAAGGGAGCACAAAAGGATTATAGTCAGAACCACTCATACTTGGACGCGCCCACACGTCAATCAACCAGTTTACAAGAGGGGAAAGAAGAGATAGGAAAAGCCGGGCATAACGTTTCACGAACAAAAACCAGTGTACGGAAAAAGCCGGAACAAACATTTCGTTGACATAAAATCCCTTACGAGAAAAGCCGTAGCAAACGATTCAGCGTAAGAAGGTGAAATACGGAATAAGCCGGGACAAACGGTTAAAGGGTTAACAATGGATATATTCAAGAATACCATGAAAAAACATGCAGTCAAAGTTCTATAATCCGCACACCTATAATTCGCAATTTTCTATAATTCACATTATTTTATGAATATAAAAAATGAAATAAGCAGTTAAAAAAATTTGCAAATTAGTGATCCAAAAACATTTATTTTAAAACAAATAATAATTTTAAAAAATCATAATAAAACATTTTTTTTTAAATACTGGGTATATCCACAAAGTAATTTCCGTTTCTATTTCTATTTCTATCCGCAGCAGCACTCCGATCGTAGCTCCGAGCATGCGCGTCAATTACTCTGACTGAAGGAGAAGAAATGTACGCCATTTTCAGATCGCTGATGCCGACGTGTTATTTGTAGTGCTTCTTTAGAATGTCAGCCTTAATTGAAAATGCCGCCGCTTTTGAAATCAGATCTGTGATTCGTTTTCTCAATGCAAAGAACGTTAAACCAAGTGAAATTTATCGGCTAATCTGCGAGGTGTACTGACAAAATGCTATGAGGGATTCAATAGTTAAAAGATGGGTCAGACAGTTTAATGAAAAGCGTGACGATGAAGAACGAAATGGACGCCCGTCTTTGGTTACTGTTGAATTGGTTCACGCAATTAAAGCGAAGGTTAAGCAAAACCACAAGTTTACAATTAGTGCTCTTGTTATGGAATTTCCGCAAATCTCGCGATAACTAATTCATTAAATTGTTACTGAAAAACTGAAATTTCGAAACACATGGTTGAAAACACAGGCGGCAACCTTCCATAAAAAATCATACAAAACCTTGTGGCACGCTACGACAAGTGCCTACAAAATTTCGGAAGCTATGTAGAAAAGTAATTTCAGAGTTGCATATTTTTGTACAATAAATATTATTCTTGAATCTGTACACGTTTTTTTATATAACCAAAGGGAACTTACTTTGTGGATATACCACGTACATCTTAACCTTCCGTCGGGTGCGTCGTTATAAAAAGTATAACACTCATTTTTTTCCTATAAAACAAAATTCTAGGAATTGTGAGTGTTAATAACCATTTGTGTTCATTTATTGGATTTCTTTACCTTATTCCTGAAAGTTATTTGTATTTCAGATTGCGCAATTAGCTACAACTGTCATTTTAACCTATTAACAATGCATAAAATGCGCAAGGTTTATTTGTAAACAGCCTTTAAAAAAGCAAATCTTATGCTTGATATGGGAAGCGACTAATATAGATGAAATACAGGACTAATTTTGTCGATCTGAAATAACTTAATTATTGTATAGTAATTTATTATTAATTTTTATTCTTTGAGATTGGAGTAGCAAATAGTTTTTATACATTCTAAACTTCTGCTTTAGTATGTTATAACAAAATAAGGGTATTGCCGAATATTTTCAAAAATTGTGATCAGAGATAACTTATACCATATTTTTAAGTTAAATCATTTGTAAAATTGAAATTGATTGTTAAAATAATTGATTGTTTTTCCGCCTGTTGTACAATTTACAACAAGCGCCCGCGCATGTGAGGGAATTTTGCGCGTCCGGCGAAAGATTAATACGATGCTCATGTGATTCTGTCACACTTGTACTTCTGGTATGTCATTGCTTCTACATGTGACAGTAAAGGACACTAAACAGAAAGCTTAATCTAAACCAACATTTATTTTCAGAATCTTTACAATATCGAATAAGGAAATTTATTTATTACGTCACATTTTTATTTTTTGTGTGTAAAAAAGGAAAATAAAGTTAACCATAAAAATTTGGAATGTAGTTTATTCTTAGTCCTAGTCTAATATTTTTAAAACATATTTTCATATAAAACAATTTAAATTCAATTATTTGCAATAAAATAGAATGTGCTAAATATTTATCAGTTATTTATTATTTTTAATTCGATGTTTTATTTATATTGCATATGCTGTTGTTTGAGAAATTCAGTCTTGCCATACCATAAAGACACTCCAAAACACAAATTGCATTTCATAATTATGGACTCCTTTCCCTCCACTTCTTATATACTGGCATAATAAACTGGTTCTGTGAGGATTTTTTAAAACTTCTGGATTAGTTTGAAACAGTGAAACTGTGTTTATTTTCTTCCACAGGCTATCATATTGGATCAGATTAGGATTATTAGAGAAAAATTTTTATAACGCTATCAGGTGCTTGGAATTAATTTATTATTAAGAAAATGTCAACTTTGATAGGATGGTGAAATTTTAATATAATGTTTAGAATTTTTCTACATTTTTGAAAGATTGTATTTTTAATGCAACCATGAAATAATCAAAAATTTTCTAATAATATACAATTATTCCAATTTTTCCATGTATTGTCAGTACTCTCTCTATATGGAAGAGTATTACCTTTTGAATCTCACTTGAATACCCTTTTGCAAGAAACTCTAAATTGAAAAGGTGTTCATTTTAATAAAATTGACAACATTCCGGAGGGAAGAAAAGCAGTTTAAGTATAAATAGATATAACTAAGTTATTCTTGTTCATTTCTGGGTTTATCCACCGAAAACCTCCTACGAATCGATTTTCTTTATTTCAGTGTAAGGAGAAAGACACTTATTTAGAATTGTCAAAAATCTCTTTTACTTGTGTGATGTAAATAAAATGTCCTTCAGAAACTTAATTTAACTTTTCAGCTTAGTCTTTCTTTAATGAACTTCTTTAGCAAGTAATCTACTAAAACATTTGAAAAGAAATCGATTTTAAAATAAAAATCTTCGTATTGGAAGGAAGGAAATACTATTCCATTTCTGAAATATGCAATAGAAGACTTTATAACAAATCCAATTGAAACAGACATATCCATTTTTATCAACGGAAAAGCCTAAAAGCTTGGGAGGTGTAAAAAACGACTTTTGTGATGTCTAATTCAGAGAAGTGTCATGTTATCACAAAAGAGAAATTATTCATGTGTGAACTGTGCAACACACAATTTTTTTGGAAATGTAATTTGGATGCCCACCTGCGAATTCATACTAATGAGAAACCATTCTCTTGCGAGGTTTGCAACAAAAGGTTTTCTCAAAAATCTTCTTTGGATAATCACTTGCGACTCCATACTAAAGAGAAGCCATGATAAAAAGTTAATTAAATCCAATTGATTTTTCAATCATCAGATTTTAAAATATTCACCTTTTATATAAACATTTTAATAACAATTTTAATTTTTCTTAAGAAAGGTGTTATAGTAAAAATAAAATACATTGACATGTTTCGGAACCATCAAATAAGTTCCATAGTCATAATATAAATAAAACAAAATTTAAAAATATTTCTCGGACAATACAAATGACACGCGACAATGAGATCTAAATAACAAAAAAAAAAAAAAAAAAAAAAAAAAAAAAAAAAAAAAAAAACACGCGCTCTATTGCAAAAAAAATAAATTAAAATATAGACCATGATCTAAATTTATAATGATTTTTTGATAACTAAAATGATTTTTAGTTAAGTTTTAGATCATGGTCTATATTTTAATTTATTTTTTTGCAATAGAGCGCGGTTTTTTTTGTTATTTAGATCTCATTGTCGCGTGTCATTTGTATTGTCCGAGAAATATTTTGAAATTTTGTTTTATTTATATTATGACTATGGAACTTATTTGATGGTTCCGAAACATGTCAATGTATTTTATTTTTACTATAACACCTTTCTTAAGAAAAATTAAAATTGTTATTAAAATGCTAAAGAGAAGCCTTTTTCTTGTGAGATTTGCATGAAAACGTTCTCGCAAAAAGCTCATTTAAATAAGCACTTGCGAATCCATACTAAAGAGAAACCTTTCTCTTGTGAGGTATGCAGGAAAGCATTTTCTGAGAAATCCTATTTAAATAAGCACTTGCGGACACATACTAAAGAGAAACCTTACTCCTGTGAGGTGTGCAACAAAGGGTTTTCGGGGAAATCTAATTTGAACGTCCACATGCGAATACATACTGAAGAGAAATCTTTCTCTTGCGAGGTTTGCAATATGCGGTTTTCGCATAAATCTTCTTTGGATAGACACTTGTGAATCCATACTAAAGAGAAACCTTACTCTTGTGATGTCTGCATGAAAAAGTTTTCTGCAAAATCTGATTTAAAGGTCCACATGTCAATTCATACTAAAGAGAAACCTTTCTCTTGTGAAATATGCAAGAAAGCGTTTTCTCAAAAGTCTCATTTAAACAGACACTTGCTATGTCACACTCAAGAAAAGCCTTTCTCCTGTGACGTATGCAACAAAGGCTATTCTCAAAAAATTCATTTGAATGGATACCTGCTGTGTCATACTAAAGATAAACTTTTATTTTGAGTGAGGTGTAGAATAAAGGATTTAGAGATAAATATCATTTGAATGTCCATGTGTGAATTCATACTAAAGATAAGATTACTAAAGATTTTTTCTTTTGTGTCGTACAAGAAATCTGCGTTGAATATTCACAAGCGAATTAATACTAAACGAAAGATTTCTCCTGTGAGGTATGTAACAAAAAGTTTTCTTCGAAATCCCAGTTAGCGGATTTATACTAAAGAGAAACCTTTCTTTTGTCAGGTGTACAAGAAAAGCTGTACACAAAAATGTCGGTTGAATACTGATCTGCAATTTTACACCAAAAAAAACTTTTTTTCATCTGACATGCGCAATTGTTTTCTCAATAATCTCATTAGAATATCCACTTGCAAACACATTGTTAAAGAGAGGCCTTTCTGTTGTGAGGTGAGATGCAATTGATATTCTCACAAATCCCATTTGAATATTCACCTATGGTTTCGTAAGAAATAGAAACCATGTCGTCTAGAAATGTTCAAGAAGAGGTTTTCTCAAAAATTAGTTCGTATGACCAACTGCAAATTCACATTGGAAAAACTCTCTATGAGCTGTGGAACTGAGTTTTAGCAGAAAATCCATATCAGATCTACCTGCATGTTCACATTACACAGAAACCTTTGTTAACAAAAAGGGTACTACTTTTTTTATCCCTTCGATCAAAAAACAATCGCATTCAATGACATTAAACACAATACATATGTTTAAAATGTCATCAAGTGGTTTTTAATTCCACCTTTTATTTGTATTTTTTTTTCAGGCTTTACTGATTTATTTGTTTTTTCCGTTATTTAAAATAAAAACTATGTCAACATCTATAACTTGGCTATTAGTTTGACGATTTTTATAATTTAGCGAAAATGGTCGACGGGATAACCAAGTAGTACCACAAAAAGTAATCAGATGAACCTGCATTAAATAAGCATCATCATATCAACTCAAAATTCGAAGACTTCTGCAGCAGACTTGGCATGAAGTTTTTTGTTAATTTTTTCTTTATTGTGTTCGATGTGAAGATTTTTTTTAGTCAAATTGGAATTTAAATGTGCATAGTCATATCAACATAAATTCATTGTTTGTGAAATGAAAAATTCTCTTTAAGAATGTAACAAGATATATTCTTTCTCTATGACAATTGTAAATATTTTGTTCATGCTGTAGCCACTGGTGTTTAATAAAATATTTTGCTGTTATTTACTTTAAATTGTGTTCGTTATTTACTTTAAATTGAGCAAAGCAAAAAGTTTTGTTTATAAAATATTGTAATATGCAAATTGTTAAATGCGTTCTTTTTTTTAAGATATTTATTTTGATGTTCTGACCAAAAAATAAGTGAATCGAGCGTCTAAAATAATCTAGCTGAGTTTGTCCGGAAAATGCTTTTGTGAATGCGTAGAAATTTGCGTAAGATAATTGGGTACTACTTGGGTACCGCCAAACTAATAGCCAAATTAAACACATTGACATGAATATTACTTAAAATAACGAAAACACAAAAGAATTAGTGGAATTTTAATAAAAATACAAATAAAAAGTCGATATAAAACTCACTTAATGACGTTTTAAACACGTGTATCGTACTTAATATCATTGAATGTGACATTCACGATCATCCATTATTGGCATTTAATCTTATAAGTTAGAGATAGTTTTATGGTGGACGGGATATCCAAGTAATACCGATAATTGTTACCAAAATGAACCATAACAAGGTATGAATACTAGCTGAAAAAAATATTGATGTCTCATCGCTCATCAGGATGACAACAGGAACTCAAAACTACCCTCATCTAAAATGTTTATACATGTGTGTATGTATGTACTAAATTTCATCTGCATGATGAAAGTCTTAATTATGCACGAATTGTCTTTAAACTCGCAGGATACATTGAGATGCTTAAGATTTCGGCGAGATTGCAAATGGGAAAAATCTACCCAAGAAGGTGGAAATGGAGAGGGTTCAAAAACTTGAATACCGCCTTAACATGGCTTTCACTAAACCAGCTCTTACAATCGTCCGGGAAAAATAAACATTTTTCATTATAGCAATAGAGTTCATCAGTGGTGACGTCACAACTTCAGAAATTGGGTCAAAACAAACCACAGAGTTCAGAAAAGATAGAGAGGAAATGTGTTGTTTTATTGTGAAGCTAAAAATTCAACCCTAGCACTGTTTTAAACAAGTTACAATTAGACCCAAATACTTGCGGATCGCTTTTAAAACTTCACCCAGTTCAATGAATTAAGGCTTTGAACGACATCTTATTTCATATTGAAAGCCTTTTTGATTGTATATAGTGCATCTCTAACACACTCTAAACTTTCTAGGTTTATTTTGCTCACTTTCTATGGAAATGCGGGGTTGAGTTGTCTGTGGCGTCCCACTGATGAGCTCTATTGCCAACAATAAAATTCTTACTACAACAATTACGTTACTATTGTAAGATTTTGCACTGGAAAAATAGAAAAATTCAAAATTACGTCATAACATTTTTACAGCAAGATCTCCTTATGAAAACAGAAAATGAAATAACTTGTCGCATTTTAAAGAAAAAAATCAAATTTTACATTGGACATACATATTGGAAATATAATAGTCCAAAAGCAGGTGAATATGTAACGTCATATAAATTTGTAAATATGTATTGAAACATAATAGAATCCACACAATTTAAATATTGGCATATTTTAATATTTTGAAGTTGTGTGAATTTGCATTCGCCATTTTTTTAATCTATTCCATACATGTATGTAATGAAATATCGAGGTCAAGGTCTGCGTTTTCCCTGCATCTCATTTCCATTATTCCGATGCGGTGTCAAAGCCGTAGCTAGGGGGTGCTATGAGCGGCTCAGTCTCCCCTCCCCTGGAGAAAGTTCCAAGGTCACTAAATGAATTTTTGTTCCGAAAATGCAAATGAAATTCTGTTCAAAAATCTAATTTAGTTTTGAGATCCTCTCACAGTTTTCTAGACTTACTCAGTTGTATCTAAAAAAAGTGTTTCAGCACTCTCTCATCTTGATTGTGCATACGAAGCTAACATGGTGTTTAATTTTGCACTAGTTATACACTCAAAATTTTCATTATCATATATTTTCTTAGCATACAATAAATAATTACAACAGTTTAATAAGAAACATAGTACCTACAATGTGAATATGCACTCATTTGTCTTTTTGTGTCAGAAACAGCGAGAAAAAATTATGAGCCCCCTTCCCGTATTGTGTACTTCTAGCTACGGCCCTATGTGATCGTTAGAGCGGCAGTCGGCTGTCAGAGCGCGCGATTCAGTAGTCTTTCGCTGTTTCCCTGTATCCTATAGGGCAAATTGGGGAAATTTCATTAGTGGCCACTGGCCGGTAGGACTAGTTTTTTTAAGTGGCCATTTTCTTTAAATTAGTGGCCACTTTTTTGTTTAAAAATACTAAACAGTAAATATTTTATAAGTATTAATCTAAAACTTAGTAGCCCAAATAAATATGTTAATTTAAATATATTGGAACAAAAAAAAAGGAGAATCCTTGAAGAAATGCAAGAAAATTTTATTCCCTCCATAAGAAGAAATGGCCGGGAGGCCACTGAAAGTTTTTCACTAGCTCTTTTCAGGGGCGTTCGTAATTATGTAAATACATAGCACCTATTGTTATCGTTCAGTCCGTCCGTCTGTCTGTCTGTCCGCATATAACAACGCAAAAACTACCCAACTGAATCGTTTGAAATTTAAAATGCATAATTATGACATAATTTTGTCGAGTCATTTTAAATTTTATGAAAATCGGATGCATAGATAAATTACAGGGACAATCAAAAGGATTCCGTTACATTACGGTCAATGGGGAAAATGTTTCAAATGCATTTTAATCGTTTGAAATTTTAAATACATAATTATTACATAATTTTGTCGAGTTATTTCAAATTTTATCAAAATCGGATGCATAGTTCAATTACAGGGACGATCAAAACTATTCCAATAAATTACGGTAAATAGGGAAAAATGTTTCAAGTGCATTTTAATGGTGTTACACTCATTCGAATGTAATAAAATTGATATGCATCTATAAAGTACATTTTATAATATACATTTTGCATAATCTGTGGTGCAAAGAATATTTGCTATTGATTTACAAGGCCACCCAAAAGTATTCCATTGCATAATGGTATAGGGAGAACATTGTTACATTGTTTGGTGCGCATTTTAATTGTAATTATTTACAATTTTATGAGATTGATATATGGAAGTGATATTTATAAAATTCGTTATCGTACGAACGCATCTCATTTGCTACGCTTCACGTGCAATTCCCAACCTGTTTTCATTTACGGGCCCTGTAGCCGGTGGCTAGTGCTAATTTTGCCCTTTACTGTATCCCTTTTAGTTACGCCGATGCGGTTCACAGGGCAGACATCCTTCATAGATCAGGATTCGATAGGTCGAATTTCGTACCTCACAATTCATGTAGGTGTTTGCAGGCAAATAAACAGTCTATTGAGGGGACCTGGTTTATTAATCCTTCTGATACATGTCCAGTGGTGTAGTCGTAAAAAAACAGAGAGTATCCGCTCTAAGCAGATGGTATACCCTAGAATATATATGCCATAGCTTGCTTGGAAAACAGAGGATGTACGGTGTTTCTTAAAAAAATCCAGAGGACATGCGGCGTGTACCCGTGTATATCCTCCACTACATCCCTGTAAATGTCCTTTTGAAAAACCAGGCCCACCGTGTCTTGACTTAGGGATTCTAAATAAGTGAGTGCTTGGACCGTATGACTGTTGTAAAGGCTAGGGGTCCAAACAGGGTCGTAGCTAGAAGTGAACAATAGGGGGAGCTCAAGAGAATGTAGGGGTGGCTCATAATTTTCTTTCTCTCTCTCTCTGACGCAGAAAGATAAATTAGTGCATATTCACATTGTAGGTACAATGTTTTATATTAATATGTTAAAATAACTCCGTTTTATGCTAAGAAAAGTATATGATAATGAAAATTTTGAGTCTATAACTGGTGTAAAATTAACCATCATGTTAGTTTCATATGTACATATAGGATGAGGGAGTGTTGAAACACTGATTTTATTTACAATTTAGTAATTCTGCGAAACTGTGAAAGGATCTCAAAACTAAATTAGATTTTTGAACAGAATTTCATTTGAATTTTTGGAACAGAAATTCATTTAGTGATCTTGGAATCTTTTCCAGGGGAGGCTCAAAATATTTTAGGGGGGAGGGGTCTGAGCCGCCCATAGCGTCCCCTTATCTACGACACTGGGTAAAAAAAAACAATTTTGCCGCTCCGGACTATGGAGGATATTCGGGATTTGCGTTCGAGGCTGCAAAAGGTCACGTGATACCAGTGATTTACCCAAATAACTTCTAACTGACAAGCGGGAAGGCTGCTATTGCTTTCTCTATGAACTGTTTCATTGGCTGGTGGGAGTTTGCATTGCGTCTAACAAAGCTTTTTCTTCTTTATGCTAGAAGTTTTTTGCCTTGACCACGTGATCATAACTTAGATGGAATATCCTCCATTTAAATGACGTAACTCACATTTTTTCCGTCAGATTGTGACACTAGAAGAATGGGAGGTGATTGAATTTAATTGGTTAAAAAGGATCTGGACATTGTGATGCTTGTAGGAAGCGAACAACCAGGCTCGTTAGTTATAATCACAAGACATGACGATTGTGTATTCGCGCTAAGCAGAGGGTATACCCTAGAGCAGGGCTGTCCAACGCGGCGCCATGGCGCCCTTTGAAGGTTTTCTTGGCGCTCTTTTGAAGGTGTCCCCTTATTAGACTTTTTTTTAAATAAATTCCACTGTTAAGAATATTTTATTTAAGATACTTCATATTTGCTTGAGAGATGTTTTAAAAATCTCTACAAGTGTATTGCATAAATGCATCAACATGATTAGTTTTTTTAAAAAACTTATCGTGTGCTGTCGCGTTTTTTCACTGATTTCTAGTTATTCTGTATAAACCTTTTTATCGAAATTATGCCGATAGGAATGAATAAATGTCAGCAATTACTTTTTTAATGTTTTAAGAAGTAAAATATAGTAAAATATATGCTATTCTGCCTCTCCTTCGTGCATGAAAGTTTAGCATTTCTGTTTCTGACGTTGTTTCACTGGCCATTTAGTTGTTTTACGGCATAAAAGCTGCTTGTTTATCCCCCAGACTTTTGAAACTTTAGGGAATTTTGATGATTTTGTTTTTTAAAAAACCCTATAAAATGTGCGAAAGGATTTCTACCAATGAAAGTGAAAGCTAAACCAGTCTCTCTCTTTGGAACCACCCATGATTTTGTTTCTGTACTTTTTATAATGGAAAATTTACTCCTCAATCCTAATAATAATAAAAAAAATGTAGTAATTGCAGAGTATATCCGTCCCCAAAAAACCTGGCAATATGACATGATTTCCTCCTGATAATAGGTGTATTTCCTTTTCTGATTCCAATCAATTGAAAAATGTTCGAAAAAACCCGTCGCAGAAAACGTACTATTCGAAATTTATTGCGATTTACAGCCATTCTATTTTTATTTATTTATTTTACTTCAAATACAAAAGGCATTATGTCTCTATTGCGTTATACATTTGCAGATATGTATTGCTACTAATGTTAAAAGATGATTTTCTGGTATATTTTGAGCCTTGTTAATAATTGCGCCCTTCATTGTTCACCTAAAGCTGAGATGCGCACCTTCTTTGTTTAAGGCTGGATAGCCCTGTGCTAGAGTATATATACTATAGCTTGTTTGGAAAACAGAGGATATACGGTATTCCTTAAGAAAATCCAGAGGGCATGCGAGAGGTATACCCTCCACTACATCCCTGTACGTGTCTTTTTGAAAAACCAGGCCCAGCGTGACTTGACTGGGGGATTCTAAATAAGTCAGTGCTTGGACCGTAGGATTGTTGTTAAGGCTTGGGGTCCAAAAGACAGAGTTTTGCCGCTCCGGACTATTTAAATGACGTAACTCACATTATTTCCTTCCAGATCGTGACACTAGAAGAATGGGAGGTGATTTAATTTAATTGGTTAAAAAGGATGTGGGCATTGTGATGCTTGCAAGAAGCGATCATCCAGGTTCGTTAGTTATAACCACGGGACATGACGATTGTGTTTAGATCAGCATTTATATTTTAAAGAGCGTTCAAAAATTATATCTGGAAGTAGTAAAATGCATTGCTGGAAAACAAAGTTATCAGGAGCAACTTGCTTTTGAGCATTAGAATTAAGATTTAAAAAAATTAAATGTGACTTTAAATTAAAATTTTTTAATTTTATTTTAAACTTTTTTAAAATAAGCTAACTTTAGCCTTTCATGTCTTCCCTCCCCCTCACAGTAAAATAAGAGCCACATATTCGCCTGCAAGGACTGTGGGTCTCAGCTCCCCTAAATATTTTAACCTGACTTTAATATATTTTTTCCCTGTTTTTGAACGTCAAGCAAGCTGGACAAAGCCTAAACTTTACTTTGAGAATAAAAAAAAAACCATGCATCAAATAACATTAAATTCAATAACTCATAGAAATTCCAGTAATTATATTTAAGTACCACATCTAAACTTAGTCAGATTTTTTTTCCGCTTAATTGGTGCAGATTTTCAAAACAAGGCAAAATTTGGTACTTTTCGGTTAGACGGGCACCAGTGTTATACATATATATATCAATATACTGTATACATACATACATATGTACATGTATAATAAATCTGCATTTATATAGGTCTATACATATGTACATATGTAAAAATAAAACACGCATCCGGCTAATTGGAAAGTACCCAAAATTTTTGCATAAGCCATGCAAAAGACATCTTTTTTATTTCATAGATAGAAAGCCCAAAGTGTAAACATTTATTTAAAACAAAAAGAAATTTGAAATTTCATTTGCTTTTTTGTGTGCATATGTAATATATAAAAATAAAACACTCATCCGGCTAATTGCAAAGTACCCAAAATTTTTGCATAAGCCATGCGAAACACATCATTTTTATTTCATAGATAGAAAGCCCAAAGTGTAAACTTTTATTTAAAACAAAAAGAAATTGGAAATTTAATTTGCCTTTTTGTGTACAGCCTTTTTCGTGAAGTCACAAAAATTTGGAAAAATAACCATAACTCTCAACTTTGGCTAATTTTTTTTATCCTAAATATTACAAGTAAGTTTTTTAAATATATTTTATTAAAATCTGCATCTATTTATATTTTTACAGTGAAATTTTTAAGATGATTCATGTTTTAGATCCAGAGAAACAATTTTTTGAAGATGGAACTGCAATCTCAAAATACAGACTCAGAAATGTGCGATTTGAGAAAACCCCAAGAATTGGACCCCCCATATCTCACAAACTATGAGGTCTAGGAAGGAAAAATTTCTGATGGAATCATTTCATGATAGAATTAGTGTGTACACTAAGTTTCATCAAAATCCCTGTGGGTCGGGTTACAAGGTCTGGTTGAATTGACATGGAATGACCCATAATCCACTACGTCATGAACACGATTCAGAGAGAAGAAAATGGGGAAAAAAACCAAATAAATAAAAACACACACACACTGGCTTCAAATTGAAATTGCTAGTGAAGGCGTGACCTTAAAAACCGCCGTATCACATTACTCTGTTAAACTTGACCCAGAAAACAGCTGTTGTAACTTAGTTTCGTTTCTGCTTGGAGTAGAGAAAAAAGGTTCTTGTTTTCATCGTTTCAAAATATTTGTTCCTGCTTTGTTCTTGCTTGTGCGTGCATTAACTGGTAGGAATGAAATTGTCCATCCAGGGGCTAAGGTGGGTGACAGGGAGGGAAGCATTCCCCCAAACATATGCGCATGCTATTACAGTTGGCAAATTTACAATCTGAAAGGGCAAATTAGTTCAAAACTATAATACGCTTTCTATTATTTGACGAAAGTTACAAATGTAATTAGAAATCTTTTGAGCATTTTACAAATAAAAACTAAATTGCATTTTCTAACTGTGATAACTTGGTAAAATTATACAACTAGTTGGCAAACGCCGAGAATTATTTATGTTCGCTTTTCATTGAGTTGGCAATCACTGAATTTTGACTTGGCAATTTAAAGCTCTCTCCCCCACCAATAAGACGTCTTCGCGAGATCTCTGTGTCCATCACGACTTTTGGCCTCGAAGAATGGGATGGACACTAGAAGAATGGGAGGAGATATAATTTAATTGGTTAAAAAAGATCAGAGCACTGAGACGTTAGTTAGAAAGGAGTGGCTTTGTAGGTTCGTTAACTAAAACCACAAAAAGAAGAATTGTGCTTAGGTCAGCTTTTCGATCTTGAGCAGCGTCCAAAAATGATCTCTGAAAGTAATAAGGTGTATTGCTGTAAAATAAAGTTATCAGAGGGAAACTGCTTATGAGCTTTAGAATTAAGGTTAAAAGAAAATTCAATGGAATTTTAAGTTTTAAACTTTTTAATTTTAATTTTAATGTTATTTTAAAGGGGTTAGTTTTATTCTTTCATATATACATATGTATATTGATGTTCTGTAAATAAAATTTAAAGAATTTTTTTCCAATCATAATTATTTGATCTGAGCGATAAAAACAAGTGAATACATTAAGTTATGTAGAAATTTTTCCACTCAATTTTTCAATTTAGTGGTCCGTTTAAAAATATTATGTGTTTTCTGAGCAGCGGACCATCAATAACTTGACTGTTGGACAGAGTTCAAGAACGATAAATACTTTGTTCGCTCTATTCCATTCCACAGAAAACATGTTCAACAGAGCTTCAAAAATTCATGCTAATTTTTTTATGAAATAGTTTTAAATAATTCCTAAAAGATTTTCCTTACAGACGATAACATAAAATGGAATTATTTTTACTGTACCTCTGATCGAACTATAAATACTACGAAATTCATATTCAAGAGGGAATGTAAGATAGTAATCATGAGTTTATTGTAATCAATAAGTTTTAAAGGAAGACTGAATTGGAAAAAGAAAGGAAAAAAGTCAAATACCTTTTATCAACATTTATTGACATTTAAAAAACACATAAGATATTTATACTTTTATGAAAAAACAATCAGAATTCAGAAGAGCTTGAAACTAAGTAATTTAATAGCTGCAGGTGTCAGTAATGACATTTTGATCAAATTAGGATACCTTCTTTAAATAGATTTCTAATGAGAACAACATAATTCTGAAACATTTTTTAACAACCCTTATTTAAATTTTGGAACGTCGCTAGACTACCTCTTAAAATAACAATCAATGTATCAAATACAGTTAATTATATCTTATTTTCAAAATTGTGGGGAATTCGGAGCAGTACAAGAGTAAAAACAGTATTTTTAGCATAACCTCCTCAGTCCTGATAATGTCTGTGAGCGACACTAAAGAACATTCTTTAAATCAGTTTAAATGCTTCCAGGATTGTTAAAATAACTTTTAGATATTTTTAATAAATGTGTGCAGCGCCCGACATAGACAGTAGGGGAAATGAAGTCAAACATTATTTGGGGGGGGGGCCTCTTCTACCTTTTGAAATTTTTTTGTGAATTACGCGGGAAATATCTAAAACTTAACATGATACTTATTGTAGGTTTACATAAATTTCATACCAAGTGTTATTCACATTTATATATTAATCATACAGAATAGTGTAAGAAACATAACTTTAAGAACTGAAGAATAAAAAAATTTTTCGGTATAGGAATTTTAAAGGTAAACGTAAGCTGTTAAAACATGCTGTTATTTCAAGCATAATAATGCTTCATCGTAATCAAGCAAAAGAATGTATTTGGGCTTTCATCATATGGATAAGCAAGAGAAGCTATATTAATAAAAATAATATTTAATAATAATAGCAAACATTTTTAACACTTGCTATGTTGTTATTACATTCCTCATGGTGTATTAAAGTACTTCGTTATAAAATTTCCTGTTTTGACAAAGTCTTTTATGCAGAAAGCAACAAATGAGAAATGCGTGAGATACAGTGATATTATAATGAAATGTAATTATTAAAAAAAAAAACTTTATGAAATCGGTAAGAATGAAATCAAACATCACAAAATAAAAGGTTCTTTAAATTAAAATCCGTTCACTTTTTTATTAATCATTCGGCTCCATTTTATGTGTGCATATCATAAGTATCAATATACAGGTTGATACATTTTGGAGATGCTTTATAGAAATTTTAAACTGACTTTTGTAGTGCCATGTAATATTTGTCTAATTACTAAATAGACTAAATTTTTATAAGAAAGACAGTTTTAAAATCAAAGAAATTCACTGTGAAAAATTACTTTTCACAAATCTTCTAACTGAAATATTCTCAATTTCTAACAGGCTCAATCTTACAGACTTATAAATCTATGTTAAGTCAAAAGAAAAAAGGATATAAATATTTTTGTGATCATATAAAAGATAAAGCCTGACAAATAAAAAAAAAAGGGAGGGTAGCCAGAAATTATTTTGAAATTCCCCATTCGCTGATTTGCTAGTTTAAATTGGCAAAATTTTTGTTGGTTGACATTTCATTTTAGTTTGTATAATATTTAAAATGAAATGCTATTTTAATAAAAGAATATGCCAAAGTTCTCTTATAAAAGACGTATACAAAACAGTTAATTGCAGTTAGTAAATTAACTAAACGAAGATTAACAGATTGCTGTTTTGAGATATTTTTCTTAGTATAAATTCCACACACGCATTCTCAGAGCTTTCTATTGCTTTCTTAAAACACTTTTTTAAGAGAAATTACTGTTGCATATCTCACACAAGGCTTTTCTCCCTAATATACATTAAAAGATGTTTGCTTGACATATAATTCCATCAGAATTTTTTGTTGAATATCTCACACACAAAAGCTTACACACCAGTATGAATTAACAGATGTCTGCTTAAACTACTCTTCCGAGAGAATTTCTTGCTGCATGTCTCGCACACAAAAGGTTTCTCACCAGTGTGAATTAACAGATGCTTGCTTAAATCACACTTTTGAGAAAATTTTTTGTTGCATATTTCACACACAAAAGGTTTTTCGCCAGTATGAATTAACAGATGTCTTCTTAAGCTTATCTTTTTCGGAAATTTCTTGTTGCATATTTCACACACAAAAGGTTTCTCACCAGTATGAGTTATCAGGTGGCTGCTCAAACCACCCTTTTCAGAGAATTTCTTGTTGCATATTTCACAGACAAAAGGTTTCTCACCAGTATGAATTAACAGATGATTATTTAAATGACTCTTCTGAGAGAACTTCTTGTTGCATATTTCACACACAAAAAATTTCTCACCAGTGTGAATTAACAAATGCTTTCCTAAACCACACTTTTGTGAGAATTTCTTGTTGCATACCTCACACATAAAAGGTTTATCACCAGTATGAATCAAGAGGTGTGTGCTTAAATTACGCTTTCGGGAGAATTTCTTGCTGCATATCTCACAGACAAAAGGTTTCTCACCAATATGAATTATCAGGTGGCTGCTCAAACCACCCTTTTCAGAGAATTTCTTGTTGCATATTTCACAGACAAATGGTTTCTCACCAGTATGAATTAACAGATGATTATTTAAATGACTCTTCTGAGAGAACTTCTTGTTGCATATTTCACACACAAAAAATTTCTCACCAGTGTGAATCAACAGATGCTTTCCTAAACCAGACTTTTGTGTGAATTTCTTGTTGCATACCTCACACATAAAAGGTTTATCACCAGTATGAATCAAGAGGTGTGTGCTTAAATTACCCTTTTGGGAGAATTTCTTGTTGCATATCTCACAGACAAAAGGTTTCTCACCAGTATGAATTAAGAGATGTCTGCTTAAATCCAGTTTTCTCGAAAATTTTTTGCCACATACCTCACAAACAAACAGTTTTCCTTGCTGTGAGTCAGAACGAACTTTTCCTAAAGCTTCCTGCAACGAAATAGTTTGCTGCATATTTCGCACTTTAAAGCTAGTCTAGAGTGATGTGATGTGCATCTACATTCATGTCTTTTTGTATCTGCAATAAATAAAAATAACACAATCATTCACGTTTTAAGATTCATGAAAAAGAAATTTACGAAAATAAATTTATTATAAAACATGAAATTTAGGTAGAAAACTGAACTAAAATAGACTCCCAAATAACCTGACGCTCCCAGAATCCAACCGTATGGATTTAAACTATAGCCAACTTTAGAATAAATAAAATAAAAAATTGTCACCATAAAAGAAAAAAAATCCCAAAGAAAATATAATTGATAAAAATTAGAAATAATTGTTATAAATGAAGAGTAAATCAAATATTTAGGATTAAAGCATTTATAAATAGAAGTATTTTTAAAACATTTATAGATAAAAAATAAACCAAACTTATGCAGAAAATTTTATAATTTCGTACCACCTATAAAAACAATGATACATTGTTTAAGCAATGAAGATAAAATAATTTATTTTTACGAGAGGAATTAAAATATATTTAGAAGCATTCAGACAAGATTACTCTAGATTTAAGAATACTTTTAACTAACATAAATGATTATTAACGAAAGTATTTTGCATAAATAATTTAATTTACATTGTAGTGCAATAATTTAAAAATTTATTAGTATGTTAATCTTGTTTAAAACCGTATAAAATACATTATAAATAAAACAACATACATTTTTAAAGTTCTAAAATAGTTTTGGATGCTTATAAATGCGCTTATAGATCTGTCTATGCAAATTGGATTATAAACTGTGTTAAGAGCGCATGCGTGATAAAATTCAGATTTTTTTCAAAATATCAGCAACCCTAGAAATTCAAACTGCTATATCTGAGCCATTTTTTAAGATAATGGCAAAACAAAATATGCTGTGGAATCTTTGTGGAAAGGTAAAATTCTCAAGAAAAAGAATATTTTTCTGTTTTTAATTTATTTGCAATATTTTTTTAATAAAAAAATAAATATTCGCTATTTTGAAACAAGATGACAGATGAAGCAGGCCAATCATCTCCATTGAAACATAGTATGTAGTATGGATACAATTAATCTCATTCAAATCGGTTAATAAATATGAGAGCTGTTACATGATATATATATATATATATATATATATATATATATATATATATATATTATATTATATAATGGTTATATACATAAGTCAATATTCAGATGGAGAATTATTTTGGGATCTGAGGGGTAAAAAATGATCAGTAAAAAAATCACAAATAATTATTTTACACAGGGATTGGGAACAATTTTCATTTTGTCATACCTTTAATTTAACCTGCATTTTCATTAAAAACGAAAAATTTTGTTTATTTTTTTTAAAGATAACTCAAAATAAAATAGTAAATTGTTTAATTTGTACTGCACTCCATAGACATAATACGTAGTCAGGAAGCACGTATTTATAATGTAAACAGCTAAAAAATTGTCGTAAATAAAAACAACTCTGGGCATAATAGGTCGGGAATAATTACATCAGATACTACCTCGATATTTAGATTTCGTACTTACTTTTGGGGATGCTTTATTAATTTTTTAATATTTCTAATCCCATGTTTACAGTTGATTTTTGACGCCGCGCGTAGCTTTAGCTTACCGCCAATTCCGATTCAAAAGAAAACTATCCAAACGCGCATGAATACATAAATACCTAACAGCAAATAATTTAAAATAATTTTTGTTTGAAAACTTTAAAAAAAATCATAAGTCGAAAGTATAATAAATATGTATAATTAAAAAAATATTTTCCTATTTTAAAAAAGGATTCAAAATATTTTTTTCCACAAAATGCAAAATATCCAATGTAAGAAACGTAATATTTTCTTCTTTACGAAAAATAAAGGCAATATAAATAGAAATTTCATTTAGTATATATTTATTGAATGTTTTAAAG
Organism: Maratus speculifer; assembly: GCA_964019185.1. Lineage (NCBI taxonomy): Eukaryota > Metazoa > Arthropoda > Arachnida > Araneae > Salticidae > Maratus > Maratus speculifer. The sequence continues at coordinate 7,578,392 of CAXHSM010001557.1, forward strand.
CACATGATAAACTGTTTTTGTAGTTTAAAAGACATTTATTGCTTCGATTCGGGTGTTTTAACTGTGAACCTAAGTATATAAGACTTGTCGCACCGGGCTTGTCTGCTAACCCATAGAATAACATGTAATCCGCGAGCTAAAATAGTCCAATTTTCCAAGATCAATATATAACAAACAAGAGTTTTCCTAGGAACTAGGAAAGTCTTATTCACTCTATCTTAAAGAGATTCATATTATATATAAGTTTTCATAAAAACGCCCAGGCCGTTTTCTAGATTTCATTATTAGGAACAAACCCCATCGATTTCGGTTTAAAAATGGATATCGAGATCTATAAATATACGGCAGGTAGAAATGTAAAAATTATAGGATAGGATTAGACTGGGAATATAAGACTATATTAAAAATATTGGACCATTCTGACCAATATTTTTTGAGTTATTAGATGGCGGCTTTTCACGTTTCCTTTGATGTTGAGTTAGCAGTATATATGAGTTCCGCCTCTCCCTTACGAGGATACCTTATGACGATGGTAGGCTTAAAGCTGCGTCACTCGAAGCCTGCCGCCTTCCATGATATATATATATATATATATATATATTGTATAATGGTTATATACATAAGTCAATATTCAGATGGAGAATTATTTATGGGTCTGAGGGGTAAAAAATGATCGGTAAAAAAATATACTAATTTTTGACAGCTGCATTAGGTAGCTTTTTATTTTTTGCAATGAAAGCTACCTAAAATGTTACACATCACCTAAATTAAATTCATTTATCAATGAAATTATACTGTACAAATCAATTTATTCAATATTTTATTTAATCAATTTATTCAATTTAGTGTAATCAGCAATATTACCTCAGCACTGTTGCCATGTATTACTTACGTTTTATATGTAAAACACAACTGTGCTACACTTATATTAAATCATGAGCATGGAATTGAATGACATGACTGAAGATTTAATTTTAAATTTAACAGAAACCGAAAAAGTAATTTATAAAAAATATCGAAACAATGTTTGTTTTTTAATTAAAAAAAATATATATACATTTTCTAATTTACTTTCATACGTTCTATTTATACTCACAATATGAAACCGATCAAAATTTTGAAAAAGATTTTTTTAAGGAATTATTATATTAATTTATAATAAACTTATTTAAATAACTACCAAAAAATATCTATATTATGTTTGCAAATGTAATTCTTAAAAGAATTGAATTTTTATCGAAAGTTACCAAAATACTATTTTCAAAAGCTTTAACTTTTTGAATTATTGATAAATTAAACTTTATTTGCATATAAATGTAGAACTATATAATCAGAAGCAGTATTTTTGAAAAAGTTATCGAGTCTCGTAAGCTTGATATTACAAAATGAAAACTAAACAAAATAATAATTTTACTTTGACACAGTCATAACTTCTTCCCCATGAAATCAGAATCTAATATCCTTTCATTATCTCAAAATTTACATACATTATTTTTTCACATAATCGTACTTACCATTTAAAAACTGTTTCAATGTGCAATTGTTTTTTAATATATAGTCAAACCTCATTAACATGAATTGTTTTCACAGTCCCTACAAGTCAAAATCCTGTTTTATAGTCGCATACAAAGATTTGATACTGATAACACGAACAATATTTTCATTTTTCCTTGAAATTCATGTTAACAAGTTTTGGCTAATTTCTCAAATTTGAAGTTGCATTTGTCAGCTACAATTTAGAATGCAGACATTCAAACTATTTACTTCTACCTGTAATCTCTGTACTAATAAGTAAAAATCTCAGACATTCTTGTCTTGTAGACGCACATGTGATGAAAATATTCAGTTTTATGAAAGAAAATTATTGTCTACTTTTAATATGACATCTTTTTTACTCATTGAAGCTTTTTGCCTTGTGTCTCAAACTCAGTATTGGCAGACTGAAAAAGTATTGAATAGTAACATCTTCATGAAGGAAGGTGCCTGTTCTTCAAAGCATGACATCATTTTCTGTTCAAATTAGAGGAGAGGGGTGTTAGTGTGGACAAGGAGTTAATGTAGACATTCAAAATAACAATTTAAATAATGTAGAAAAAATTACTAAAAAATTTACACAAACTGACAGCAGTGTACTCCATACTAAGCAAAAATTTAGTGTCAAAAGGTTAAAAAGTTTTAAATAGTTGCAAGAAGTTTCATTTCATGCAATGAGAAGTAAAAACAAGATTTCTGTTTCATTTTTTCAGCACAAAGAATTTAAATTTAGAATCCAATAAACAAGTTGCTATAAGCCAAGTGTGACTTGTCTTCTTTATTTCTATAACCTTCACTAAGATATTAAATTGGTTAAATGAGTATAACTGTAGAATAACTTCACAATGTTAGCATGGGGTTAGTGTAGACATACTAATAGAGGTTAATGTAGACAGCTTATTGTACTGCATAATTTGTATTTTAAGTACTAAATTTATTATTATGTAAAGATTTACAGAAAGTATGTTAGCTTTCAAATGTAATTACTATATTAAACAACAGATAAGACTATTTTAAATATAAATAATTATATGTATTGACATTTTCATCAAATCATTTCAAGCAGAAATTTGAAATTTTTTCTTTTGCTATTTTTTTTGTTTAAATTAACCAATTTTGCATTTTTAGAGGATTAATTTAGCCTTAATTTTAAATTAATTCAATAAAATAGAATATACATTTTTTTCTATGTTGGTCAGAAGCATGAGAAATATCAACTGTTACATTATTATAAACGAATCCCATCGTCACTAATTGTTAGATGTTGCAATATTGTATATTTTGTAGGCAGAGTGGAAAGTGTAAATGGTTTTAGTGTCTATGATGTTGTATTTCTGCAGAGAAAAAGATCCAGCACATCATTTTACCTTTCTTGATATGAAAAATAATTCCCTATTTAGAAATGTGGAATAATAGAAAAAAAATCACACAACTTGTGATTGTTGGTGTTACTTCTTTCTCCATAAACCCTTTAGACTGTAATTTAAACTTAGAAGTTTAGATAATAAGGAATATTTGAGAAAAAATTACCTGTCCACACTAACCCCTTGTGTGGACACATGGATCAATGTTAAAAACTGCCAATTTTCTTATTTTTTAACTGTGTTTATCATCATCTTTCCTGTGTATTAATAAACAGAAAACATCATTCTTCAATTTGAAAGGGTTGCGAAATTTTAAAAATGCTCATAGAATTTTATAAAATTAAATTAAATTTTTCTGTCTACACTAACCCCCCCCCCCCCTCTCCTCTATTTTAAAAAGTTATTTCAATTATAATGAGAAAATGGTATAATAAAAAATAGATAAAACCTATAACTCCTCTGAAACAATGGAATTGATCCAATTGCTACCACTTTGAAGAAATTTCATAATAACTTTTTGTACGATTTTTGTTTGTGACATGAAGATATTTTTTCACCAAAAATTTTATTTTTAGGAATCCAACGTGAGAAAAATGCTTTTCTTTTAATCAAAAAGCATTACCTTAAAATTTGTGAATTCAATTACAAAAATATTTTGTAAAAAAAAAATTAATTTATAAATTTCTCATTTCTTGATAGCTGATACTAATTCTTTTCTTTAAGCCTCGTGTAAGTGCATAAAGAAAATTGTCACTGTTTTTAATCAGCTGATTTTTATTACTATATTAAGTAAAAAAAGTACTTTAATCTGTTGTTTGATAAAAAAAAATTATGTTTAGAACAATATGTTTTAGTTTCTAATTTATATTATCTTTGAAATATTTATTATCAGCAGTAAGTTGTCTCTTTTGAAAATATTGTATAATATATCGAAAATATCATGATATTTATGAACCCTGGTAAGGAACACAGTTTTGGAAGAAATAGACAATGTAAATGAGCTATTGATGGACAGCAATAGAGAAAATAAGGTCTGGTGGGTGTATGATATTTTAATAGATCAGACAAACACAATGACAGACTGCATAATTGCTTTTTTTATTTTGATTATTTATCTTGTTCACAGTTGAAAAAAAAAACAAGCAGAAATGACTTACCTTTTACCTTTTTCCAAAAGAAAGAAGGTCTTTCAATAATCTAGAATTTTCCATGCTCACAAATATTGGAAAATCCAACACCCTCCCCCCCCCCCTCCCGGTAATGACTCATGTGGTCATTTTTCTTTCTCTGATGATTTCTATCAACACTTCTTAATATGTTGATTGAGTTTTAGAACAATCAGTGTAGCATAATTAAAAACAGATAAAAATTACATACAAAACACAGCAAAATGTTGCAATTAAATTTTAAAGTGAAAGTCAGACAAATTTCTTTTATTTTGGGGCAAGGGAAATAACAAAAGTATTTGAATTTTGTATTAATTACAAACTTATATTACTTCAAGAAAAAAAAAATGTGTGCATAAATTACATATAAAGCACAAACTATTATAATTATTTTAATAATGATAAAAATTTAGTACAATTAAATATATTACTGAATCAAGATTTTATTATTACTACTACTTTCACATACTTAACATTGCATTGTTCAAGATAACACATAATAAAAAATTATAAATTGCATATTAAACTGTAAATAATTACAGGTAATTTTAAAATTGATAATATATACAGTAAAAAGATACTTAATCAAATTTTACTTATAATTATTACATGTTCATAGTTCATATTAACAATTTGAACTGATTAATAAAAAAATGTGGAATTTTTTTTCCATTATACAGGCCTTCATACATTTTTTTAATTGCTATTTTTTACTCCACACAATTTGTGCTACATAAATTGAGATTTATTGACAAATGATAAAAACAGTTTTGAAAACAATCCTAATGTATGCTTATGTGTGTTTATACAGTCGAACTTGGATATTTCGAAGTTCAAGGGACCAAAAGAAAAGTTAGAAATATTCAAAAATTTGAATTAAATATATTCGCTCAAAAAGAAGAGATAAATAAATCAGATTAACTCCACAATGAAATATTTAACACATAAACTTTATCTAAGAATACTGCTATGTTTATTTTTATTTTTGTTCATAGTTTAATTATTTATCACTTTTAAGAAACAAATATATTTTTGATTGCTTTTTCGAATTTAATTTTTGAGTCATAACATACAATTCAAACTTATCAATTGACACAAAAATAGAATCTTTTACATTGGACAGACGTTCAAAGAAAGCATCGAAGTTCATGTATATGCACCATATAGTCCAAGAGCCGACCACACAAAACCCTAAGTCATCGAGCATAAGAAAAAAATCCTTTATTTTATGGAAGAGGAGTCATAGGGGAATCTAATGATCCATGTCTGCCGGAAGCGAAATGGTGCATAAGCCAAAAACTAATACCATTAGTGGTTGACTTGTAGGATTAGCATTTTTTTTCCCTGCACCCAGTTTTTCATGTTTTTGGTGCAGATAAGTCTTGGAATTTCGTCATGTAGAAAGAAATTAAAATAAACTGTTTTACTATTTTGAACCTTAATTGAAAAAAGTCTCAGGATCAATATTTACCACAAAATTTGAAAGGCAATCTTACGAAAAATTCGAATTATCCAAACTAAAATTCGAAATATCCACAATTTTTTTTTTGCATTATTTTAATACAGAATTCTAGGGACCAAGAAAAAATTTCGAATTATCCGAGTTTCACTGTATATATCATTATAATTAAAATAATTCTACATTTACAAACATGTTTAGGCATTATGATTGTTTTTTATACACAATTTATTCCTTTTCGAATAATGAAATAAATAAATAGTACTTCAATAAATAAATTATACAAATGCTAGTATAGAAAAAAAACAGACTATGTAAATGAAACAGTGAATAGGTTGCCAGAAATTGTTTTGCCAAATTATAGTTTTTTTTAGTGTATTTTAGTTATAGAGTATCTTAGTTACTTATAGGCAATGCCTGACTAAGGCTATGGGGGCCCCCTTCTGTCTACCAATAGAATTTTTTTGCGTGAATAATTTTGCATGAAGTGGCTAGAGTACTAAATTTCATACGTATTACATGCATCAATTTTGCACTCGGTGCAGTTCACATGTGTATACAGGGTATTAGAAAAAGATAGTCACATCTTGAATACAAAATTCGCGATTGCAGCGCCCCCTTTGGGTGGAATATTTCAAAATAAAAGGAGGATCTGCTAGCCACAGCCAAAAACATTCACAAAAAATTTGGTTGAATTCTATGCATATCTTCATACACTTTTTAATGGTAGAATGGTGACATACGGACACACACACACACAGACATTTTGTAAAAACATGTTTTTTGAAATCTCTGACCCCTAAAACATGTAAATCCATCGAAAACCGGAAGTCGAAAAAAATTTCGATTACAATACTTTCTTCTTTTGAAGATAAAATAAAGTAACAAAACAGTAGACATAATTTTCACAATAAATTGTAAATATTAATACTTATAGTCATATTGAATGCATGCAGTTGGATCATTTCATCAGCACATTTCACCGAAATTTTTCATTTTTCCCATTTTATTTCGTTAACAATTTTATAAACTTATAACGGATCTTCTCCTTGGCACAGATGTGCTATACCAAATTGGCAGGGTAAAACACGTGCAAATGTGGTGCGTATATGACATTTGTGCCTTAAAAAATTGAGTACTACTTGTGGTTATACCATCAACCAAAAAACTATCGGCAAATTACAAGATTAAATGCAAATAATGTTTAATTGTGTATGTCACATTCAATGATATTAGATATGAAATAGGTATTTTAAAGTCATCAATTGTTTTTAATTTGTATTTTTTATGAATGTTTTACTAATTTATTTTTTCTTTCGTTATTTAATATAAAAATTATGTCAATATGCAAAAGTTGGCTATTAGTTTGGTGATTTGTAAAATTTGGCAAAATTGGTCAATGGAATAATGAAGTAGTTCCAAAACATGTATTCACAAACATGACATTTAAAATTCTGTTAATTAAAAAAGTTTCCTTATGCAATAATTTAAAGCATAATTTTTATAGTGCATATAATGTAACAATTACAGTATTTTACTTCTAAAAAAATCTTGTTTATTGGAATGAAATTATCTGTTTTAAATATTATATAAATTTTAACATTTTTAAATTGTAAAATAATAAAGTATTCGGCTAGCAAAGTTCTTCAGTTGACATGTACGTGAATTACTTGAAGTTGATATGAATGTTAGCAAAAAAAGAAAATTGCAAAGCAAAGAATTTTGTGTCCCGATACGCAGACCCGACTTATACAGGGCCATATCCCCAGGGCCCCCCCATGAAAGTAATTAAGCCAAAAGATTAAAATTAGCCCAAAGGGATCAAAGTTCACATAATTTCAAACATTAAGAAAGTAAGAGTGTACCTCTCTTTGCTTCCTGTGCCCCTTTCAACTGTGCAATTAAAAAAACTACATTAGAAATTTAATAATTAAAGTTTTATTATAACAACTTAATGTTTTACCCTTTTAAAAATATATTCTTTTAAAAGTGTAAGTGTTAATATTTTTCTGGTAGATCATCAAGTTAAAACCATTAAACATGACCAATTTGCGACATTTTCATTTAGCCATTTTATAACACACATTGCTAAGCAAAGAAAAAGTTTCCAAAGAGATACCAATCTATCATCTTTACTATAATTATCCTGTTTCATAGAATGCATGCATAGAATTGAACAAAATTTTTTGTGAATGCTTTTGGCTGTGGCAAGCAGGTCCTTCTTCAATTTTGAAATATTCTGCCAGAAGGGGGTGCTGCAATAATTTTCAATATTGTACTGAACAAAATTGTATGAAGTTATGCATCAAATTGAACCAATTTTTTTATGTAAGTATATGGCTTTGGCTAGTTGGTCCTCCCTGAATTTGAAAAAAAAATCCACTGGAAAGGGGGCACTGCAATAGCGATTTTTGTGTCATTTTCAATATTGCATCACCTAAAAGTGTATGATGTTATGCCTAAAAGCGAACTAAAATTTTGTGTATGATTATTTTTTGGTATGGCAAGTAGGTCCTCCCTGTATTTGAAAAAAAAAAATCTGCCTATCATTCAATTGTCCATTGGCTCGTGCAGAAACGGAAACTCGTTTTTACTCCGATTAAATGACTGAAGCAAAAATTTAAGATGAAAATAAAAGTTGGTATAGTATTGAATTAAAATTTAAAGAATTAACATGAGTAACTCATTTTTTTAAATACCAACCATATATGATGACATTTTCCATATATGATAAGCTTCCCAAAAGTCTAAATCATAAATCATATCATATATGGAAAAATTCTAATAATTTAGTGAATGACATGTCCAGTACTCCAAGATTTTCTAATGTATGGTTTCCATTTCTGTAACTTCACTCCCCTTCCCCCCCCTCCTGTTCTCTCTGATTTGGACTCGTTCCAGTAAGATGTGACGTATGATTGGTCTCCCATGGGTGCGCGTGCCTGCTTATTTTTACTGTCGCTTTGCGACGTTTCCTAATCAGTTCGCCTAAGGGTGAGCTCTGTTACATGACTTATTTTATTTTTGCGATGTGACATTATTTTATATTTTACAATTTTAGCACTGATGATGGGACTTAAGAAGTCCCGAAACATGTATGCTTTTAACATTTAACATCTTTTGTTTTATGGTATTTGTGCTTTTAAACGTTGTTTATTTATTTAGTTATATATAAGCACAAAGTACAATCCTCCCCCCTACTTAACTAGTTACTTATTAAGTTTATTATTTGCAGCTATTTATTTATCTTTTTTTTAATGCATGTTTGTTTACTTTTATTTTTTATTTTAATTCTTTAAATCATTTTTATTATAAAATATATCAATAATTATTTATATGAAACTGTAATTTATTTATTTTTATTTCCTTTTTAAAATACAAGAATCTCTTTCATTTTTTCCCCCTTTATCTTATTTTTATATTGCAATAAAAAATCACATGCTGTTATTTCATGCAATTTCCAACATATAAAAAACAAAATTTTCACCAAATTGGCAAGGGGAAAACCTGTGCAAATGTGGTGCGTATATGACATCTGTGTCTTTTTTAATTCTAAAGTATTTATTTTAAAATTAAAGACAATTTTTGAGGGATTTGAAAAAAAATGAATAAATAAAACACTGAAGCAAAAAATACATAACTAATACAATTTATTTAATTGAAAGTAACTCATATTAATTGTGCATTATGTATGCCAAGTCAGGAACCATCAACGACACCTATTGTATTGATTTAATTAATCCTTAATTTTTTACTGTTTCTTAGTTTAGAAACGCTAAACTTAGCTTAGCTAGCAAAGTTAGCTTAGTAAAGCCAACAAGAACAATAATGTAATAATAATAATGCTTAGTACAGTAGAGAACCTATTATCCGGAATTCCGAAATCCGGAAATGAAGACGATTGAGAACGAGATGAATCATGATGAAATGAATGAATCATGAATCTTTGATCAAATGTGCGTTTTTTCGAGATTTGTTTTAGATTTCATGCTTTTTTTTTTTACAAAATTCACTTTTTTTCTGTGTTTTTTCGACAAAATTTACGTTTAAAAAAAAAAATGCAAATTTTTTCAAGTATTGCTTCTAGTAAGAAATTTCATAATTCATTCAAAGATTCATGATTCATTCATCGTGATTCATCCCCATATAAAATGCAATTTTTTTCAAGTATCGCGAAAATACTCTGCAGATTCGTCAAATATCGCGATAAAAACCTGCAAATTTCGTCAAATATCGCAATAAAACCTTGCAAATCTTCTCAAATATCACGAACAAATTCTGCAGATATCTCCAAAAAATGCAAATTTTGTGAAATGGTCGCATAAAAATCCCGTATAAGTGACCCCTCAAATTATTTTAAGATTTTTCGTCACCTTTGGGGGGAGGGGCGGATTAACGGTATTTTACGGTTATATACATCTATATACATATATATAAAGCCAGTTAGCAAAACGTCTGGATTTTGAAGAGCTCTGAATTTTGGATGTCCGTATTTGAGACTTTGTACTATAATACAAGAGTCAAAGTTGTAGCTTAGTGTTTTATCCATAGACTTCTCATACAACACACTTTTCATTCATATTCTAGATATCAGTGCTATAATTTTGTTATTTTTAAAAATTTTCCGTGTTTTTTTTTATGGGGGGGGGGGGGGAGTGTTGAGTTTCGAACGGACCCGAAATCCGGAAAATTCCAAAATCCGGAAAGCCCTCGGTCCCAACGATTCTGGATAATAGGTCCTCTACTGTATAGTTTATTTACTTATCATAGCTTATGACAGGTTTGTTTAGCAGTTTATTTTTGGTAATTTAAATTCTTTACATTGATTCATTTTAAGAAGAGAATAGTTTTACAATATTTCTTTTACTTTATAAAATTTTAAATTTCATTGTTTTTTCTGTTAATTAAAACAGGTAAATAATATCTTGTTCCACTTTAAAAGAAATATTTTAAAATCAAAGAAATATTTTGAAGAAATTGAAAAAAAAAAGATAGCCAGCAGGAATTAGAGGAGAAAATATAATAATACAAACTTCAGACTTTTTTATAATACAACAATTTAATATCTCAAGAAGAATTTAAAATGTTCCTGTTCCTTTTGATTTAGCAAGAAATTTTTCAAATGCACAAAAAGAAAAGAATAAGTCTGGAATTGGTGATCATTTGGGTTATAAACACACACATTGTTCCTAAAATTTTGGAACAATATGACAATGTGGTCCACACAAGTATCTTTTAAAATAGAAACAACATCTGAATTCTCTTATTCTAGCAGAAATAAAATACATTTAATTAAATGAACAGAAAACAATGTTGTGAAAAGAAAAACAATTTTAAAAGAAATGATTTCATAAATTACGGTCTATTAAAAATACAGTTTATGATTATTTAAAATGAACCATCGTGGTATCATATTAGAGTAATCATGCAAAATATTTTCTTACGTTAAAAGAAAATGCTTTAACAAAAGATGTACAAACTTTGCACGCTACACAAAATAAGGGGCATAATATAAAACATTTTTATTTATAGAAGAAATTGTGGCAATTTATACATATTTTCTGTCGCATTTGCCATTTTTTTTTATGTACAACGATCATTTCGATGCATGTATAAATTTTGCAAAAGCATTTTATGAATTGCTATTTACATACTATAATTATAAATAATACATATTATAAAACTTACTTTATTCCAATTGTTACGTTCTCTAAATCAATCATAAAAAGCAAAATCACAATGAGATCACAAGATAGAAGCACACTACCGCCTGAAATATTTCGATAAGGAGACGCCAACACAATGAATGAATCATAATAGAAGTATTAATCATTGAATAATGATTCAATCAATAATTACTTAATTAATAATTCAAAAACATTTATTTATAAAAAAAAAAAGAACAGAAAGCATTAGAAAGAATTCGCGAATTTAGCACTTAAATACGCCTTCTGATATAATTTTTTTTTCGCAGTTTAATTTTGATTTTCACCTTCTCGAGATCAATGTATGATTCTTTTTTAAATATCGTATTGTAAAAAGTCACGATTCATTCTTGCTTTGGCGTCTTGTGTTCTACCTTGTCCGGTAATTTTTAAAATATGAATTTATTGATCTCACCCTTTTTACTAAAATAAATTGATGCTAAGATAGTTTCTTTTTGTTACACTTCAACTAAAATTCTACAATTTGCAATGTATAATATGACTACAGGAAATTTCATGTATTGCAACTTATATTCTACCAGTTATTTAAAGTATTATTAAAGTGTTTAGTTATAACAGATAATTTTATTTATTCATTTGTAATTAGTTTGGTGAATACTCTTCAAATTTAAATTTCCAAACAGGGAATTCGTTTCAATTTTTATTAACGATTCATTTAAAACATTGTTTTGCTCAATTTGATTGTATTCTGTTTTATTGAAAGTAAATATTTTTTAAATAATTAATTTCATGCTGAAAATGTCATATAAAATTTATTAAAATATGAATACCATTTACGAAACCAAGAATCTGAACTTCCAATGTCTTCATGATATTAGGTCTGTTGCCAATAAGTATTGTAGCTGCATTGATTAAAAAGAAAATGTTGTTTTCTTTCATTTAGAAAAATGAATACTTGTGTATTCTTATGCTGAGAAGTTACACTGTAACAACAATGTTACTATTTACAGGATTGCTTTTCTTTTTTTTTTATGTTTTATTTAATTTTATATATAGTTCCCACATTAAGTACATTTAAGGAAATATTTGTAATACCACTTATTTAGTATTATGTTGTTTTCTATTTTTTCGATTGGAGCTGTACAAAAAATTAATAAAGTCAAGGATTATAATCTGCACACCCATAATCCACAATTTTCTATAATCCGCGTTACTTTACAAATGTAAAGTATGCAATAAATAGTTAAGAAAATTTACAAATATCTGTGATCCAAAAATTATTTTTTAAAACAAATAATAAAAAATTAAAAAAAAAAATCTTAATAAAGCATGCATTATTTTAATATAACTCATTTTTTTTATCAACAGTAAAAATGAGACTGTATTACTGAACGCACCTAAGTTTATTGGACGTTCTGAATGCAAAGTTTACAAAGCAACTGTCTAATGGCTTTTCATTTGTAGTTATTTCAATTTGGTAAGTTCAAGAGAGTAAATAACCAATCAAAACGCATTATTTTGCATGCTTGTCACACGTCTTAGCAGTAACACAGCACCACCGAAGAACTAGTGGTTGAGAAAAAAAAATTGTTTTGTTCATTTCAGATTTTAAAATTTTGAAACAAACAACATTCAACTCTATTTTTGTTAAACAAAAGACTTAAATAATATTCATAGTATAATTTCATAATAGTTTACTGAAATAATTACCATTTATTTTACTTTGTATTGGTTATTTTTTGTGCATAATTTATTTCCATTTTTTTTACACTTTCTTGCTCAAAATATTCTTTAAAAATAAATCTCATCATTAATATGTAGTTATTTTTATTTAAATGCACATATATATCAATTTTTTAATAAAATAAATTTAAAAATGCATTTTTTTGAGATAACTTATTAAATTAATTTCAGATTTCATATTTATCTTTATGATTATTGAATTAAAATGCTATCTATGAATAATAAAAGGACACATAATCAATAATACTCTATAATCCACAATATTCCATAATCCGCATAACCTTTGGTCCCAACTTGTGCAGACTATAAATCTTTGACTGTATATATGTTTTCTTTCTATGTTATACTTATCAGTACAAAAAACCCTGAACGGGTTAAAAGCTTGTGACGCAGCACTTTATCTTATATATCTAAGAATTTTAAATTTGGGACTTAAAACTAATGATATCAAAATTTATGTGACGCTATGCTATTAATTAATATATACATATATTAAAATTTATTCATTAAGGTTTTATCAATTACATCTTTCATAAATTCAAAATATGAATCTTAAAAGATATGATATCAAAATTTAAGTGACGCCTTGACGAGGCTTTAAACAATGTTTTAAAATTCCATTTATTTATTTATTGTCTAAATACATTTTCATATCTAAACAATACTTTTCATTTTCCAATACACTGTTAAATACATCACTTTCACTGAATATATATAATGCACTGAAATATATTTATTTGAATAAATAGATTTATCTTTTGGGCTACGCTATCCAAAATCAAAAATTACATTTGAATAAATATTTTTTGCGGCATTGTATCCAAAGTAAGTTAAATAGATGCAAATAGATACAATGACGCAAAAAATATGTATTCAAATGTTATTTTTGATTTTGGATAGCATAGCCCAAAAGATAAATCTATTTATTCAAATAAATATATTTCAGTGCATTATATATATTCAGTGAAAGTGATGTATTTAACAGTGTATTGGAAAATGAAAAGTATTGTTTAGATATGAAAATGTATTTAGACAATAAATAAATAAATGGAATTTTAAAACATTGTTTAAAGCCTCGTCAAGGCGTCACTTAAATTTTGATATCATATCTTTTAAGATTCATATTTTGAATTTATGAAAGATGTAATTGATAAAACCTTAATGAATAAATTTTAATATATGTATATATTAATTAATAGCATAGCGTCACATAAATTTTGATATCATTAGTTTTAAGTCCCAAATTTAAAATTCTTAGATATATAAGATAAAGTGCTGCGTCACAAGCTTTTAACCCGTTCAGGGTTTTTTGTACTGATATTAATGCTTTTTTTAGGTTAATAATAAAAAGATAAAAACAAAAAATTAAAGACTAATGCAAAGAATTCATATTCATGATTTCTGATCACCTTTAATTACCCCTCCCCCACCCACTTAAAAAAAGATATTTCATATTTTATTATTAATATATGCTGTGCTACTTGATTTCGTTAAAAACAACTCTGTAGTAAAGTACGTTAGTATAAGATAAGAAAGTAATGTACATTCAGCATTGTATTTCTAAGAAAGGATTTCATAATCTATGCTGTATGTATCATTTCTCATTCTAGTTAACTATGTTTTTCTTTACACATGATGATACATATACTGCAGATGGATTAAAATGATCAGGAATACAATATTCAGAATGTGCTGGAAAGTATTTCATAATCTATGCTGCGTGCATGATTCTTGTTAATTATGTTTCAACCTTTGTATAGGTTGGTAATATTGCAGATTGATTAAAACTATATCCGTTACAATATTCAGAATATGCTGGAAAGTATTTCATAATCTATGTTGCACACAGGTTTTTCTTTCTTGTTAATTATGATTTGTTCTTTATATAGAGTGGTAAAATTACTGCAAATGGATTAAAATGATAGGCTTACAATAATGAAAATGTGTTGGAAAGTGTTTCATATCTATACTGTATGTGTAACTTTTCATTCTTGTTAGTTTATTTATGTTTTGCTGTTTGCACAAAACATATATAAACAGGGGGGGGGGGGGAGATTTGGATGGGAAGATTACTGTACAAAGATGAAACTGATAGGTTTAAAGCATTCAGAATAAAATGGAAAGTATATAAACATGTTTAATGGAAAATTTTTTACTCTCGTTAATTATGCTTTGTTTTTTTTGCACAGAATGGTAAAATTATTGTACATGAATGACAATAAGTTTACAATATTCAGAATGAGTCAGAAAATGCATCATAATCGATGCAGTATGCATGACTCTTCGTTCTTGTTAGTTATGTTTTGTGGGGTCATCAAGGCTTCTTGTTAGTTATGTAAGGGGGGGGGGGAGATTGTATCAGGTTTAAGATTTTATTAAAATTTCCATGCTCTAGTCTGTACGTATTTACATAATTTTTTTTTCTAAAAATCTTGATTTGGTTAGATAATTGGTTTTTTTTTTTGGGGGGGGGGGGGGGTTGAATCTCGATTCAGTTTGACTTTAATTGGAATTTTCAGGTTCTTGCCGAGTTGCATTTCAAGTACTAGTTTTCAATTCTGGTCAGTGGATGGGGACGGAAATTATTTTGTCTTTCCTGAAGAGATTTTTATTTCCTAATTTTTTTATTTTACTTTTTTTTTGGGGGGGGGGATTGGATTGGGTTTCAGGTTATTCGGATCGGGTTTGAGAAAGACTTCTATTGGAATTTCCATGATCTGGTCAATACATATCGACATAAATTGTTCTTTTTTTCTAAAATCTTGATTTGATTAAATATATATATTTTTTTGGTTGGGGGGATTGAATCTGGTTTCGGATTGACTTCAAATGGAATTTTCAGGTTCTTGTTGAGTTGCATTTCAAGTATATTATTTTGTCGCAGATAAATTGGGTTACAATTGGAATTTTTTTTTTTTTTTTGGGGGGGGGGGTAGTGTTTGAACTGGGTTTAGGATAGATTTCAATTGAAATTCTTGTCAGTGTATGTGGACAGAAATTATTTGGTCTTTCTTGGACAGACTTGTGTTTCCATTGTTTTTTCCTTTTTGGGTTTGGATTAGGTTTCATGTTAACTTTCAGACTCTTGTCAGTGTGTATCGGCAGAAATAATTTTCTCTTTTTCGGATTAGGTTAAGGTTCGATGGAAATTTTTTTCAGGTTTCAATCAGGTTCAATTCAAATGGAATTTTCAAGTTCTGGTAAGGTTGCGCTTTAATGGAAAATATTTTGTCCTGTATAGAATACTGGGCTCCGGTTATATGGAATTTCCTTTTTCAGGTTCAGATTAGGTTTAAGATAGACTAATTGGTATTTCCAGATTTCTGATCACGCATATCTATGGAAATTAAGTTTTCTTTCCCGAATCGAGATATGGTTGGATAATTTTTTTTTTTTTTTGGGGGGGGGGGGTTGAATCTGGTTTTGGTTTGACTTCAAATGTAATTTTCAGGTTCTTGTTCAGTTGCATTTCAATGTATTTTATTTTACAGCAGATAGATTGAGTTACTCTTGGAGGGATTTTTTTCTTTCTGGTTTTGGATTGTATAGGATAGATTTCAATAGGAATTTTTCGATTCTGGTCAATGTATGTCAATGGAAATTATTTTGTCTTTCTTGGACAAATTTATCTTTCCATTAAATTTTTGTTAGTTTAGAATGGGTTTCAGGATAACTTGTAGGTTCTTGTTGGCAGACTTGTATAAAACCAAAAACTTTCTGCAAATTAATTTAATGTTGGGTGTAATTCGCATTTTTTGCACAATTCATGGTCATCATTCATGTTTTTTATGCAATTTATGAACGTAATTTGCATTTTTGAGCAATTTATGGACATAATTTGCAATTTTTATGCGATTAATGAATGTAATTTACATTTTAAATGATTTATGGACGTAATTTGCTATTTTTATGCAATTCATAGACATAGTTTACATTTTTTTCAGTATCTGTCGACGAAATTTGTGTTTTTTGATCAATTTATTGACGTTATTTGTGTTTTTATAGGATTTATGAATGTAATTCTCTTTTTTTACACAACTCTTGGACGTAATTTGCATTTTTTGTAATTTATGAACGTTATTAGTGTTTTTTTGCACGATTCATGGAAGCGATTCGCATTTTTTGAGTGATTTATGAATGTAATTCATGTTTTTATGCATTTCATGGACGTAATTTTTGTTTTTTGAGCGATATGTAATTCGCGTTTTTTATGCAATTCATGAATGCAAAACACTATTCGCTATTTTTATGCGATTTATAGACGTAATTTGCGTTTCAGCTTTCTGCTGCCAAAATTCGTGTTTTTTGAGCGATTTATGAACATAATTCCCGTTTTACTACACGATTCATAGACATAATTTGTGTTTCTCATACAATTTCTGAACGTAATTCTCACTTTTTTAAACAATTCATGGACGTAATTTACGTTTTGACGATTTGTGAACCAAATTCGCGTTTTTTATGCGATTCATGGATATAATTTGCGATTTTTATGCGATTAATGAATGTAATTTACATTTTACATGATTCATGGATGTAATTTGCTATACAGTAAAACCTCCATTAACGGCCACCTCTGAAGAGCGGTCACCTCTAACAACCGGCCACTTTTTCATAGAACGGAATGAATCGTATTGAAATAATATTAGATCGAACCTCCGAATACCGTCACCTCTGAAAACCGGCCACGGCCAGGGAAATCCACTCCGATACGGCCACCAAAAGAAGCCGAGACCATTGCAAATTGCGACATTAAAAAAAAATCCTTTTGTTTTAGACACCTGTTTTGTCTCCCCCCCCCCCTCTCTCCATTGCTGCTACAATTATAGTGAGGAGCACTTTTTATTTCGTCCAATAGTGTGCTCGCCTTTTTCCTCCCCTCTCCCCCTCCACACACTTCTGTGGAGTGGTATTGGAGAAATTGTGTACACGTGTATTTATTCTCTCAGTGACGCAAGCCAATTGCGAAATTAACATAAACAAATTAAAGTAAATTAAATTGAAGTGAGAAACTTCTTTCCCTAATTTAATATATAGTTTAAGAGATAACTGTTTCATCGTTTATATTTTTGCACTAGTTCACACTCACAATGTGGACAGCGCCGTGCGAAATGGACGGTCGCCTCGGGCACGGAAATTTAGGGGGCGCCAAATTTATACTACCAGCATCATTTTTGGGTTGTTACAAGAAAAACTTGGGGGAGATGGGGCACCAAATTGACACTTTGCCCCGGGCGCATTTTCTCTTCACATGCCTTTGAATGTGGTTATTGAATACTTTTTTACATTTTATTTTTTCACAACTGGCAATAATTTTGAGATTGGCAGTGAAAACGCATCAAATTTGAAAACCTTTATTTAATACGGTCATGTTGATGCCTACACCCCCTCTCTTTTTTTATATGGTTCCTCACTGTCTACGCAGAGAAAAAAAGCGGTAACTATTTCTGCCTTCGCCAGTCATTTGTCTCTAGTTTTCTAAATCGAACATGAGTAAAATTTATAAAAAGAAATTTTTATCACTCAGTGAAAAATTGAAGGTTACTGATGATAGTAAGATTTTCATTAGAGCACGGATATTAGCAGAAAAATATGGATGCGGAAGAACGCAAATAAACGAAATTTTAAAGAATAAAGAAGTGCACATTGAGAAACATCTTAGAGGCGAAAGCCTAGAAAACAATGTTAAATGTCGCAAAACTGGGAATGAAGTAATTAATGAAATGCTATTAGAATAGTTTAGAAATTGCAGATCTAAAAATATACCGATTTCAGGACCCATTTTTCAAAAAAAGAACATTGAAAATTGACAAAAAATTTGGTATTAATGATTTCAAAGCTTCTAACGGCTGGTTAGAAAAATTTCGTTTGAATTATACATTTTTTGAAGTATTTTATTGAATTAAATAATTTTTGTTATTCTTCTAATCAGTTGAAGCAAAACCTCCATATACCGGTCACCTCTAACAAGCGGCCACTTTTACACAGTCCCATCGCTGGCCGCTCTTCGGAGGTTTTACTGTATTTATGATATTCGTAGACATAATTTGCATTTTTTGAGCTTTCTGTCGACGAAATTTGTGTTTTTGATCGATTTATTGACGTTATTTGTGTTTTTATAGCATTTATGAATGTAATTCTTTTTTTTTTACCAATTGTTGGACTTAATTCGCATTTTTTTAAATTTATGAATGTTAGTATTTTTTTTGCATGATTCATGGAAGTGATTCGCATTTTATTAGTGATTTATGAACGTAATTTGCGTTTCAGCTTTCTGCTGCCAAAATTAGTGTTTTTTGAGTGATTTATGAACATAATTCCCGATTTACTACACGATTCATAGACATAATTTGTGTTTTTCATACAATTTCTGAACGTAATTCTCACTTTTTTAAACAATTCATGGACGTAATTCACGTTTTGAGCAATTTGTGGACCCAATTTACGTTTTTTATGGAATTCGCTTTTTTTGAGCGATTCATGGACATAATTCGAGATTTTTAGGCGATTAATGAATGTAATATACATTTTACATGATTTATGGACGTAATTTGCTATACTTATGCTATTCATAGACATAATTTGCATCTTTTGAGCTTTCTATCAACGAAATTTGTGTTTTTTGATCGATTTATTGACGTTATTTGTGTTTTTATAGGATTTATGAATGTAATTCGCTTTTTTACCAATTCTTGGACGTAATTCACATTTTTTGCAATTTATGAACTTTATTCATGTTTTTTTTTTGCACAATTCATGGAAGTGATTCGCATTTTTTGAGTGATTTATGAACATAATTCACGTTTTTATGCAATTCATGGATGTAATTTGCGTTTTCTGAGCGATTCATGAACGTATTTCACATTTTTTATGCAATTCATGAACGCAATTCGGTATTTTTATGCGTTTTATAGAGGTAATTTCAGTTTCAGATTTCTGCCACCAAAATTCGTGTTTTTTGAGCGATTTATAAACATAATTCATGTTTTACTACACGATTCATAGACGTAATTTGCGTTTTTCATACAATTTATGAATATAATTCTCGCTTTTTTACATGATTCATGGATGTAATTCACATTTTAAGCAATTTGTGGACGTAATTCCATTTTTTATGCAATTTGCTTTTTTTTGTGCGATTCATGGATGTAGTTCCCATTTTTATGCGATTCATGCATGTAATTCACATTTTTTATGCGATTCATGCATGGAATTCATATTTTTTATGCGATTCATGGATTGAAATAATGTTTTTATTGCGGTCTTTGGATGAACTTAACGTTTTTCGTGTGGTATTTTGTCGAAATGTTGGGTCTTTTTACATGATTCTTTGTTGAGATACACTTTTTTTTTTTTACGCAATTCTTTGTCGAAATAAATAAATAAAAATTGTTTCTTCATAAAATTTTCTGCACATGGCGTGCGTCTATATTATACAACTCTGCTTGTCAGAATTTTTTTTTTTTTTTTTTCAGATTGAATTAAGGTTTGCTAACCCATAGACTAATTGGAATTTCCAGATTTCTGACCACACGTATCTATGGAAATTAAGTTTTCTTACCCGAATCGAGATATGGTTGGATTTTTTTTTTTTGGGGGGGGGAGGGGGGGGGTTGAATCTGGTTTCGGCTTGATTTCAAATGTAATTTTCAGGTTCTTGTTCAGTTGTATTTCAATGTATTTTATTTTGCAGCAGATAGATTGAGTTACTCTTGGAGGGATTTTTTTCTTTCTGGTTTTGGAGTGTATAGGATAGATTTCAATAGGAATTTTTCGATTCTGGTCAATGTATGTCAATGGAAATTATTTTGTCTTTCTTGGACAAATTTATGTTTCCATTAAATTTTTGTTGGTTTAGAATGGGTTTCAGGATAACTTATAGGTTCTTGTTGGCAAACTTGTATAAAACCAAAAACTTTCTGCTAATTAATTTAATGTTGGGTGTAATTCGCATTTTTTGTGCAATTCATGGTCATCATTCGTGTTTTTTATGCGATTTATGAATGTAATTTGCATTTTTGAGCAATTTATGGACATAATTCGCAATTTTTATGCGATTAATGAATGTAATTTACATTTTACATGATTTATGGACGTAATTTGCTATTTTTATGCAATTCATAGACATAATTTACGTTTTTTTCAGCTTCCTGTCAACGAAATTTGTGTTTTTTGATCAATTTATTGACGTTAATTGTGTTTTTATAGGATTTATGAATGTAATTCACTTTTTTTACACAACTCTTGGACGTAATTCGCATTTTTTGCAATTTATGAATGTTATTCGTGTTTTTTTGCAGATTCATGGAAGTGATTCACATTTTTTTTGTGATTTATGAACATAATTCACATTTTTATGCAATTCATGGACGTAATTTGCATTTTTTGAGCGATTCATGAATGTAATTCGCGTTTTTTATGCAAATCATGAAAGCAAAACGCTATTCCCTATTTTTATGCGATTTATAGACGTAATTTGCATTTTAGATTTCTGCTGCCAAAATTCTTATTTTTTGAGCGATTTATGAACATAATTCCCGTTTTACAACACGATTCATAGGCATAATTTGTGTTTTTCATACAATTTCTGAACGTAATTCTCACTTTTTTAAACAATTCATGGACGTAATTCATGTTTTGAGCGATTTGCGGACCCAATTCATGTTTTTTATGCAATTCGCTTTTTTTGCGCGATTCATGGACATAATTCGTGATTTTTATGCGATTAATGAATGTAATTTACATTTTACATGATTTATGGACGTAATTTGCTAAACTTATGCGATTCATAGACATAATTTGCATCTTTTGAGCTTTCTATCGACAAAATTTGCATTTTTTGATCGATTTATTGACGTTATTTGTGTTTTTATAGGATTTATGAATGTAATTTGCTTTTTTTATCAATTCTTGGACGTAATTTGCATTTTTTGTAATTTATGAACGTTCTTAGTGATTTTTTGCACGATTCATGGAAGTGATTTGCATTTTTTGAGTGATTTATGAATATGTAATTCACGTTTTTATGCGTTTCATAAACGTAATTTGTGTTTTTTGAGTAATGCATGAACGTAATTCGCGTTTTTATGCAATTCATGAATGCAAAACACTATTTGCTATTTTTGCGATTTATAGACGTAATTTGCGTTTCAGCTTTCTGCTGCCAAAATTCGTGTTTTTTGAGTGATTTATGAACATAATTCCCATTTTACTACACGATTCATAGGCATAATTTGTGTTTTTCATACAATTTCTAAACGTAATTCTCACTTTTTTAAACAATTCATGGACGTAATTCACGTTTTGAGCGATTTGTGGACCCAATTCGCGCTTTTTATGCGATTCATGGACATAATTCGCAATTTTTATGCGATTAATGAATGTAATTCACATTTTACATGATTTATGGATGTAATTTGCTATATTTATGCGATTTGTAGACATAATTTGCATTTTTTGAGCTTTCTGATGATGAAATTTGCATTTTTTGATCAATTTATTGATGTTATTTGTGTTTTTATAGGATTTATGAATGTAATTCACTTTTTTTACCAATTGCTGGACCTAATTCGCATTTTTTGTAATTTATGAATGTTATTAGTATTTTTTTGCACGATTCATGGAAGTGATTTGCATTTTTTGAGTGATTTATGAACATAATTTGCGTTTCAGCTTTCTGCTGCCAAAATGAGTGTTTTTTGAGTGATTTATGAACATAATTCCCGATTTACTACACGATTCATAGACATAATTTGTGTTTTTCATACAATTTCTGAACGTAATTCTCACTTTTTTAAACAATTCATGGACGTAATTCATGTTTTGAGTGATTTGTGGACCCAATTCATGTTTTTTATGCAATTCGCTTTTTTTGAGCGATTCATGGACATAATTCGCGATTTTTAGGCGATTAATGAATGTAATTTACATTTTACATGATTTATGGACGTAATTTGCTATACTTATGTGATTCATAGACATAATTTGCATCTTTTGAGCTTTTTATCGACGAAATTTGAGTTTTTTGATCGATTTATTGACATTATTTGTGTTTTTATAGGATTTATGAATGTAATTCGCTTTTTTTTTACCAATTCTTGGACGTAATTTGCATTTTTTGCAATTTCTGAACGTTATTCGTGTTTTTTTTGCACAATTCATGGAAGTGATTCGCATTTTTTGAGTGATTTATGAACGTAATTCACGTTTTTATGCAATTCATGGACGTAATTTGCATTTTTTGAGTGATTCATGAACGTAATTCACATTTTTTATGCAATTCATGAATGCAAGTCGCTATTTTCATGCGTTTTATAGAGGTAATTTCTATTTCAGCTTTTTGCCACCAAAATTCCTGTTTTTTGAGCGATTTATGAACATAATTTATGTTTTACTACACGATTCATAGACGTAATTTGCATTTTTCATACAATTTATGAATATAATTCTCGCCTTTTTACATGATTCATGGACGTAATTCACATTTTAAACAATTTGTGGAGGTAATTCCCATTTTTTATGCAATTTGCTTTTTTTTTTTTTTTAGCGATTCATGGATGTAGTTCACAAAACCACCCCCTTGGCTGTGCCACTGACAACAAAATCTTATGTTGGTGCAAGGAGTAATTTATTCATAGACATGAGAAAAAAGTTTTTGACAACAAACCAAAAAAAAGTACAATACAGGATTTTTACCTGGCATTCTCATAAAATTTTGAATATATTCTGCCTCCCCCCTCTAATTCATAAGTTTTCATACATTCTATATTATATTCCATATTAAGAAGGTGCCACTTGTCTAGTTTTGATTTGAATGAGAACGCATTTTTCATTCAGGTAGAATTTATTTATTTAGAATAGAATTGATAAAGAAAATGCATAAATTGAAAAACATCGAACAGACATGATAGAATCACTACGTAATTTTCATGGTTTTAATAATCCACATGGATGTTTCTTGTTATGCAAATTCAATCTTGCAATGTCTTAATATACAATGAATAAAGTCTGCAATAAAGTTAACCAGTGAATCTTGCAATGGATTTTTGCCGTCGCTTATTCAAATTTACTTAAGAGGAATCGAGTTAATGAAATGTTGTATAAATGTTACTTGTTAGCTTTATAGATTACTAGGTACTACTAGGTTATCCCATCGACCAAAAAATTATCGCCAAACTATAAGATTAAATTCCAATAATGGATGATTGTGAATGTCACATTCAATGACATTAAATACAATTTGTATATTTAAAATGTCATTGATTTTTATTTCGACTTTTTATTAATATTTTACTAATTATTTGTTTTTTCATTATTTAAAATAAAAAAATATGTGATTATGTATAATTTGGCGAAATTGGTCGAAGGAATAACAGTAGTAGCGATTACTAAAATATTTCAAATTGAAATAATTTATGAAACTGAAAATGTTTTAGCCAACATTTCACTTAAGTTTACAACAAGCAATATATAGAAATTGTAAAGTCCCTCAAGTGTGTGTAACTTGGGACCAGACATTGCACAAATATAATGTGCTCATCTTTTGTTTACATTTTTAAAAAGAGTAATTTAAATGTAATAATGTACTAGAAATCATAATGAATGCTTATAATAGAGTATAATACAGTCAACTCTGTGAAATTCACAAAATGTATTATCTGCAAAACATGTTAAAATGCAAACATTGAAAAGTGTTTTAACACTTAAACTCAAAGATAAAAGATATGCAATAATTTTATTTTCATGAAATGACAAATTTTAATAAAATAAACTGGGATTTAAGAAAATTCATGTATTTTGTACCCTGTATTTAAAAACAATACTTTAAGCAAGCCAGTAAGTTTCCGTTTATTAATTATGATTAATGCAAACCTATTCTTTTCTCAAGCAGCGAAAAAATTAAAAAAATAAACAAAAAATATATAGAGGTAAAATTGTTTATCAAACAATACACATAAAAAGTTCCTTGGCGAAGGAGAGTAAACTGCATTTCACCCAAAATTACTGACAACAAAACAAAACAAAACAAAATGCAGTCCAGATTTTTAACTGGCATTCTCGTAAAATTTTGAATATATCCTGCCTCCACACTGTAATCCATAAGTCTGCAAAAATACAAGCAAATAACTTTATTGCAAAGTTACACATTCTGTATTAATTAATAATCCATTGCAAGATTCTCCGGTTAACTTTATTGCAGAGCTTATTCCTTGTATATTGACATTGCGAGATTCAATTGGCGTAACAAGAAACAACATGTGGATTATTAAAACCTGAAAATTACTTAATGATTCTATCTTGTCTGGTTTATATTTTTTAATTCGTGCATTTTCTATATCAATTTAATGGACATTATGTAAGAATATTACTACCTGAATGAAAAATGCTCCGTGTAACTTGCCGCGTTCGGGTTCGGATTCAAAACAAAACTAGACAAGTGGCGCCCCTAGGCGTATGAATACATGACTTTCCAACAACAAATAATTTAAAATAATTTTTGTTTGAAAACTTAAAAAAAAATCATAAGTCGAAAGTATATTGAATATGTATAATTAAAAAATATTTTCCTATTTTAAAAAAGGATTCAAAATATTTTTTCCACAAAATGCAAAAATATCCAATGTAAGAAACGTAATATTTCCTTCTTACGAAAAATAAAGGCAAAATAAATAGAAATTTGATTTAGTATATATTTATTGAATGTTTTAAAGCACATGATAAGATGTTTTTGTAGTTTAAAAAACATTTATTGCTTCGATTCGGGTGTTTTAACTGTGACCATAAGTACATAAGGTTTTTCACTCAGGCTTCGTCTGCTAACCCATAGAATAACATGTAATCCGCGAGCTAATATAGTCCAATTTTCCAAGACCAATATATAACAAACAAGAGTTTTCCTAGAAACCAGGCAAGTCTTATTACCTCTATCTTAAAGAGATTCATATTATATATAAGTTTTAATAAAATCTCCCAGCCCGTTTCCTAGATCTCATTATCAGGAACAAACACCATCGATTACAGTTTTAAAATGGTTATCGAGATCTAAAAATATACGGCACGTAGAAATGTAAAAATTATAGGATAGGATTAGACTGGGAATATAAGACTATATTAAAAAAATTGGACCATTCTGACCAATATTTGCTGAGTTATTAGAAGGCGGCTTTTCCGATTTTCTTTGATGTTGAGTTAGCTGTATATATGAAGTTCCGCATCTACCCTTATGACGATGGTAGGTTTTGACGATGGTAGGTTTAAAGCTGCGTCACTTGAAGGCTGCCGCCTTCTATGATTTATTTCATTGCATTCATTACAGAGCATATTTTAAAGAAACATTACAGAGCAACACATAGGTATGTTCTTTTTTTCATAGACATATGTTCATGTTTTACCACTGCTACTCTTCCTCTGATAACAGAAAGTAAAATTTCAAGCAAAATGACTGGTTAAAAAACTTCTACACCTAATAGTTATCTTTATTACGCTTATTTTACTAGTTAGTAAGCTACATATACATCACTATTTATAGGTTGGTATCTCATAGTACATGTTAGTATTTCTAAATTCACTAGTACAGTGCCAAAGTTTATTGGCATTCTATGCTCATCTTAGGGATTCTAAACATATGAAATTCCGTGCGTTAGCTTTTGATGCATGACTATCACTAAAATCATGTTTAACCATAAAAAATACAGCATTTAGCAGCACAACCTGTTGGCGTTTTACACAATGTAATCAGCTACTATTTATGTCAATGTCTAACAAAATCTGACGTTTGATGAAAATCTGTGTATTAGTTTTTGAGATGGAGCTATTGAAAAAATTGTCAAAAAAGAAGCATAATAGCATAACCTTGTAGCCAATTACACCAAAATATAGTGACCATCAATGTATGTCTGAATCTGATGCTTGATAAAAATTTTTACAATGAACGTCATTTTATATCAAGGTATCTAAAGTTTTGTAAAATTAGTTCTTGAGTTAGAGCAAGCATAATATTTTTAGCACATACACATAGATAGACTTACTGATTCACAGACTCACAGACAGACATTTTTTAAAAACCATCAAATCGTGTTCAGGAGCTTCTAAAACGTATAAATTCATCAAAAACTGGAAAATGAATTTTTTCATGAATCCAACACGTTCTTCTTGTAAAGAAAATAAAAGTTACCTTGTTAATTTTTGTAACATGTTTCCGAAATTCTAAATTTATAATTATTATAGTGTCTAAATATATTTTAACTTTTACAAGCTACTGCATTTTACAGAGAGTGGAACCGCACAAGCAAACAAATTTTTCTTTTTATATTTTCAAAATTCAAACTGTATCTATTATAAATTTTCAAAATGTCACATCAATAATTAGTATAGTTTAAAATTTTTATACAATGTGCTGTCTTATACAAATAGTGGAATTATGCATGCTATAAAATTGATTTTGTTCTTTATGTTTTATAATTTTTATTTTTATTAAAATCAAATTTCCAAAATGCTAAATTTTTATAATGTTTCCAAAAGGCTACAATAATAATTATAATCTTTGAGAGGTTTCTTTTTTACAAGTTTCTGCTATGATTTAACAAACTCGGGAGTATTATAGATTTGGTCATATGAAACCTTTCTCCTTCTTTCTGTGCCCTACAGAAGTATTACAACAATAAGTCTTGGATCATAAAAAGCTCTTATAATTCCATTACAAGCACCGATGTAGTCGTAGAAAAACTTGAGGGTATGCGTTAGAAGCAAAGAGTATACACTAATATCCTGAACGTCATGCCTAGACTATACGCTATAGATTTAACTAAAAAGTAGAGGGTATACGGAGCTTCCTAAAAAAATCCAGAAAGTATACAGTATATACCTCTTTATGGTCTCCACTATACCCCTCATTACGAACAATGAACATCCTTAAGGGTGTATTTCAATTCAAATTGCTTATTTTCCGATTTATTTTTGAATTCACTTTTGCTCTCAAACGCATCAAACCTGCAGATTCTCTTATTTAGAAAGTATTCAAGGTGCCGTGATTGTCAATTTTTTGATAAATGTAAAAAATATTGTAAAAAAATCGATCAAAAACGGCATTTTGAACAGATTTTTTCGAAGCGGGAGACCTGTGAACGAAAAAAAGGGTCATGCTGAGAAGGTAAATGTTTATAAATCAAATTCTAATGAATTGAGCGTAAAAAAACATTACACAGCAACTTATACACCTCTTTAAGAATCCCCTCAGCAAGTTTCATGTTTCTACTTTTAAAAGTGTGTCTGAAATTGTATCGGGAAATTTCGAGCTGTTGGAGGTGAAAAAGCGTTTTTTCGAATACACCCTTAAGCTTAAGGCTTCTTTTGATTGTTTCTAATCTGTTCATTGGATTTAAATATTGCATGTATGGACACAACTTTTTCTGGGTCAGCACTGTTAGGTTTTAAAAAAACATGATTGCATCCAGTTGTTGAAAACAGAATGAGATTGAGACGACATAAAGTAATAATATAGTTTTTCTATCGATGAGAAGGAAGCATTTTTTTCAGCTGCATAAAGGCAATTACATCATCAGGAAATTAGGCGAATTATTTTTTTATCAAAAAATTTCTAAACATCAAAACACTGTTAATCTTTGTTTGCCTTCTTACATTTAAGAAAACATATATCCCACTGGAAAGGCTCTTTAGGAAAAAAATTCTTTACAACTCAGTGTATTCTCTTTTCTCTCTGCAGACCTATATCTCTTGGTATAAACAAATGAACTGTTAACATCTTATATTTTAGCTATATTAACTTTATATAATATTTATTGTTATATCTGTTACCTTATTACATCTGTTATCTCGAATAATATTCTTTTTTAGTGCTGCATGTATTTTTCTGAACCATTCTTCATATCCACCAGAATAACACCAGCCTTCGATAAAAATCAAAGCACTTGTAAAAAAAAATAATTATTAATGCAATTCAATATGAATTTTGTATTATGCAGTAAATAAAGGCTTTTGATGATCTTTCTGAAGTTTTTCTTAGTGTCTCAAAAGATCTAAGTAGTAGGCAAGTCAGGCATTGTTGATCGTTATAATTCATCTATAATAGAAGAAGTTTTGAAAAGTAGGATTTATGATTTATGACAGAAAATTCTTCCATAAGATTTTTTCAAATTATTCCACGAACTGCACTTAAAAACTCGCGGAAAAATATAAGCAGTTTGGATTCTTTTTCAGGCTTTTTTTTAAATTCTTCAAAGCGTAGAGCAGAAACTCTATAAAGTATTTATGCAGATTTTATATTTGATTTCCAGATCTGATCTTTGTTAACAGCTGATTCGAAATAAGAAATAGCTAAGTTGGACCTTTGAGTATTGTACCACACCTGAAGCACGTCTCTACCCAATAATTTTTCATAAAAACTTAGAAACCACTGTTCTTGACTGTGTTTGCCCTTGCCCTATTTGTAGTTAAGCCTACAACTTACTTTTTTGCAGTCATTCTCTATGACCAAGTTATCAAATGTAATCATGGTAGAATCCACGAAGCTTCTGCTCCTCGCTTTAATTACTAAATTTACATTAGTAAAATTGATTTCATTTCTTTTTCTTCGGCTATTCAACAGAATTATCTACTTGAATAGCAAAACAATTAGCAGTTTGTAACTGTGCTACTGTGCTTTGTATTACTTTTTTATGTTATGTTATGTTATTTATTTATTTACTACTGTGATGTTTATTGCCATTTATCATCTCCTGAGTCACAGAATCAGTTCATGATATTCATTTTTTTTACATTCAAAATTGCCGGCACCATCCATTATCACTGGGCAACACTAGTGTTGCCTACTTTCCATGTTATTTTATGCCCTGATTCATTAAATAAAATTACCTGTTTAAAAAAAAGTTGCCATTTGAATAAATCTAGAAAATTGTCACTTAGCAGTATGGGTATTTATAATCTTGTACTAGTAGTGCCAAATGAAATTATCTGCTACAAATGGGTTATTTTAACCATGTTTGTGCCAAAAGAGTCATTTTGTATCGTCTTCTTATCCGAATTTAATTTCTTTGCACCATTTTTTTTTTCATTCTGAAATTTACAACAGTGCTTGCCTCATTGCATCCCATAATGGTGTACCCCCCCCCCCCGTCCTCTCCTCTGGAGTACCTTTTCAGGACATTTTTTAAAACTCAAAATTACTTCTGAAATAGCCATGCTTACATTCTCGTATATCAGTGGCAGAGCAAAGGGGGAGGCGATATGCCCCGGGTGTCACCTTCTAAGGGGTGACATCTAATTTCTTTTCGCAAATCTAAGTATGTTACAAATCTTACATCATGTATCTTACAAAAGTTTGGAAAGAATTCTAAAATAAAATGAAAATTCTATTGCAAGACACAACAAAGTTTTTTTTTTTTTTTTTTTGATAATGTAATTTTTTTAAAATAAAGTATGCACCAGAGAACAAAAAACAACCTTTTCAACGAATGGTTAGTGAAAGTGAACTTTAAAATGAAGACTTAACTTCTACATACAGACACCACATTGACTTACGCATATTATGGGTTCAATTATGAGTCTCCCCTGTGATTTTTTTATGCAAAAGGTAAATAAGAAATGGTATGGTCATTTGTTGTAATAATGTGGAATTGTGATTGAAAAAATGTGACAGTTGGGGCAGGGTAGTGACACCATTTACATCCGCCCCATTGTAGCTACATCACTGTCTTATATGCTTAATTATTAGAAAGTTGGATAATCACATTTTTGATGTGTATTAAATCAAATGATCAAATGTTGTCCTGGGGCATACAGTTGAATGTGCTAGTCACTCAGCTGTCGAAGTCCCCTCGGTAATGTTAAGTCATGGGTGTTTAATGCATTCTTATATTCAACATACCTCCTCAAGGAATTAATATTTTTAAGTTCTTTTTTCAGTGTTCTCATCTTAAAGGATGTCTCTTTCTTAGATGTCAAAATATTTCTGAAATTTATGGTCAATTTAGTATTTTTATGTTTTATAAACAAATAAACTAGAAGTAAAATTTTAACACTTCATAGAAAATTATACATACATTTTAGAAATATTTGAAAACTAAGAAAAAAGAGACATCCTTTAAGAACAGAACACACACATGCAAAAAAAAAAAAAAAAAAAAAACTTTAAAAGTATTAATATCTTAAGAAGACATTTTGAATACAAAATGCATCAAATTCCTAAAGATTTAACATTAGACAAAATAATTTGCACACTGAATGACTAGCACCTTTAATGAAAATTGGTGTCAATTATTGTCAATACAGACTTTTGAGTTTAAAGTTCTCAGAAAATAACTCATACACTGCATCAAATTTTGTAGAATAAAATAGAGCTGAATAAAATGGTAACACACTTTTTTTCAATCCTTTAATCTTATTTTATATTTTATCCATTCTCACTTTTAAATGATATTATTTGCTTTAAATAAAGTTACCGTGAAATTCGAGAAATAAGTCCCAAGCCTTCCCCCACCCCACCCCTCGCCTTTGAATACTTGAAATATTGTCAAATGTGGAGAGAAATAGTTATAAATGAAATTTTCTTGAAAATTTCCTCAATACTGACTCTTAACATTAATGTCTATTTACAGAAATTAATTGGTATATGATAAGATGCCTTTCAAGAATTTTTATACTAAAAAAATGTTCTAAAAGACTTTAAAATAAACAAAAAGAAAAAAACTATTAAAATATTATTACATGAGAGTGTCTGGAAGCTTCAATTGTTTGAATGTGGGGAAAAAAAATTATTTAGCTGTAAACAAACAGAAAAAATTAAAATAAAAGCTTGTTTTCATCTTACTATTAAAAAAGAAATATATATATTTGCTATCTCTATCGATAGCTGACAAATTTCATTCAAATTTCCAGCAAGTTGAAATAATAGTCAATTAGGCTGTGTAACAAGTTTTTATTAAAATATAATCAGCTATTGCATAGTTACGATGCCTGCCAAAAACACTCACTTAACAGAAACTGTGAAGAAGAAATTTATGTATGGTTCGTTTTTGTTTAATTAATTCGCTATGTGAAATTGAAAGTGGATTGTTTACACAATCACATCATCAACGTTGTATACCTAAATAAAAAGTTTTTCTATACAGAAAAAAATCGATAGATTTTTTTTCAACTGAAGATTAAAAAATAAATATAAAGAAACAAAAGCATAGTATCCAAAATAAGACATTTACATTTTTAAAGTTAGAAAATCAGTAATGAAATTTGTTGAAAATTGAAGATGTGACACTTACATTTGGGTAGGGGCGTATTTCATAATTTTATGATAAATAAGTTAATTGCATTGATAATTAAATCAACATAGATATGATAATTAAATCATCAAAGAACTGGTACGGGAAAACATCGTTACAGGATAGATACTGATCTCTGTTTATACAATAAAAGAGAAAGTTATCATTGAAAAATCAAAATTGGTGATGCAGCAGAAAATATTAGATATGTTCAGAATAAAAAGCATAGAGAAAAATTAAGTTTGTTACATATTTTTTTTTATAATTCAGATTTTTTTGTTTACCTTTATAAAACAATTATCTCAAATATTTACTTCTTAAATATTATCATTTTTCAGTGTTGTAAACATATTTCTGATGTAAATAATTCATGGGGCTAAAAGCGGATAGATGAAAGGAAAAGATTGCCACAGAAATGCAGCATAAAATATCGTACATGTTGAATGCAGAAAGCATAGAGAAAAATTAAGTTTGTTATCTAAAATACAATCTAAGTTTGTTATATAAAAATTCTAAATCTTGTATATAAAACATTTTTTTTTAATGTGTATTTTTCAATGAAAGCAACTTTTAAATTAATATATGTAACACACTTACAAAACTATATTTTTCTTCATAACATACCAATAAGAAAATTCCAATCAGATGACTTAATTTTCATTTTTTATAAATTTTAATATGTAGGTATGAATACACATACATTTCAAAAGTATAAAAAATGTACTTATTTTATTTTTAAAATCTGTAAAATCATTAGTCTGTAGAACTTTCTAAAAGAGACAAAGAAATTTTTAAAATGACTCTTTATTATTTCTTTGTAATATGGAAGTTTTTGTATATAATTTTCAATTATTTCTAGCAGTGCCTGATGTCAAATTATCTACAATCTAATTTGTGGGAAAATACCAGCTTTCTGCAAAAAAATTAAGCACTGTTTTCTTACACAGTATTTTTTTTAATTAAAAATATTTCACATAATCTAATTTGTTCTTGCCTTTTGACATATTCAGAAAAAATGAAACAAGTAATTATTTTTGTTCAGCTGTTGCTTAAAAAAAATACATAGTTTTAAGCAACACTCCAAAATTTAAATCATTAACTTTTACAGAGTGGCTGTGACAGCATCTGTACGGGAATACATGTATTCTCAGGTAGACACTGACTGAGCCCTTGCATAAAGGTTAATACATGACTTGTGATTCTATTTAAATTATGAAGATAATATTTATTAACATTCTTCTTACAAAGTTGTGACCGTTTCTGGGGTTGTTATTTCTGAGTGAATACTCATTACCAGAAAATTTTAATCACAAGCCGGGGAATATCATGGAACTTTTACGTAAAGTGTTTGTCACCATCTGGAATGTATTTGGTAAATGTAAGTATATATATACTATTAAGAAAATTTTCATGGAATCACTGATATAGAAAGAATCCTCTGTCTGAAAAAAAAGATGACTCAAATGGGACAAAATCAAGTCATGTGTGGGCAATGTGTAAACAGCATTGAAATTTCAAAGAATATTCATACTTTTAAAAATATGTATTCAAAATTCAATGTTACTCTAAAACTAATGTAAGACAATATTTCTTTAAAAAATTAATCGGTTTGTACAGCTAGCCACGAAAGAAATTAACAATAAAATTGAAAATATAAAGTAGTATGCTAATCAAGAGAACATATGAAAGCTGTAAGAAAATAAATTCTAATTTTCAAAACTAAAGACAAATTTTGTGTTTCAATGATTTTTTTTATCAATTATTTTTTCGATTGTAATAAAATGTAATTAAAATACAGTCAAGGATCTATAATCCGTGCACCCATAATCCGCAATTTTCCATAATCCGCGTTACTTTACGAATGTAAACAATGAAATAAACAGTTAAGAAAAATTGCAAATCCATGATAAAAAAAAGATTTTTTTTAATAACAAATGATAAAAAATTTAATAAAAATCATAATAAAACATGTATTTTTTTAATTTACTCTTTTATTTTATTAACAGTAAAAAACTAAACTGTATTACGGAGCGCACCTATGCTTGCTGAACGTTCGAAATGCTGACTAAGTTCGGGAGAGTAAATAACCGTATAAAACGTGCTATTTTGTGTGCTTGTCGCGCTTCCTAGCAGTAACACAGCACCATCTTAGAATTAGATATTAGGGGTTGGGAAAGTCGAATCAATGTAACCAATCATAATGATTGATTGCAGAGGTTTTGCCAACGTCAGGAAAGGCAAACGGGAACCTTCAACTACAGGCGAACTCTGATTGATTTCTCAAGATCCAATCTTTCAAGAAACTAAGCTTTAGCCGGGGAGCTCTTTTTTATTCTATTTATGTTCTTAATGTGGCAACAAGCACAGTTGATGAGTTGATGTTTATGAATTTATGGCTCTCGTGTCATCTAGTATTGATTTTACTTTTTACTCTAATGCATATGCAACGTGCAAAATGAATAACGGAAACGTAGTAATTCACGTTTGTAGTGAAAGAAAGGTGGTGCTTTTTTCACTGCTAATGTTTGTAAACAGTCCCAAGTGATTGCGTTTATCACTGCCGGCTTTTGCTTGAGTTTGCCTCGTGTTAATTGGTTGCTTGTTTTTTTTTTTTTTTTAAAGACTTAGTGAAAAATCAGCTTACTTTAATACAAACTTTAAAGTTTGTGCAGAGTTATAAGCAAAGTATATGTCTGACTGAAGAGATCTAAATTTTAGCTTCAAATCATTAAGAAATGTGCAGGATAAAGTGTAAATGTGAAAACGACATGTAGATAGAAGCACATATATACAATTTTTAAAAAAAATAAAATAACATTAAAAATGCATTTTTTTTAAATTACTTATTAATTTAATTACTAGATTTCATATTTATCTTTCCATATTATACTGATTATAGAATTGAAATGCTGTCTAAAAATAATAAAATGACGCATAATCCATTATTCTCTATAATCCACAATATTCCATAATCTGCGCAACCATTGGCCCCAACGAGTGTGGATTATAGATCTTTGACTGTAATTCATTATGATTTTTTTTCCATTTTTTTATTTTTTGTTTGAAGAAATCCTTTTTGATCACAAATTTGTAAATTTTTTAACTGTTTATTTCATTGTTTACATTTGTAAAGTAACGCGCATTATAGAAAATTGCAGATTAAGGGTGCGCGGATTATAGAACCTTGACTGTATTTTGAGAGTGGGTAAAAATGAGTGTTTCTCGGCTGACAGAATTAGATGATCTGCTTTAAAAAGAGAAAATAGTCATTATTATTTTTAAAAATATCTCATTTCTGTAAAACAAATCTTGTAAAAAAAGAAAGTTAAAAAACAAATGCTAATCCTATGGGAAGGGATTTTTCTGATTTTCGTTTGCTACTAAGACATTTTATTTATTTTATTTTATTTTATTTTATTTTTTTGCATTGGATCGCAGAGGTCAATCTTTACTTATTTTTTTACTTTTTCAATTTTGGTTGCAGATTTTTTTAGATAACACTTTTATTTATGGAACCAGTTTTGAAAGTGAAGTAACTTCATAAAAAATATCTGTGACTGTAATAAAAAAAGTAAAAATGTTGTGATGTAGAGACAGACCTTGGCTATCCAGTGCAAGAAAAATTATTTTAAAATGTCATAACAGCAAAGGAGTTATTACAAAAATCTTCCCCCATAGGATTAGCATTATCTCATGAATGTCGTTAATAGCAGGGATAGGAGCCTTAAGGCAAGTTTGGATAGACAGACAAACTAAATTCATATACACTTTTATGAGTTTTATGTATCAAATTTTACGTATAAAAAAGTATTTATATTATAAACATATTTATACTATAAAAGTATGTATAAATAAGTATATAATAGCTATGTATATATACATTCCCAAATTTTTTTTTAATTTGCAAAAACAAAAATTTCAATTTCAAGAGTACAAAATGAAACACTTTATCTTCCTGAGCAATATAGAGACATAACATGCAAAAGTTTTTTTATAATTTAAAAAGTTGTAAGTTCCAAAATTTGTCCCATACATCCCCACTGAAAGGAAGAATTGGACTACAATAAAACAAATCTATAAGACACAAATAGTCTAGTGTCGGCTAGATATACACTCAAACCAAGAATATCGATTCATAATGTTTGTGCCATACTGTTAAATTCCAATTTTTTCATTACTGGAATGCAAATTCAGCATTTTCTGTCAATACTAGCAGAGCCGTGTGAAAGAGGGGACGAAGGAGGTGGTGGCACCAGGTGCGGAAAATTAGGGGACACCAAATTTATCCTACCAGCATTAATTTTTAGCCTGACACAAGAAAAAGTTGGGGAAGGGGGTGCCAGAATGAAACGTTGCCCCAGGCATAGTTTTTTCTTCGCATGTCTTTGAATACTAGTGTCAAGATAGCACTAAAGAAAATCATAAATTCAATTTATTTGCATTTTGACGTAAATTAATACAATGTTATAATTAATATATTATACTCTAAAAATGTTTTCACATCAGTAAATGATATTCACCTTATTGAAAAAAGAAAGATTTTTTTTTCTAACTTCCTTGTTTTGTGTTGAACTTATTGTATAAACAAAAATGTTACTTTTAGGCTTAGTTTAAATTATGGATAATATACAGTATAATGTTCTACAGATAGGGAAACTTTTACATTTATGCATAAACAAGTCATTAATATACATAAAGCATAAGAAGTACATGAAGTGAATTTACTTTTAATTCTTGAAATTATCTTTTCCTTTGATCAATTGCAAGCTTATGCAGATCAAATTTTTTTTCGACTGAAGATTGGCCTATCATTGCTTCATCTTGTATATGATTGATGAAATGTAATATAAAATATAAAGAGAAAAATGTATTATCCCATTCCTCTCGCTGTCTCACTCTTTACATTACTTTTATCGTTGTCTTCAAAAAGAAAAAAAAATGCTGTGACCTAAATACAATTTTTCTAAATGAAAGATAGCTTTTTTATTTTTTAATCAATACAGTCACAGTGCTTATCTAGCAACCCACATCTAACATTTGGAAGGTACTGGAATTTCGAAATTCAGGCTCTCACTTTTTTAAGATGCTCAAAAATGTTAAGATTAAATTTTATATACACTGTAGTAAGCAATATAATGCTTTAAATGAAATATCAGCAAAAGTGGAAGTTAGGAGGGTTATTCGTGTACTCATATGATCAAAACACAAATGGCAACATTTAAAGTCACAGACAAAGTCCAAACAAACATATCTTACCAGTAACTTATATTAATGAAAATGAGTGGTATCAATAAATTTATGTTTTAAAAGCTAGCTAATATTATAAATTAGTTAAAGTAGTAATGGGGCTTAGATGAGATGTCTATGTAATGGGGGCAAGATGCCAATGCAATGAATGAATCATGATCAATCACAAAAACATTCATTGGATTGGATTGGTTGGACAATGAAACACAAATCTGTCAAACTTCTGATTAGTACGAGAATATAAAGTGCATTTACTTACTTGAGACTTACTTATTTACTTGCATACTTCTTTCTCTCTATGTATTTCAATGATATTAAATTGAAGATTGATATTAATTAGTAATGAAGCTCCTTGAAGTATTTCCAACTGTTATAACTGTTGTGAATGAGATTAAAACAAATACCTTTCTCTCTTTCCCAAGAAGTTAATTTCAGAAAAATCTTTGCTAAACATTAAATAGAGTGTTGAATAAAGTTTTTTTAATTAGACTCCCTTATTTATAATTCTTTATATGTTTTTACTGATTCTTTTGAATCAAGTACTTTTGATATGATTCATTTTTTGTTCTAATTCAACTTACGTGAATGGTTCATTGTGTTGGCTTGGCTTTACTAAAGAAAATATTGACCCAAAATGGACCACATATATTAATGCATGTCCTGTGATTATAATAATAGCTCATTTTTAAAATATAAACATAAACATCCATCCTCTTTGCTAAAGTTAATGGTAAGATGTATTTCTTCTATTACCGTATTTTCGGGCGTATGCGCCGCACACACCGTAAGCGCCGCACCTCCGAAAATCCATTAAAATAAAACAAATATTCATCAGAAGCGCCGCACCGCCGTATGCGCCGCACTTACGAAAATACATCAAAATGTTAAAAATTGTGTTATATTCAGTGTTTTTTCGCGTTTTTTTAACATGTGTAATATAAATCCAATTTTAAATTTAGTATATTATGTATATTTTTTATGATAAAATAAAATTTGAATTCGTGCAGCCTTTTTTCGCGATTTTTTAATACTTTTTTTATAGTTTGTAACGAGGTTTACAGGGTTTTATCGCGATATTAGACGAAATTTGCAGGGTTTTATCGCGATATTTGACGAATTTAGTTTTTTCACGATACTTGAAAAAATTTGCGTTTTTATGGGAATAAGCAAGGAATGAATCATGATTAATTGAATTAATCATGAATATTGTAATGAATCATGAATTTTGGTACTTGAAGCAATACTTGAAAAAAATTGCGTTTTTTTTTAAAAACCGTAAATTCTGTCGAAAAAGCGCAGAAAAAAAGGAGAAATTTGTAAAAAAAAAGCATAAAGAGAATGAAATCTTAAAAAAAATCTCGAAAAAACACACATTTCATCAAAGATTCGTGAACGATTCATTTCATCATGATTCTCACCCCGTTCTCATTCGCCTTTGAGAACGGTATGAAACATGATAAAATGACCCCCCAGGGGGATACCTTCTTTAGGTATTCACGGGCTTCACAACTCCGGGGCACCTGAGTGATCTTTCTCCTTTCCTTTTCCTCTTACTCCTCTTGTCTTCCTTTCATCTTTGTTTCACTCTCATTGTGGTTTCCTCTCCGGAGGTGAGGGCAATTCTGTATGGGCCGATGTCATCCTGTATATCGACTCATGGAGAATTGAAAATCACCCACGCGTTGGCCGTGCGTGGCGACCCGTGTCCCTGGAAAGGGGGATCCTGGCAGTTGAGGGAGACCAACACACTGCTTTGGCCTCTGCTTCAGGTAGACGGGAGGTGCATATTGGTCCCGTATGCATCAATCGGCTGGTCAGCTGGGTTTTGTCACTGGCTTTAGGGATCAAGTGAGCGAGCAAATACTAGTCATCTCGTTAAGGGTGGAGACTGACATAGGTTTGTCTTGTGACCGTATGGGCCCTGGTTAGCACTGGTGCACGAATGTGCATCCCCTTGTTGGGCTCGGTAGTGGGTGGTGCGGCCGGGGTCTGAATTACTTTTTTTCAATTATGGATGGAAAATCTCTATTTCCTTCTAACTCTCTCCCAAGTGGAGAGCAACAAACAGGACAGAAACCTGCATTTTCGCGTTTTTTTGTCATTAAGCGCCTTGATAACCAATCTGATCGTACTTTCAAAAAAACTTCACCATTTGTTATTGCTAAAACATTTCAGTCTGTTTTGGGGGATGGTCATTCGCTCAAGAAATTACAATCCGGGGATTTACTTGTTGAGATCTCATCATATAAACAGTCAGAACTTCTTTCAAATAGCTCTAAAATTGGTCCTTTTTCTGTTTCTGTTCAAGCACATAAGACTCTAAATACAAGTCGTGGCGTAATATCTGAGCCAGAGCTTTTATTTTCTACTAAAGAAGAACTTATGGAAAACTTAAAACATCAAGATGTCATAGATGTAAGACGTATAACAATTCGTCGGAATGAAAAAGTGCTTCCCACAAAGCACATCATTCTGACTTTCAATAGCCCGAATCTACCTACTAGAATTAAAGCTGCTTACCTAAGCTGTCCCGTCCGACCATATATTCCCAACCCCATTCGATGTTTTAAATGCCAGCGCTATGGACATACAAATACTAACTGTCGTGGCACTAAAACTTGTGCACGTTGTGCAAAAGTTGACCATGACGATAAAACATGTGAAAATGCTGAACGTTGCGTCAACTGCAAAGGTGACCATCCAGCTTACTCCCGCTCTTGTCCAAACTGGATTCTCGAAAAGAAATCATGGCAATTAAAATCACCCAAAAACTTTCTTATCCAGAAGCCCGCAAAATTGCTGAATCCCGAACACCATCAGTTGGCATCTCTCATTCTAGCCTACTCAAACGTCAAGCAAACTCTGTGAGGCACATAAGCACTCAGACTGATTCTGCCATTTCGTTTGACTCATCCTCATCTAGCAATTTAAAGAAAAAAACCCGTAATGTATACTGTAACGTTACTCCAAGACCGATGCCAAAATTAGAGCTCTGGCCACCATCATCAGAACCTGTGAAAATAGAATACCTTTATAAACGAACACAAAATTCATTAGCTGAAAATTCAAAACCTACCAAACATGAGACACAGGCTACTTCAGAATCAGATAAAAACAAACCGTTGAACCCTAATGTATGTCCAATTAAAAAAACAAACATAAAATCTAGCACACACAAGAATAGGAATAAACCTTCAACCCAAGTCTCTTCACAGTGGAAAACTGTGAAGAGAAAGGGCAAAAAATCTTGCCTCAGCTCTGCAATTAAAAACATAAAAGATCCAAAACAGTTGCTTAACTATGCTGAAGAGGCTATGGACTCATCGAGTTATGAATCTGAAGATGATGAAACAAATACGGTTTATGAAGAATATGTGCCTTCTTCTTAAATTGCAAAAAAAAGGGAAAAAAATGATTGATTAATCTGTTTTAAGCTGTATTTTAACATTTTATGTTTCAATTTAATACAGACATTTTTTAAGAAATTTTACTATTTTTAATTTAAATATTTATTCTTTTGAACTATATTTTGGTTGTATAACTCATTAACAAAACCTTGCTATTCTTTAAATATTGCACCGTTTTTGCATTTATGTCACTGTTTGTTTGTTTTGCACAATTTTCATAATTCTTTAAAAGATATTAACTTTTATCGTATACCATTATTATATTGTTGACTTATTATCTTATTGATTTGACTGATTTAACTCTTATTTTATCCTGAATTGTGTTTTAATCTTTTGTACTTATTTTATTTACATTCATCACTTAACGCTTTCATCTTTTAACCTTGCTTTTTATCCACTTATATTTTTACATATTTTTAACAATTTTAAAAAACTTTTCAGTTTTACTTCATCCTGTTCTTGGCGCAGCATGTCCCCAGTGTGACTTTGCGCCAGTAAACCTCAACCAACCAACCAACCAACCATGATGAAATGAATGAATCATTAATCTTTGATAAATTGTTCGTTTTTTCGAGATTTTTTAATAGATTTCATGCTTTTTTTCAAATTTCTTCTTTTTTCTGCGTTTTTTTCGCCTGAATTTTTGTCTTTTCTCGTTTTTTTACTGTTTATTTATACATACGACATATTTGCGTTTTTTCTAACAATTTTTTTGACAATTGTTTGAGAAATTTACGATTTTTCCGCCATCTTTTGATATAATTTGTGATTTATAGAGATTTTTTGACATATTTTGCATTTTTGCTGCAATCTTTCGTCGAAATGTGCACATGAATTTCGCCGAAGTATCGCTAAAAAACCCCGGAGCGGCGGATACGATATATTTTTTCCCTTGCAGCGATATTCATTACAGAGGTGTTTCTATTCGGAATTTTTCTGTAAATTGTGAAAAGTTAATCATCAGGAAGAAAATAAGAAGCATAAAAAATGTCGCGAATTTCGACAAATGATAGCCTAATTTCTGTCAATCATTCGCAGAAAAAGCAAGAATTTTATCAAAGGATCGGGAGAAAAATCACCTCTGTAATGAATATCGCTGCAAGGAAAAAAATATCTATCGTATCCGCCGCCCCGGCAGAAGTGCCGCAGTAAGCATAATTTTAACTTTTAAACTCGTATGCGCCGCGGCGCTTACGCCCGAAAATACGGTACTCTTTACTAAAAATTATCCTACCTGTGATTTGCGCGTTTGATAGCAACAGACTTTCATGAGTCGCATCTGTTATATTTGCTAATATTTTTCCACTTAATATATATATATATATATATATAATGGCAAGTATTTTCCCTCATCCATTTATTTAAATATAGTTTGCGATTTTTGGGTTAAACACACAAATATTATTTAAATTTTTATTAAATGTTTGTTTTAAATGTTTAATTTTAGATCATTGCATTAATCATAAACTGAATTTTACTGTATTGAGTTATGTTAAAAGGGGGCTACTCTCTTATCCCGTCAACCAATTTCGCCAAATTAATATCCAAATTATACATATTGACATAATTTTTATTTTAAATAACAAACAAACAACTAGTAGAATATTTATAAATATACAAATAAAAGGTCAAAATAAAAATTACTCAATGACGTTTTTAACACTGTATCATATTTAATGTCATTGAATTGACATTCACGATCATCTATTATTGGCATTTAATCTTATAATTTGGCGATATAATTTTGGTTGACGGTATAACTTAGTAGTACCATTAAAGGAAAATATTTTTCAAATAGTTAACCAAAAAATATTTGTACCTAACAGTAATTAACTGCATAATAAAGTACCTATATGATGTTTATGACATTTACCCAAAATATTTGAATAGCAAGGGCTTTAAGAAGCTGAAGTTTTGAAATTTTATTGTCTTTGTGATGTTATTGTAAGTTGCTAATAAGTTTTGTGGCTGCACTCATAAGCAATAAAAGTATTTTCTACTGTCTTACATGGTAGCAAAATGGTTCTGATATCACTTATTCCAGAAAAATAAATAGTACCAACAGTGCAATATCACATAATGCCAATATCACTAATTCAAGGTTCCTACGGGTCAAGAAAAAGTTACGGAATTGAAAAATTCAGGCAAGAACTCAGAGCAATGTCAAGAAATTTTTTGTATGTTTGAAGTCATCCAGAAATATTTGATGTACTACTTTCCATCAGCATCTTGATTGAGGTTCTAAATGAAGACAGTTTTGAATTAATTATTTATCCAATCCAAAATTTGTAAATAAAATTTATAAAAACTATATAACAATAGCATAGTAAGATAAACAATCGAAAATTCTTTCATTGCATATATACGTATAATATATGTTTCAAGCATTTAT
This sequence comes from Maratus speculifer, assembly GCA_964019185.1. Lineage (NCBI taxonomy): Eukaryota > Metazoa > Arthropoda > Arachnida > Araneae > Salticidae > Maratus > Maratus speculifer. Next base: position 7,621,640 of record CAXHSM010001557.1, read on the forward strand.
CTGGTTTAATATTATTCATTGCATTGGTTTTTATAACAATATATAAGCCAGATGTTTACTGAGAAAAGTAAAGGAAAATTTTTAAAAAGGTCAGAAAATTCTTTTTACCGGAACTGTGTGGGAACTATTTAATTACAATAGCTTTTACATATATACTACCTCTGACAATAAAGTTCGGTGAATAGTCCTGTAACATTAATAAAGATGAAATATTAACGAAAATTATCATAACATTCTTCAAAATAGGCATCTTCCATAACTATGCGTCGCCCAGATTTGTTATACATGTCCTTGGAAATTCGCAATAACTCTTCTTTTGGGATGCAGTTCAAAAGTTTTTTCACATTTCTTTGGATGTTAGCATATGGTCATATCTCTTTCAAAGAGAGTTTGAGTGGTGAAAATAGGAAGAAGTCTGGAGGATTGAGATCTAGCGAGTATGGTGGATGTTCAATTTGCACCACCCCTCATGAATTTCTTTTGGTGTCTTCCAAAGCTGAAACCCAAACTTGAAACTGATCTTTTGTTCTTTCATTTTCCTCTTCTCAGTTAAGAACCAACATTCTGGACAAACACTTAGTAAAGCACGTCTTATACAGAACATAAACGACGATCAACTGAAAAACAATGGGGGAAGATGGTCACCACTTGCCTCTGTGCAGGTGCGGCGTTTTGTTCCCCCAGTGTTGCCAGATCGGTAGTTCTAAATTCATTCACCAAAGTTTATTGTCAGAGGTAGTATATATAAGACAAAGTCATGCTTACTATATACATTTGTCATTTGACTTACATTTTTGCTTTAGCGATTATTGCAAGATTATTTGTCATATAGACAAATCATTGTACACAATAGTTAGTTTTAGATTTTTTATTTACCCCATGATCATAGAGAGAGTGGGATCAAACTCAAAAATATTGAATCAACTTGAATGTTGTTCTTTGAAATTCAGTTGATCAGTATGTTGGTAGAGATGCTGCTATTAGGACAAATGTCAGATTTTCACTGAAAGCCTAGCAAGAGATTCTATTATTACTATTTTTAGGTTTTTCATGCTTAAAAAGTAAAAACAGGACCATTATAAGATCACTCATGTGTTGTCTGTCCATCTGTCATAGCTATTTTTCTCACAAACTTGAAACATGAAAGCTCAAATTTGGTACAAGTAATAAAGATCCACCATTTTGCAGATTATTAACCATTCACAAATATATTTAGGAGAAAATGTAGCAATGCTAAATAAAGGATCCGCTACACTGGAATTTCCCGTTCATAAAATCTCTTATTACACTATGGAAAATTTTTTGAAGTGCAATGTCACATTACCTAATATAATTATTGAAATATTGTTTTCACCATCAGGAAGTACATGTCAGGTGCCGGATGATGTGCATTTTAAAAAATAATCTTCATAACTTTTAAATTCATAAGAAAATATTCATTTGATTAAATTTTATCATCATCTTAAAGATTGCCAAAATTTATGTAGACATTTAAAAAAAAATGCTCATCATTAGCATCAGACATCTATTTTCTGATGATGAAAGCGATATTTTTATAATAATATTAGGTAATGAGTCATCGTGCTTCAAAATTTCCCCATTGGTTAACACGAGGTTTTGTGATCAGGGAATTTCAGTGCATCTATTTAAAATTAAAATTATCTCTCTTTTTTTGTATATTATGAAAGCTCAAACAGCTAATTAAAAATACATTGTTTTACTTGTAGATATTATATTTTCAAAGCTATTGTTGAAAATATTAATTGAATTAAAAAATTTAAATATTTTCCAACATATTAAACATTGATCTAATAGCAAAACAGAAAAAAAAATTCTTTTATGAATACATGCTGCTTTAAAATATACATAAGACAGAGTTCAGAGCTATTTTAAGGCTTTATTAAAAATAGTCATAAATGTATCTTCCCTGATTGAGGTGAGACTTTTTTTCAACAGTTTTTGAAAGCAGAAACAACAAAAAGAATTCAACTCGTAATTATTTAAAAATTTTATGAAAAATTATTAACAATAAAAACTGTTAGACCAGGAGGCAGCAGCACAAATTCACTTCTTAGAGTTTAACACTGAAATTCTAGAATTAGTTATAACCTTCTCAGTCCAAATGTCACAGGTAAGCGACACTAAATAACACCCTTTTAAAAACGAATTTAAATGTTTCCAGAATTTTTAAAATCGCTTCTAGATAATTTTACTAAATGTGTGCATATCAAAAACACTAGTACATAGGCTAATACATCTTTGGATATGTTTTATAGTAATTTTAAAAAGTTTTTGTCGTCCATTGTAATATTTGTCTCAGGATTGAAGTAGATAACTCAATTTGCATATTAAAACACAATTGAAACGCCAAGTCATAGCTTGGTGTTGAACAATTAAAAACCCAGTTTTACAGGGCCCGATTATGACTAATTGGGGCCCTGGGCAAAGATAAATTAGGGGGCCCCTTTCGAATTATTGCAACGTTATTCAAATAGAACTGATGGTCATTCATATGCGTATGTGTAATACATAAACATATTTTCGCACCTTGCATATAAATAGAATAAAACTCTTCGCTTTTCCATTTCTAAATTAAATATCTTAATAAAAGTACCCTTTGTTTTTTCCTTAGTACAGAACAAAAATCTTTTATATAACTTTAACAGTATGTTATATTACTTTAAGATGAATTTAATAACTTCAACAATATAGAAGAGTTGTAATTGGAAAAAGAAAATAAATGTTTTATAATTTAATGTACATAATTGGGGGCCCCTTAAGATCTGGGGCCCCCAATGGGCATGGGCAAAGTTTCGATTTGCCCATGCGGTAATAAGGCCCTGCAGTTTTAGCAGTTGACTCGTAGATTTTAGCATTACTGCACCCAAAGAAAAAAAAAACATGCAATTTTACAATTTATCAGGCGATTGAATAAAATTTCAAAAGATGATTCGCAGAAAGAGGGCTATTTATTTAAAGGGAAGGAATCATATATCAAATCAATAAACACATACACCAAGTGACTTTGTTTAATAATTGAAAACTGATTTAGTTTGTGAATTGTTTAGTATGGGCGTTAAAGCATGAAACTTGTAATTTTAAATATCAAGTTGTGTCCTTGTTCTGAATCTTAGATTTTTAAAAGTTTTATTTTGATCTTTTTTAAATTAGTTAATAAGGAAATTTTTTTAATAATTAATATAAGTTAATAAAGAATATTTATTAACTGATTTAGTTAATAAAGAATATTTATTAACTAAAATATTATTAAGATTGTTTATTATTAGATATAAATGTTATTCATAATTATTTGATCCATCTGTTTTTTTTATGTCAATAAGATAATTTTATGAAATTATAATTAAAATGATTTTTTTTAATTAACAAAATTAAGTAATATAAGTTATTATTAATTAAACGAACATTTATTAAAATTAGTTTTTAATATAATAAATGTATATAGTACATTTAATATTAAGCAAATATATTAAATATTATATAATTATATTAATATATAAATTATTATATTTAATGTAATTTATGTATACTATAATTATATGAAATTAGTTTAATTATTAAAATTTATTTAAAGTGTGGTGATGGATATTTTTTTTTCAGATTTTGATTGGAAAATAAGAAAAGATTCTCGCACTTTTATTATTCAACACAATAAAAAAAGGATATTTTTTTTACTTGAATTTACTACAAAATAAAATTATGTGTAAAACATAACAAAAAAAATAATCCAAAAGTAGCATCCTTCCTGACCGTCACTAAATAAATGAAGTGGGGGCTACTTTTAATTAAAAAGCTCTTTGCAAAACAATAATTAAAAAACTGTTATGTTATTAATACTGATGTATTATCATTATTATTGTTGTCTTGCTAAATAGGTCTTGAAAAAATTCTCTGACAAATCTCCTAGTTTCCCTATTAAAAGGGCCTAAAACATGTTTGCAAGAATATAAAGTACGATGGGCCTTTGTACCAATATCATCCTGGAATTTTTTTTAATCTAGATGACTGTGTTAAAAGTGAAACTGTTTTATTGTATAGAAATAGATGAATGTTTAAATATAAAAAGAACACCCCCACACGCACATACAGAGAAGCCTTCATTTATTATTGACTTGTGAATTGTTATTATCTGTGCTTAGCTTGTAAATAATAGTCAGGGATTGATAAAACTTCTTTTCTTGGAAAAAAAAAACCTTTTATTATTTTGTGAAAAGTGAAATTCAGTAAAAAAATTCACATCCAGTTTTATGTTTTAGTAATTTATATTGATTTTTTAGGTAACTCTTGCAATGCTTCATAAAAATTGAATCAGTCCTGACAAATTCCAAAATTATCAGGTTTTCTTGAAGCAGTGCCTATCCATACCTTTTGATAGTCAAGTGCTGTAAGTTGTTATAATGCTGGAAAATAACTGTCTTTTTTTTACTGTATTTGAAAAATATATTTTAATTATTAAAAATATTTTTTGCGAAAATTTAACTCACAAATTAAAAAATACGTTCAAAAAGTCACGTGTCTAAATATTTTTCATTATTTTCTTTTTCTCTGCAGCAATGGAATCAATCTCGTTGAGACTGTTTTAAAGAAGTTTCATAAACAAGCTTTTAAAATAAAAAAAATATAGAAATAGAAATAAATAAAAAAAATAGTTAGAATGGACACATCTACATATAAACAGCTTTCATTTAAAATATATATATATATATTAAAATCGATCGAGTAGAAAGTTCAAGGCTGATGACTAAAAATACAGCCTAGTCTTTTAAATATATAGATTCTACATCCCATCTACATAGTACTGGTTTTCAAATATATAAAGGATGCCAGTTTATATGAAACTAATTATAGTAATTTCTATATCATTATGATTCTAATTACAAATATTTTTTTCAATTCATCCATTGTTGAAAAATTGGTATTATTTTGTAATTTTACATTTATTTCTCTTACAGTTATAATTTTCATTGTAGTATTTAGTTTTGGTACTGCTTCCCAGTTTGAACCCAAACTATGTTTTAGTATGTTTTTGTTTCGTAATATTGAAAGTCGTATTTTTTTTAAATATAACTTCTAAAACAGACGGATTTTTCCATGTTTAAAAATTGTTTTTAACTAGATTTTTCACACAGATTTGCTGTCCATTAACTTTGAAAAATTTGTATGGATGTATGTTTTTAAAAAATGCATTTAGACAACTCTAAAAAACTATTTTTCATGGAAATAAAATTTAAATTATTTTAACTGTATATTATTATTTAAGAAATATATAGAATAGAGAAAAGAAATGCATGATTCAAATTTTATATTAAATTTTTCACCTTACCATTTTCATTAGATAATATAATATTAAAATAATTTTCCAGCTAATTTTCATTGTTACAAGAGAAGTGGCATTTAATTACTTTACCAGGGATTTGTTTGGATTTTTTTCCACACGCTCAAGTTTTTGCAAAATTGTAAACTTACTTAAAAACTTGTAAAAAATATGAATGAAATGTAAAAAATGCAATTGAAATTTTGTAAATTTGAAATTATCATATTTAAGTTATTTTTTAGACATTATTGAGATTGTCCTTTGTGTATATCTATATATATATATGTAACGTCTTCAGGTGTTAGTCGTGTCGTGGCATAAGAAGTGGACTCGGAAACCTCTTGTTAGATCGAACTCGTTTATTTAGTCGCACATTTTACAGATGGAATTCGCGAGTCCGGTCGGAGGTCGCTCGAGCCGTTTACGGTGATTACGAAAGTTTACATGGCCGGAGGTTAGGCAGGCACCTCAAAACTGCAAAATCTCCCGTTTTCCACGCGCGTTCTTGCTAATATGTTGGGGATTGTCATATTTTCCAGCAGAGGGCAGAGTTGTGAATTTGGGAGAACATTTAATTTAATTGGTTCGTTAGCTTTTGATTGATATGTGGTCAGAGCCCGCACAATTCCCGAGTCGATGACGTATGAAGCCCTAACCACAAATGGATGCAAAAAGCGCTTAGATCATCAATTTTAATCTTAAGGAGCGTCCAAAAATCATCTCGGAAAGTAATAAATGTTAGGCTGGGAAAGAAAGTTACCAGGGGCAAAATAGCTTTAAGCTTCAGAATTAAAGTTAAAAATGTTAATTTGGAACTTTAAACTTTGGAATTCAATTTTAAATTTTAGTCTTAAAAAAGGGTTAGTTTTTTTATCCTTTCATATATATATGTACATACTGCTAGATAATTTACTCACTAGTGATTACAGTTATTATACAAAAGTTTTTTTTCTATTTTAAAATTATTACATTTTTGGAGGATTCAATTTGGAGATTGAATTTTTTTTTATTGTTGTTTTTGTTTTGAAATGTCTATTTTTAAGAAAAAGAATTTTGTTAAAGATCATACACTTTAAGGTGAAAAAAACAGTGAAGCGACTCAAGTTCTTTCTGAAGATCCCTGCTTAAGATAAGATTTTCCAAGTTAGGTTTTTATGAAGGATACTAAACATGAAAAATTATAAATAAAACTATCAAAATGTATCAATTATAAAATTTTAGCTACATTATTTCATAAATGAAATTTCAAATTTTTCCAACTTGGAAAAGTTAAAATATAGTCCTTCGGGGAAGAGAAACTGAAAAATAAAGATTTTTCTTCAAGTTACTAGCATTTTTTCTCGAGCATTCCTATCTCTAATGTCATCTATGTGCAGTTGGACTAGGATACCATCATTCTTGCTTCTGTAGAAAGTAAAATCCTCCGCTAAGTTATTCCAATTCCTTTATGTGCAAATATTGGTTAGTTCAATTTTTGGAACTCGAGTTTTTCTTGTTTAATATCGACCTTCTGCGTGTTACTGTATGACTTTAAATTGTTGCCAAATTCTAGAACTTCCATCAAAATTCATTTGTAATAGACCAGGAGGCAATAGCACAGACAATTACTTCATCAACTTTACGGCTGAAATTCCAGAATTAGTTAAAACTCGATTGGTATTTTGAGACATAAACGGTCTGCCAAGTCACATTTTGATGAAAAACACCTGCTCTCTGTATTTTAGCGACTGACTTGTAGATTTACCATTGGGTTTTCCTGCATTCAATATGTCAAAACATGGAAGACTGATTACATGATTTTAAGTATGATTTTTCTTCATATAAACATTAATTAAAGAATGACTGAGTATTAGAATCAGTAGTATTGCAAAAGGAATTATTGTCTTTGAAAGTTTCATTATCTAGGAATATGAGGTACATATATTTGAGAGTAGCTTGTTTCTTGTAATGCTTTAGAATCTGTATTGTACACGCTAAAAAATAATGTCTCTAGTAATTTCAAATCAATTTTTCCACTTTTTTATTGAATTTTACAATCTCGTCCTTAAACAAGTACTGTTTATACTTCTGTTTGATGATTCACTGTATATTCAACGTTGTTATTCTAAATATTGTCGTTTTGATAATTTTTATTGAAGATTCTGAAAGTTTTATTGATCAATTAAATAAAATAAACTTTTTCATGGGATTTCTTTCGCCCATCTGATATTTTCTTGCAATGTTCTCTACATTGTAATATATTTTACTATAACTTGGTTTAACGACACTATTCAACCATTCCATAATTTAATTTGCATGAATGTATTCGAAAATCGCAGAAGGAAATCCATTGTATTTAGCCTATATCCACTATAGTCTTTAATTATAATCCATTATAAAGATTTAAAATGCTCAAAAAAAGGTTAGCAAATGATTAAAAATTTGTTACATTGTCCCAATACAATGTAAATTTTACTTAATAATAATGAATTCAGTACCAATAATAATCTATTTTTGATCTCAAAAATTTCATAAACTAGAGGAATTCAGAATAAATACATATGAACATTAGATACTCCCTTGCCGCAAAAATAATTTCTTTTTTTCCCTCGTTGCTTTCGAAATGTATCATTGTTTTTGTAGAATTATCTGCTTTTCTCTATAAATTTGTTTTATTTTTTATTTGTAGTATTTTCTATATGATAAATTACTTGTTTTATTATTGTAGCTACTTATTTTACGTATAGCTTACTCTTTATGTAGTTCAAAAATGTTACCGACACGCTTTAGTTCTGCAGTAATTGAATGTCTACTGTACATTTTAAAAATACAACAGAAGGTTTAGTTGAATTCAGTTTATTGCTTTGACTATAATCTTTTATAAGTTTAGTTTCTCTTATTTATATTTTATTAATTTCGAAAAAGTGACAGATAAATTCAATTTTGCTTTCATTTTTTAGATGAATCAATCAAAAGGTAAAAACACATCATATCACTCAAAACAGTAATTAAGGTGAGAAGTATGCAGCAAAATAATATTTCTTTACAAGACTTTTTTGGAAAAGCAGCTTCTGACTCACAGCAAGAAAAATCATTTGTTTGTGAAATATGCAACAAGAAATTTTCTCGAAAATGCGATTTAAACAAACATGTGTTAATGCATACTGCTCAGAAATTCTCTCAAAAGGATGTTTTAAGCCAGCATCTTGTAACTCATGCTGGGGAAAAAGCTTTCATGTGTGAAATATGCAACAAAAAATTCTCTCGTAAGAGTAATTTAAATCAACATCTATTAATTCATACTGGTGAAAAGCCTTTTGTGTGTGAGGTGTGTTATAAAAAATTCTCACGTAAGAGTGTTTTAAGTCAACATCTATTAATTCATACTGGCGTGAAATCATTTGTTTGTGAGATATGCAGCAATAATTTCTCACAAGCAAGTCATTTAAGAACACATTTGTTCATTCATACAGGGGAAAAACCTTTTGAGTGTGAGATATGCAACAAGAAATTCTCTTTAAAGAGTGATTTAAAAAGTCATCTGTTAATACATACTGATGAGAAACCTTTCATGTGTGAAATATGCAACAAGAAATTCTCCGAAAATAGACGTTTAAAAAGACACATGTTAATACACACTGGTAAAAAAAAGCTTGGTGAAGAACATTTTGCGTGTGAGATATGCAACAAAAAATTCTGTTTTAAGGGCCATTTACGCCGACATCTGTTAATTCATACTGGTGAGAAACCTTTCATGTGTGAAATATGCAAAAAACAATTCTCTCAAAAGATTTATTTAAAAACACATATGTTGATACATACTGGTGAAAAACCTGTTGAGTGTGGGATTTGCCACACGAAATTTTCTCGAAATACCCATTTAAAATTACACATGTTGATACATACTGGTGAGAAATCTTTTGTGTGTGAAATATGCAACAAAAAATTCTCTCGCAAGAATGATTTAAGCAAGCATCTGTTAATTCATACAGGTGAGAAGTCTTCTGTTTGCGTGGTATGCAACAAAAAATTCTCTCTTAAGGCCAGTTTACGCCAACATCTGTTGATTCATACTGGTGAGAAACCTTTTGCGTGTGATATATGTAACAAGAAATTCGCTCATAAAAGTCAATTATGCAAACATCTGTTTTTTCATACTGGTGAGAAACCGACTGTGTGATACACATAAAAACCTTTTTCTCAAAATGTTAATATAACATCACTGTTAAGGTTGATTTGCTATTACTATTTCTGATACTCCTTTTAATAAGTGCCTTTGGATATTCTTCCTTGTCATACATTACTGGTACTAAATGAAACAATGAACCATTGAAAAAACTTTTAATGTAAACTAGTAAATCAGCAGATTGTGAGCTTCAGTGTCAGCTGTGCCAAATAAATTTCTAGTTTAATCTCCCTTTATGTACTATCAAAAATTCAAGCAATCCTCTTTTTTGTTTTTGTTTTATTTATATAAATGTGTAAGCCTATAACTTCTTTGATAAACGTTGGTATTTAAATTTAAAAGCTTATTTTAAACATGATTTTGTTCAATGAAGTTCTTTCTCTGTAAAACTGGCTTGCTTATAAACCGTTAAAATGAAAAATATTGTTCTGTAAGGGGCGTTTCCACATACACCTCTCTCTGTAAATGTCCTGTTGTATCATTGAATTTATAACTTCCAATGTAATATTTTTTTGTATTTCTGGATTCTAATATATCTATTCATTTTTTATGTGGTGGTTTCGTAAGATAAAAATCCTTTTCTATGAGAATTTATTTTATACTGATAACTATATTTATTAACACATACCTCTACCAACCTTAAAACATCTGCATCTATTTCAGAAGTTGGATGAAGTTTTGTGTACTAATCAGGACCATACACAATTATGTAATTCAATTGTCTTAGTGTACACATGTATATGATCTGTAAATTTTTCATACACATGAAATACCATTAACCACTTCACCGGTTGCCGTGAGAGGACTCAGAGCTGCTATACCCATATGTGTGACACGAGAGAACTTGTCGTTACAACTCTGGTCTAAAATTGGCAACACAAGTCTGAAATTTGTTTTGTCAGCATCCTCCAATGGCTCTTTTTCCAATCTTTCGGCGAATATTCATAGGAATGAGACCGATTACACTGTTAAAAATTTTGCTCTGAGTCAAAGTTTGGTGTTCAGTAGCTGCCGATGTAAAATGGTGAAATGTCGTACCAACATTTGGAGCTTCCTATATCAACCGCGCTCCAGCTACTGGAACAATGCTTCAACAGGAGCTCCAAATATTGGTTCAAGATTTCACCATCTTACAGTGGCAGCATTTGAGCACCAAAATTCGGTTCAAACTAGGACAAGTTTTTTAACAGTGTACTTTTAACGGCTTTTTATAGAGAAAGATGATCCCCTGCTGTTTTACTTTCAAGAGGATAACCCGCAGTTTTTTCTTTCAATAGCGAAAGTGGGTTTTTTTTCGATTCTGAATGTTTCAACATCAAAATTTTCTATTTTTGTTTCTGATTTAATCAAATAAAAAATATTGTAATTTAATGCATAATTTTTTTATAATTTAAATTTATGAAGTAAATTTATTTATTTATTTATATTTTCGCTTTTTGTAAATTCGCAGGCCAATGCAGTTTTAAAATTCATTTTCTCTGTAACAAACGCATTAAGTTTTTTTTTTCATGTAAATTATCAAAATATGTTATTGCATTCTAGAATTTGACTAATTCATGAATGGAAATTTTTATTGAAAGGAGGAATGTTTTAAATGTTTTCACGCTAGTGGGTTTTTGTGCAAAATAATTTAACGATGCATACAAAGTTAGTTCTTGCTGTCGGATCACATTCTTATTTTTTTTAACCAAAAACTGACCTGTAAAATTATTTTAAGTGATATAATTACAACATATCCATCCGACGTTGCCGGGATCATGATAATAACTTTACAAAATATAAAATAGTTTCGGAAGGCTTTATACAGGTTTCGAAAAAATGGGCCCAGTTCAAAAAAATCTAATAGGTTTTAGTAGAATGGTCCCATATGAAAAAAAGCCCCCTGAAAGACCCATATTTTCATGGATTTACCATGGATTTTTTCAATTTTGAAATACATTTAAAATTTCAAACAATATATAAAATTAATGAATGTAAGTAATTTCAGTTAATTTAAATATATATATGTATACGTAATATGTAAAAGTCATAAAATGAACACCCAAAGTAAAATAAAAATATATTTTAGCACATAGAAATACTGTACTAACATAGAACATGTTAGACGATTTGCCAGATTTACAAAATGTGTGTCCGTAAAATTGTTGGTATGGGACAAAAATTTTTGGGTACACTTACCTCAGGCACGTAATTTCACAAAACTTAAGATTCAGTTAGACCTTGATGTAAACTGGAGTTGGTGAGTTTTTCTTATATATTGCCCAAAGAGTGGCACTTCTATGCTGCATTTATCTCATTTTTTTCAAATAGCTTTATCTGGAGAATTAATGTACGGATTTCCATCAAATTCCAGATTCAGTTACAAGTTAATTTTTTATTTATTAAGTTTTGATATATATTTCCCTACAAGTAGCACTTCCATGATGATTTTTTTACAATTTCAGCAATAACTCTTATCTCAAAAAATTATGTAAGGAATTTAATAAAAACTTAAATGAAATTAGACCTGATATAAACTGATGCTGATTAGTTTTTGGTGTATATCGCTTAATAGTAGTGATGTTGTGCTTCCTTTTGCTCGATTTCCTTTCTCAAGATCTAATGCATAGAACTTCAGATTCAGTTAGATGTTGCAATAAGCTGTTATTGAATACAGTCAAGTGAAAATGTCAGAAAAAAGTCATTAAATATAAAAATTCTTCTAGTAGATTTTATGTTTCTAAAGTGTTTATGGGGATGTTAATAACAGGAATTAAGTGTTTTCCAACAAAATGTCTTGAGGCTAAATATTTTTAGGGCCAAAATATCGCAAAATTTTCGGACTTTTTCCAGTTTTTTGCTTATAACTCGAAAATCATAAAATTTTAGTGTACCAAACTAAATTACAAAAAGAAAGATCGTTAAATTTCTACAAATTTCATAATAAAAACGTTTTTCTAAATCCATTAATAAGTAAGTTGTAATTTACTGAAAAATAGGCTTTTTTTCAACTTCACAGAAAATGACCTATTATTCGATTCCCATTCCAGTTTTTTTTCTTTCCATCACGAACTGTGCAAATGTACCTATTAATAAATAAATGAGAAGGGAAAATTTTAAAGAAAGGCAGTCATGTAAAAGGATTACCAAATTTTATATTATTCTAGGAAGTTTTTTTATCTGCTTTTTTGGTATATAAAGATTTTTAAATATTAGATGTATTCGTATGATGATTTCTTCCATTTTCCTATCACATCCAATTTTTGGTAATTAAAGAAAAATGTTTGCAGTTTGCTTTAAAATTTCACCTTTTGCCTAAAATATGATGTACATATGCACACCAAATGTGAAAACGTCTTGTTTTATATCAGTAATATAAAACTTCTTGGAGAATTCTGTAATATTAACTGCGCATTGCTGTAGCATTAAATCATGTAAACTTGACCTTATTATTAATTAAAAATATCTACATTATGGACATTTTAATTTAAGATTATCCTTATATTTTATATATTTTTTAATTTATTATAACTGTTCTTATCTTTTATAAGATTTTTAATTTAGTGTGGACATATCTTAAGTTTAGATATTTTGCTCGATTTATTAGCATCCCTTATATATAACCTCTAATTGTCAAGTCCGATACATTCACGGGCAGTTTCTCTTTCGGGCACGACAATTGCATGGTTAATTATCGATATTTATATTATTCTGATGTCCACTGCGAAAATTTTTATGGTCATCACTGAATTGTAGGATGAGCTGAATTATCTTTATTCTTGCAATTCAGTTAATTTTTCATTCATAATAGGATTTGACTGACAAAAGTATTTTAAAAATATCAACACAATAATGTAATGCATATACAGTTGGATAAATCAAATCGATTAATTAATAATTACGATTTTTTTTAAAAATTTGTTAACGAAAACGTTATTGACACATTCCAAATACACTACTGGCCATTAAAATTGCTACACCATGAAGGCGACATGCTACAGACGTGAAATTTAAATGACAGGACGAAGACGCTGTGATATGCAAATGATTAGCTTTTCAGCGCATTCTGAAAAAGCAGGTGCCGGTAGCGACACCTACAATGTGTTTAAATGAGGAAATTGTTCAGTCGGTTTCTCACACAGAAACTGCATTTGAGCATTGATGCCTGGTGAAAAATAGTTGTGATACCTCGTGTAAGAAGGAGAAATGCGTACCAGCATGTTTCTGACCTTAATAAAGGTCGAATTGTAGCCTACCAGAATTGCGGTTTATCGTATCCCAGTATTGCTGCTCGCGTTGGTCGAGATCCAATGACTGTTCGCAGAATATGGGATTGATGAATTTAAGACGGTAATACGGAACGTCACAAGCCCTGAGTCAAGAAATGGGGTCATTTACAAAGCGAAAAGTGTCTGCACAAACAGTTCGATTGCGTTTGCAGTAGCATGAACTCTTAGATTGGAGACCATGACTGTGACTTTTCTTGACTCCTCGTCATAGATAGGAGCGCCCTCGTCATAGATAGGAGCGCCTTCAATGGTGTGATCAAGGACGAACCTTGGCGCACGAATGGCGAGAAGTCATTTTTTTTCAGATGAATCAGGTTCTATTTACAACAACATGATGGTCGCATTTGTGTTTGGCGGCATCATGGTGAACTTACATCGGCAGCGTGCATTCATCATCATCATAATGGCCCATCACCTGGCGTGATGGTATGGAGTGCCATTAAATACACGTCTCGGTCATGTCTTGTTCGCATTGACGGCACTATGAACAGTGCATGTTACATTTCTGATATTTTACGACCCGTGGCTCTACCCTTTATTCGAGACCTGCGAAACCCTACGTTTCAGCAGGATAATGCCCGACCGCATGTTTCCGAAACTCTACGGACCTTCCTTGATACGGAAAATGTTCGGCTGTTGCTCTGACCAGCACGTTTCCCAGATTTCTCACCAATAGAAAACTGTCTGGTCAATGGTTGCCGAGCGATTGGCTCATAATCCTACGCCAGTCACTACAATTGACGAATCGTGACATCATGTTGAAGCTGCATGGGCATCTGTACCTGTAGATGCTATCCAATGTCTGTTTTTCTCAATGCACAGGAATATAAATGCTTTTTTTACTGCCCGAGGTAGTTGTTCTGGTTACTGATTTCTCAGGATCTATGGATCCAAATTTTTTGAAATTTTAATCACTTGTTATTTCTATTATTATACAATTGCCCAATAAATACAATTTTATTATCTGCATTTCTTCTTGGTGTAGCAATTTTAATGGCCAGTAGTGTAGTTTAGCACAATACGAATAAGGATGATAGCATGTTAAAAGTAAAACTAATTAGTGTCATTGAAAATTTTCCATCTCGACAAACTTCTAAACAATGACAGAAACAAGAAAACTTCATTTCACGGCTTAACACAGAGTTTCAAAATAACAGAATTGGGCTGGGATTACGGTGTCTCACTTAAGGGTGTATTCGAAAAAACACTTTTCCACCTTCAATAGCTCAAAATTTTCCGATACAATTTCAGACACATTTTTAAAAGTGGAAACATGAAACTTGCTGTGGGAATTCTTGAAGGGACGTATGAAGTACCGTGTGATGTCTTTTTACGTTCAATTTATCAGAATTTGACTTTAGCTCTCAAATACACCAAACTTTCAAAATCTCTGAGTTGTAAACAATTACCTTATCAGTATGACCCCTTTTTTCGTTCCCAGATCTTCCACTTGGGAAAAATCGGTTCGAAATGCTGTTTTTGATTGCTTTTTTTGCAATATTTTCTGCATTTATCAAAAAATCGATAATCACGGCACCTTGTGTGCTTTCCAAATTAGAGATTTTGAAAGTTTGGTGTATTTGAGAGCTAAAGTCAATTCAAAAATAAATCGGAAAATAAGCAGTTTGAATCGAAATACACCCTTAAGATCGACATAAATAAAGCGTAAATGGTATTATGGTAGCTCGCATAACTTACGACAGCTTGAAAGTAGTCTTAAGTTTAAACACAAATAGATGCGCACGCAACCACAACAAATGCGACTACGGCCTCTGATTAACTGAGAGCAAAAGGACTTACGCCGAAGCTCGAAGACATACACTGAGGCACAGTAATAACAAGTTACGGTCGATCGCAGGAACGCCCGTCTTACGATCGAGCGTAAGATTTAAGATTGTGAGGCACCGTAATCCCAGCCTTGAAGCTGATCAGGCAGAAGAAGGCGCTAATGTCATTTCTACCTCTTCTATTTGAAGATTTCATGGTTTTCGAACTTGTCTTACAATTACAAATATAACAATGTTATTTCTACTGATGCAATCAGCTAATGCGATAGATTATCTGCTCTTTCTGTGCTAGGAAAGTCAAAGTTTTGCAACACTTTGAAAAAACACGATCAGCTTGAAGAAACAGCCTATGTGCTCTGGTAACGAGTCTACTTGTCATGAAGTCATAGAGGTTGAAGAAAAAATCATTATTGCACTATACAGTGAGTGTGTAGATATTACACAGACATTTTACATCTTGAGTTTCCTGTTATTTGCTAAATCTGCCTCTAAAAGCAAATTTCATATTGCAAGGCTACCACCAATGCACATCATTTCCTCTTGTGTTATCAGGTACAAAGTTGGTTAGAACAAACAATAGACTAAAAAAGTCTACTGGGTTCGTAGGTCTGACAGTTTCTTTTAGACACTTTAAATGTGCCAAAACCCAGCACCAGAATTCTTGCTGCACATGTTGTCTCATGTAGCTGTAAAAAAAGGGTTCAGCAAGGCATGATCTTGCCAAAAATCAGACAAAGGAATTTTTTTAAAACTATAACGGAGTCAACTACGGAAATGTTTGGTGTTTCAGTAAGCTGAAGTAGATCAAAGCTTATGAAGAACTAGCTATATTGCTAGTTTTCCCCCTCAAGTAAAAGTTTAAGAACCAAACCCATCAATCCACAAGCGCTCCAGACTGTACTAAATGTATTCAAAATCTTACCGTAGGTCTTTTATAATAGTCCAGTCACTTTAGCATTTTCCTTCGGAAAAATTTTTAATAAAGGTTTTTTTCACAGAGCGATTTATTATGTCATTGTAAATGATATCTCAAAAGTCCTCGATGTTCTGCTGTACGTTTCCCCCCTTTTGGGGGGCATTTAGGGGGAAAAGGGGGCAAAATATTAATTAAGCTATATAGGCAAGTGATATATCATTTTTCATGTATTTTTTAACGCTGAATAGAATGAAACTAAAATAAAGTAAATACGATCAATAGTTTCTGAGTTATTGGAGTTTTTATATATTTAAAAAAATTCAAATTTTTCATGTATGTATTTTTAATGAGTTTTTTATTCCTTTCATTTTAACCTCCTCAGTCCTGAGACCAACTTTGAGTCTTAAATTTTAAAAATTTCTTGTTAAATAGGTTTTAAATACTCTGAAAAACAATGAAAAAATGCTGAAATTTTTTTTATTATTTTTTTAAATTAGAAAATTAGTGTCGCCTACAGGCGACATCCGGTCATAGTCAAGTACGATATGTTAAATACGAAGTATAAATTTATGTATACATTTATATTTATTTTACGATCAAATAGCATTTTAATATTATAGTGCACATTTATAATAATACACAACATATTTTGAAGATTAAAAAATTAATTCATCGTAGAGAAATCACATTTATAATAGTTTGAAAATTAAATTGTACTTATCTATTTTTTTTAGAAATAACTGAAATTCAAATTAAAAAATATATTTATACAATTATTGCAGATACTTTCCTAAATATCAGTAAGAATTTTAAATCATTTTTTTAAATATTATATTTCGTGAAATAATTTCAAACATTGTCTTCTTGCAGACATAAATAAAACTTTACATGCAGTGCATCGAATCCTTGCAGAATTGGATTTACAACCAGGCATCCTACATCGGTTTTTTGTGGATGGTTTGGGTATCTCAGGAAGATGTGAAACCTTCCTTTTTGCAAAGGAGTGGATGGCAAGGACATTTTTTGGTTATATCTGTTTTTCTGTGGTGTTGATGGCTCACTAGGAGTATACTCTGAGCCACTGCATTCCTCTGTGTCATAGAAAAGATATTTTTGTAGATGAACTCTGAATGCAAGATAGTCTAATATTTCTTTCTTTGTTCTATTGAGCAATGTTTGGTGACCTCTATATTCTATCCAACTGACAGATATGGCAAAAAAAAAAAAATGCATAATGATTCTTATGGTACATTTTTTTTGTCCTTGTATGTATTCTATAATAGCTTAGAACTCGGTCAAAGAAATCAACATTTCCCATAAATTCATTGTACTTTTTTACAATGGATGGACGATTCACTGACACATATTCTTTATCCTTTTTCGACCATCGCTTACATATATCTTCAGGATGCTTACCGTCAGCTGATGAGACAAATATAACTGGTTTGCCATTCAACTGGTTTGCCACTATCAAACCATTTAAGGATACAAATTTGTCCATCATTACGAATTTTTTGGTCAACTTAACCCCGTCCAACTTTTTTCATCTCAGAGTCGGATATAAAATTTACATTTGGGGATATGTTACTCTTTCGTAGAGTACCTGTTCCCTGACATTCAGCTTTATAATGGAGGATGTATAATAAAGGAATTGATGTAAAATATCTGTCCATATACAAGTATCTGGAGGTAAATTCTCTGTAAGTTTAAGCACTACTTTTCCACCAATATCTAAATATTTTCCATCATACTTCAGATATATCTATATTTATTTTTTCTCCCGAACCTTGATTATATAAAAAAGTTTAATGGAAGACCGTCTGAAGCTGCGGCTATAAAGACCTTCAATCCACAGGGATTTGATTTTTCTTTGAATTATTGTCTTCCTGGCGCATGACCATAAAAATGAATAATTTGTTCATCTATAGCTACGGCTGAGGATTTTTTATTCGACAAACATGCTGATAAAACAGTTTGGACAATAGGACTTTCCAAAATTTGGACTTTCCAAAATTTTTCTTCAGCCTTTTCTTCATCATTTACTGTGAGATCGTCTCTTAGTTTTAAATTGTTTCGTATTAAAAAGTATCTATCACGCGACATGTTATCTGCTATGACTGAAACGCGGGTTTCTTTTGACCAGTACATTCGTATTCTAGGATATTTTAGGTAGGACATTATAATTGTAATAGCAATAAATTTTTTCCTCTCAGATTCTGTAGGGAAAAGGCTTTTTCCACTGTCCACTAAATACCTGCGATTTGTAAATTCAGTCATAATATTTATTAGCTCATTCGGTATATACTTGTGAAAATAGTTCTCAGGGGATAAATCTACACTGTTTTTGTTACTTTCTACATAGGGTGGAGCAGGGAGCAGAGGAATAAATTCATCATTTACACTTTTCCAATAAGATCTTCTGGAATCTTCTGAGACTTTAGACGTAGAGGAAACTGTATGAATTATTGAAGGGGAGATCGAAGAGACTAGTATAAGTTTCCTTGGACTGACTGTTTTCCTCCGAGTGCTTATTGAAGCTGTCTCAATTGATTTTTGAAGTTTTGGAAATTCAGTGGACCCGTTTTCAGCTCCTTCTTCATACTCTTCATCAGATGAGGATTCAGATTGTTCATTTAAAGGACAAAATAGAGGATCTATTGCATTATATTCGTCATCCGAGATATCCAGATCTGATGTCTCATCGTTCCAAATTTTTTCAAACCACTTCTTAAAATTAGGATTATCTGAAAAAAGTATATATTTGTGTATTTATTTATTTATACAATTTGAAATCTGTTACTAAAATTCATACAGTTAAACATGAATAACTTTATGATTTAATTTATATCTTTTGTATTTTTTTAATTTACACACTGTAATGCTTGTGCATATATTTACACAGACACACACAAATGTACACATAAACATAGATACATATTATTAAACATAGTTATAAATATATCTGTAATAAACTGTATAAAATTTTTACAATAGAAAAATTAATTTAATAGTTTTTAGAGTTTTTTTAGATAATTGCTTTTTATGTTTTACCTTAAAATTATAATCAATTTTTAAATTCCACATTATCAAGGTTTCTAAAAACTAATAGACCCTAAATCAAATTCAGTTTATCTCAAAATAAGAAATAAAATTCCATATTTAATTTGAAACTGTTCTCAAACTAGAAAATAAAGAAAATAATTAGCTGTATGCTTGAAGTCATAATATATCGTAAGATGGAGTTACTTTGTGACACCCCATCTAGTTTGCGCATTTCATGTTAGAGTTTCGGAAAAAATCTTTAGACTATGTAGCACTTTGTAATGGGAGGTTTCAATGCTGTTTGCTTTCCTACCACACAGTACAGAGCGGGATGTTCAAAATACAAAAACTAGACCACGTGCCACAATTTTACTCCACCTGTCACAAAGTAACACATATTACAGTAAGTAAATCTTTATAAAAATACTGAATTTAATTTCAGAAAAAAAGTTCTAGCAACAACTTTAGAAAATGCAGTTTTGTTTGACTATGACTGGATGTCTCCTACAGGAGACACTAAAATGACCTTGCTTTTTTTAACGCTTAGAACATTTAAACCTCAACACAAATGATATCATTAAAAAGAACGATCTTTATATCATAAAAACCTAGGCTGAATAAATTTTAACAAAATTATTAATAACAGATAAAAGAACTTACATGTACGCATGTGAGTAATTTTTCTTCTTTTTGGCGAAGCCATTTTTGCACGCCGCTAAATGAACGAAAAAATTTATTTTGGTAACAAAAAGTCATTCGGCAATATGCTGCAATCTATTAACAACAATGGGAATCAATTTTTGTAAGTCTGGGATAGAAATCTTGAATGAGGTAAAAGTTTTTGTAACTGCTGTTTAGTGTCTCCTCCAGGCGACATCAGGACTGAAGAGGTTAAATCTAAACATTCATTATTAACGTTACATTAGACATTACATTATAGAACATATAAAACATTAATTTATAAAGAAAATGTTTATTATATTTACCTTTTTCTACTCTAAAAATAGATACTTCTTCATAATTGTTCTTGATCATGAATATCTGTCACGTCTAATTCTTCGCTGCCAATTATGATATCCCTATCAGAGATCCCCTCTACTGGTGCAATATTGACTTTCCATGACAATTTCCACATGCAGTATAGACCCAATTTTCGGTATCCGCACGCACTGCCGCAACCTTTGGAACATGAAAAGAAAATCATGTTCAAAAGCTAATCTGAGGCGGGTGGTTAGGTTTTTCGTATGGGAACTAGAAAATTATTTTTTATAACCCAACCCCATTCCAGAGGATCCAGTTCATTAACAAACCATGTCTGTCCGTGATAATATACTCGAAATAAATGTTGTTTTGCTGTACTTGAAGTAGGAGGTAGGGTATTTAAATTGACTGATTTGGTGAAGTGTACATACCGGTAATCATCTAAAGATTTTTCCTTAGAAGAAGCACCATAAATGACCAGAAAAAATTTGATGCCATTCTCAGCAATTAGTGTATGAGAAATGTTATTTTGATTGAAAATTTTTGTTGCATCTTGTAAATTTGGACGCTTTTGTATTAATTACATCACTGGTTATTTTCCTTTCTAAAAAATAGCAGATGTTCCATCGCAGCCACAAAAAAGGATGGAGGAATAAAATGTATTCCCTGTATCTTCCTTCCAAACTTCTTAAAGAGTAATTTTTTTCTTCCACCTGGCCTTTACCTGGCTTGAGTAAAAAAATTTCCAAGTTTGGTGGCGTTCGTGAGGCCATGATTACCAGTAAATCAATTTCTTCTCCAATTATAACAGTGGCATTTTCGCTAGTTTTTGCGGTCTTGAGTGGTTTTTCAACAATAAAGACATCTGAATCATCTTTTGTATGCTTGACACATACACTGATGGATTTAAATTTTTCAGAGAGCAAATAAATCAACCTACTTTTGTTTTTTGCGCGGGAGAGGAATTTTTCTTGGCTAACTGTCGCAGTCATGTTTTCATTAAAAAGAATCTGTTGATGTCATTTTTGAGCAACGAAGAAATTGCTCCATGGCTTTGACACTTTTCTGAAAATTACTATAACCATCAAATACGAGGATAGTGTTTCGACCGTAGTGCTTTTCAACATACTGCACATATTTATCACAAATAACCCCGCAAGAATCACTTTGATGTCAGACTACTTGATGAAGCAGATATCCTCCATCAACAATGTAGTTCGCTCTCTCAAAATCAGGATGGACATCTATGGGACTGAAGCTGTTAAATAAGGATGACTTTATGGTTTTTCTCATTCTAATTTCATAGAAAAGGGTTACTGGGTAAGGAGCCAGTTCAAACTTCAAACATTCACTGAGCTCATCGTAGAATCTCTTCATGATACAAATTCTTTGAAACAGCAGCAATGGATCTACAGGTACGGTAACATCATGCACTGTTATGTAACTGTTCACTGTTTGAAGAGAAAGAACTCGTTCGGCACCTGAATTTTTCATCTCGTGAAAATTGCTACCGAACTTTTTTGCCATTATAGTTGCACCAACGTTCAGTGTATCATAGTAGTTTATTTTATCCACATCACCTGTAACTCTTGTCTCAATGGATATAATCACTTGTATACTTTGAAAAGGTTTGCTGACATAAAACCAGTCTGATACTCTGTTTACGTCTTCTTGGTCTCGCTTTATTCGAGATTCCCGTGCATCCACATGTTGTTCTCCACTTCCAAAGGAAACATCACAGAACTTTTCAATTCCTTCAGAAATGTTGGTTGCACTTACTAACCCAAAAACAAACTTTAAAACACTTTCTTTTGTGCTCCTTCCACGCACAAAGCCTCCTTGCATCTTTGAGGACTTCATGAGTGATTGTTCAGTTACCATATCACTTGAAGTCCCATAAAAAAAATTATCAGACCTTTTAATAGTTAAAAAGTGCGAAGTAAATCTTTTCAAGGTTATTCATTGAATTTTCCAATTTTTCCATGTCTTGTATGAACAACAAGGCACTTTCAGCGTACAAAAAATGTCCTGCAGCATACAAATACGGAATCATTCTTTTTATCGCTGTTAAATATGCCCTCCAATCTCCCATCCTCACTGCTCTAATAAATTCTTTGAGAATTAAAACCATGTCCAAATACTAAACTAAATACCCCTATAAGATCGTACAGCTATGAAATTAGTTGCATGGAGGATACAACTGCAAAAATAACTTTACAATTGTAAAAGCCTCTCACATAGGAATGGAGGATACGTTGAGCTCTTGAAAGAAAAAAAAATAGTTCAATAGTCATGTTTTCTGCTAAAACGTTATAAATATTTGTTTAAAAATAAACATGTATACAAACACGAGCCGGGATGGCACCCCCTTCCCCCATTGCTTATACGTATGGACGCCCATGCAACTGGGAACTACTAGTCATATTGACCGTGATATTTAGCTTATGAGATTCTAACAAAAAAACAGGTTCATATGAATAATGTATACATAAAATATAAAAACTCCAATAACTCAGAAACTATTAGTCGTATCAACTTGGTTCTAGTTTCATTCGACTCAGCGTTAAAAAATACATCGGAAATGATATATCACTTGCCTATATAGTTAAATTAATATTTTGCCCCCTTTTCCCCCTAAATGCCCCCAAAAAGGGGGAAGCGTACAGCAGAATGTCGGGGACTTTTAAGATATCGTTTAAAATGGCATAACAAAACTTTCTGTGAAAAAAAACCTTTATTAAAAATTTTTCCGAAGAAAGACCCTTTTTTTGGCTAAAGTTACTGGACTATAAGTCATTTATGTAAATGCCTACAATAAATATTCTCTACTTAAGTTTTAAATGTAAAATAAATTGATATGTTGTTAAATATATTTACAATGTCACCATTGCAATTAATAATTATTGCTGTCAGCAAATATCTATAAAATAAACTAGTTACATTAAAAAGGATAAAATGAATACAAATGGTATCGAATGTTAGTTTTCCAGATTTTCCACAAAGTTAGACAAAAAGTGTCATTTTCATAAAGCTGTAGAGCCCTTCGTTATGGGTTTAGAAAAACATTTTTAATGTGAAATTTGTACAGAATTCAGTGCTTTTCCTTTTCGAACTATGTTTGCTGCAAAAAAGTTTATTTGCGAGGTATAGGCAAAAAACTGTAAAAATTCAGAAAATTTTATGGGTTTTTTGGCTTCACAAATTTTAGCCTCGAGATATTTTGTTGTAAATCAATGAACTCCTGTTATTAGCATCCCCATAAACACTTTGAAAACATAAAATCTTTTAGTAAAATTTTTGCATTTATTTTTGACAATTTGACTGGACTAACACCTTCATTTGAAGGAAACATGCATGAAACGAGATATTTATTTGATTTTGGTGTTAAAAATCCTGATGCATGATTCATTTCTCAAGTTTTATTATTTACTTGTAAATACTAACCACCCTTTACTTTTTACTAACATAATATTTTATTGAAATCTTTCTTCATGTTTGTACGTGATTTCTATAAAATTTGGAATTGCGTAATAAAACGTAATAACGTATCAAAGATTAAATAACTTAAACATTACAATGAAAAATAGCTGGGAAGATTAATGAAGAATTCTGAGCACCTTAAGTGGCACGTATACCTGCCGCTCGATAAATAAGTAAAATTTCCTGACCTTCATCGTTTTTAGAAAGGAATTATCTTGCTTAGGATATTTTTTTAGATTTTTTTTAACATTTGCAATCGTAAAATTGTCAAATAATTCTGAATACAAGTAACTGTGCACTTCTGAAAGTTAACCTCTGAGCAAAGTTTTAGAAGCAGTTAAGGAGGTATTCACCTTTAAGAGGCTACTTCACTCAAGCCAAAAATCCGTTTACTAATACTAATCCCATAAGACAATTTTAAAGATATATCTTCAATGTTTTATGTGATTTTTTTACATTGAATAGTTTTTTTACAAAGGCCGTTTTCCCCCTTTCTTTTCCCATTTTTCTGAATAAGGATACTATCACTTTCGAAACGGGTTCCGAAAGTGAAAGCACTTTACTAAAAGAACCACGTAAACGAAATCGGAAAAGTGAAAAATGGCCTTTGTAAAGATCGATCTTAGCTAACAAATGGAACAAAAATGAGCTGAAAATGATATATGTTAAATAATGCCTTCCATACGATCAACATTACCAAACGGGTGATTTTACTTGAGTGAAGTAACCTCTGAATGAAAAAAGCCAGCTAAGTGTTCTTGGTAATATCTTATTCCACACACTGTGTTGATAGAAATACCCTGCGATGACCAGATATTTACATTTACAAAGAAAATACAAAGTGAAACATCATGCATATTTTCCATGCATTTTTAATTTTTTTTATTCTGATTGCAGGGTGTTGTGTGCAATGTTATTTGTCATATTTTCTTAAACGGACGTTTTTTCAATTGAGCAATTCTGCAAATTATAAGCAAAAAGCTTGGCAAAATCTGGGTCTGTTTTTATAAAAACCTTAATTGTTTTACGAGTATACTTGCTATCAACATAAAATTGAGCACAGTTTATTACAATAAGACCCTTAATCATAATCTGCAGTTTGTACGATTTTTGCTGTATTAGTTTTGACTGAGTTATCGAAAAGTTATTAGATCTTTTTCAATTTGTTGACGGTACCGTATGGGGTTTCGGGAATAAAATCTTCATCTAAATGTATGACCTGTACTATTTTGTTTACATACTTAGGTTTTTAGGATAATTCATATATTTTCTTAGATAATTAACAAAACGTCTAAAACAACAAATGACGGTCACCTTTGGCCATATAGTGTATGTAACAGACCGGGAGGTGACTGAAAAGGTAATCACCTCATCGAGTTCATGGATGAAAATATAGTATTAGTTAAATCTTGATTCGCATATTAAAACGCAATCACTCAGCCATATCCTGTCTTTGTGGAAAAACACTTAAAAACCCCGACTTTATGGTTGAAAAATCGATCTTTTAGATATTTTCCACCAAGATAGGATTTGGCAGACCGTTGTGTTTTAATATGCTAATCCAGATTTAACTAATACTATATTTTCACTCTTCAACTCGATGAAGTGATTGTCTGTGTCGCAGCTTTTCGATAAGTCGTATTTAAAAAAAATTAAATTAAAAATCTCGAGATTAATATGTTCCTTCACAGTTACTTCACGTACATAATAATGAAATTAGATTAAAGGACTGAATTGAAAGCAGTTTTTTATTAGTTTATATCGGAAATAAGAAAGGAAGGGCAACAAAATGTGTTCGAGTTGGGGAAAAAAGAGTCATAGTTTCAGCTTTGATCTTAATTACTTTGATTGAACTTCTGCAGAAGAAATTAATTTAGACACACATACAAACAAAACAAAATCTTCAGCCAGTTTAAGAATGTCGTTTATTTACGTGTTCCTTTTTTTGATAAATTGAGTTCTGTTTATACCTTTGCGAATCTCCTTTACAAAGTGGCTGAAGTGTATCTACTGTTCTGCGACGTGCTACTTTCATCACCTATCGACGATTCATCATCATGAAACTGAGAAAGATAAGGAAAGGGTACCGGTCAACGGATCAGCTCCAAAGAAAGCCGAGAATTCTGGGACTGGTGTGATCCTGAAACTGGCGGCAACCCGGCTGGTATTGGCGATTGCCGATAACTTGGCATGTGTTTTACCATGACTACCTCTCGCTGTAGCCGCTCCCGTCATCTATAACCCGGCGCGATAAAGCGCGCCGAACTATTGTTATGCTCACGGAATGCTGGGATATGGATGAATCTCACAGAAATCTGGTAGAATCGACTTTCCCCTGCTTCTAATGAGAAACAGGCGTCGTCTTACTTCCCTATATTTCTTAGTTCGATGTTTATCATGGATTTCTTTCCTCTTTTTCAAGAAACCACTGAGCTCCATATATAATACGGAGAGCATACTCACCGATCCACTTTTGCCGGGACAGCATCACACTTTTCAATGCACGCAAGTAATGAGTCCTCCATTTTTCTTACTACTACAAGCATTTTTTCAAACTTTTTTCTTACTTTTGATTATTTCTATACCTTTTTTATATGTTTAGGAGCAATATTTAACTAAAATTTCTTTTTAACTAATATCAAATTAAAAAATTGCAATGAATTTAAGTAAAATCTTTAGATTTTTAATAAAAGAATATATATCAGTAGAAATTGTTGCAATTTCGTCTTAATTTTAAAAGAAAATTCAGTTTGAAAATATCTACCCCATACAATGCTATGGGAAGAAATATATGTTTTTCCAAAGATTTTTGTCGGAAAATCTTTGGCATTAATATTCTTGTGCGGATCGCTGAATTCAAAGTATCAGAATAGGGAGTTAGCTCTCCGTATTATTGTCGAGTTCAGTGTCCAGAACTGTTCGGATTCGAGCACCATTTGTCGGTTGCAAAATGGTTCTTCTCTTGCTTCCTCTTTTTCCAGAAGCGAGTCGCTACGATCCACGAACAAGTCACTGCAAAGATGACAACCAGTACAGTCACAAACATGGAGAAGCCAACAGTGATAATCAAGATGGTTGTTTTGGAAAAGCAAATTTTTATTGACTATTCTAAACTCGGCTCAGTTTCAGTTACATTCTCCAACTCCGAAATCGTAGGCTGGATGATCGCATCACGTAAAATCCAAGAACCGACCGCACAAAAACCTATGTTATCGAGCACGAGAAAAAACCCCTCTATTTTATGGAAGAGTAGCCATAGGGGAATCGAATGATCCATGTCTGTCGGAAGTGAAATGGTGCATAAGCTAAATATTAATACCACTAGAGTTGATTCGTACATTTAGCATTGTGCTTGTCTTACAATCAAAAGTATGGAAACATCGAAACCTGGATGCAGGGAAAAACAATGCAAAGCCTACCGTTTGGACCACTAGTGGTATTAATTTTTGTTCTATGCACCACTTCGTTTCCAGCAGGCATGCATCAGTAGATTCCCCTGTCACTATACTCTTGCGTTAAATAAAGAGTTATTTCTCGTTCTCAATAACATAGAGTTTTGTGCTGTCGGTTCTTGGATTAGTATAAATCTGACGTTTTTCAGGGCTGTCAAAATAGAAGTTGTATCTTCTGAATTCTAAACTAAGTTTCGATCTGACTTGCTCTTTGGCGCTATCGTGATCGAAAACAGCTCTTGTGAATCCTAAGCCAGATCATGAATTATGAATTTGTTTCTATTGCGCTCTAATCAAGGTTTGAATGTGAGTTTAGTCGATGTGTACTCTTTTCAGAAGAGTGTTAATTCCGATCTTCTTCCATGTGCCTTGTTACTTATTTCGTTAGCGATTCTTCTTTTAATCTGATCATTTTTTCTAGACAGTTGAAAAAAAAAAACACTTACTATTTCTCTGTTAATGAGTAAGATCGTGTTAAAATAATAAAATTTTAATTTATACAGCATATTCATTACTGAAGGTGTTGAAAAGTGTGATGAAGATTTGAATCTCGATTCAGGTTCAAGAATTAAAAATCTACATATAAAAACGGCTACAATGAAGCATTTGATATCTGTCAGTAAGTCAAAGCCAACACATACAGTGTGTCCACTCTCAACGGTGGCCAATGGCTAATGGAGAATATTCCAAATCTGCGTTAGAGGCTGTAAATGTCACGTGGTACCGGTAATGGAGGATATTCCAAATCTGCGTTCGAGTTGTAAAAAGTCACGTGGTACAAGTAATTTCCCCAGTGAACTTCTGACTGGTAAGACGGAAGGCAGCTACTTCTTTCCCCATAGCCGGTTCCATTGGTTGGTGGGGATTTGCATTGCGTCTGATGGAACTTTCCCTTCTTTGCGCTGCAAGTTTTTGCCTTAACCACGTGATCATGACGCCGGTGGAATACTTACCATTTACCCAAAGAACTTCTAACTGAAAGGGAGACTGCTGCTGCTTTCCCCATGAACTGCGCCATTGGCTGGTGGGGATTTACATTACGTCTAATGGAGCTTTACCTTCTTTACGCTAGACTTTTTTGCCTTGACCACGTGATCATGACGTAAATGGAATATCCTCCATTTCTAAACTGTTAGTTAAAGACATGTAGTTCCAATTGCAAAAATGCTTTAACCCTTTGGTGGTTCAGGTGTTTTAAAGTTTTCTTCTTGAAAATGATTTTTTTAGACGATGTTTTGTGTCTATATAAATGTGAAATGTTTCTCAATGCTAGTACTTTAGCAGTGTTTCCGAAGAAAGTGCTTCCCCCCCCCCCTTTGCAATATTTGAAAGCAATCAATAATCCTTTGAGGCCATTGTGTGTGTCTTGCAAGGGATTTTTCTCCCCATGGCAGCTTGTTTTCCAACCCCTTGAAAACCTGAACTAATTCGTAATCCTCTGTAAGAGAAATTTCGCCTTTGAGGTGCAAACATTTTTAAAAATAGGCGATTCGCATTGAAGTAAAAAAAAAAAAAAAAGAAAAAGAAAGACCGCACTGATTTAAAAGTTATCAAACAATTACTTATACACTGTTTCGTAAAAAACTTGCTTGATATAAATTAGATAGAACTAATACACGACCTAATAAGTTTTTAATTTTTTATTCAAGGAAAGAGATTTAAGGAAAACGTATTACTATTTTTACTGATTTAATTTAATTGATTAAAATATCATCAAATGTAAATATAAGCTAAAATATCAGAATCTTTTGATGTGGCATAACATACAGTTAAATTCCGATATCGTTTATTACTATCTTTTATATTAACCAGAACTGCAAGGAATAATATTTTATACAAGATGTTTTAGATCGAAGACTTTTTAAAGGAGGTAATTTTAAAAGACTAGAAAATATACAATTATTAAAAAGGAAGAAGCGTGATTCCAAGACTATTTTATTAATACCCAAGAATGTAATAAAATTAATTAAAAAATTTTAAGTATTGATTCAGATCTATTACAAACTTATAAGATAAAATGAAATTTAAGTAATTTCATGTTTAAATTCAGTTGCATTCACTTCTTTTATTAAATCAAGCTTATAAAAAAATAGATCTTTGAACTAGGTGAGGTCCATAGATAGTAGATTTTCTAAAAAAATCTATGTAAAAAAAAAAAAAAAAAAAAAAAAAAAACTCTGAAAAATTGGGTTATTTTTTAGAAAAATAACAAAAGAAAACTCTACAGTGCTTTGTCGATAAAAATATCAGACAAAGAATGTATTAATGGAAGAAAAATATTAGATAATAATTAAATATAACACTTTTTAAATTTCAAAATTTATAAACTGAAAGATATATGTAATATCTGATATCACACAAAAAATCTTTAATATTTTTAATTACAATTTACAATATATCGGATGTTAATTAAGTCTGCATCTGAATGTAACGTTTTTCTCAAGCAGATGTTTGAAAGTTTATACTAAAATAATAGTAAATTTATTTTTAAAATTATTATATCTTAAAAAATAGAATTTTTTTATTTGTAAAATAATTTTTGAACAAATGATTGTCTTTTTACTAATTACTTAAATTTGTTTCTTTCTTTCTTTTCTTTTTCCTCCTCCCCCTTTTTTTCAACAATTTATTTTGCCGGAACAATACCTTTGCGGATACCAATTTAAACAAAACTTTATTAAATAAAAACCTAAAAATTTCATAAGCTATAGAAAAGGACTTCGTGGTTCTACAGAAATAATAATAAATAGATAAAAGTCAAGTAAAAAAGCTCCCTTCATCATGTGGAAAGAACCGAAGGTGCGTTCACGTAAACAAAAATAAAGGAATTTAACGGAAACTCTATTCTTTCCATCTGATGAAGTATGTCGTTTTAATTGCTGTTGAAACTATATTCATGATTTTCTTTCTCAAATTCTATTAAAGTAACAAGAAGTGCTATCATTTCTATCTAAACATTTGCTTGAAATGTTCTATAAGAAAATTCGGATTTTTAGAATACTTTGAATATAGAATTTTTCTTATCACAATACGTTACAAAAAATTACGTGTATAAATAATATATATAAAAATGTTTTAACAAAAGAATTTTCAAACTTTAAAATAGTTTTAGTGTTAAAATTTATTTTTATATTCACTAGGGAATTTATTAGACATTTAAATTCACTAACATTAAAACTAGTTCTGATCACACTAATATTTAAATTTCTATTAAGTAATTAAAGTATTTAATAATTGACAAAATCAGAATATGTATTTTTATATTTATAAAAAATCAAACATAACTGATAGCTTTCCTTTAACTAATTTAAACATTTCAGAAATATTTTTAAATTACAGAATTTTGCATACAGTAATGCAGCCATGATTTTGTTTCAGGAAAGTGGGGAAGGTTGGGGCAGTGTCATCTGCGAGACATACTTACTTCCTCCTACATTTAGCTGGATTAAAATTTTGAAATTTGAATTCATAAAAAGTTTGAAATGGAAAAATTTGTGAATTTTTTTTTAATAGCAAAGTATGAAATTGTATCTTAAATTTAAAGAATGGAATTTTTACAATAAAATGAGTGATATAAAATTTTATTTTTCTCCATCAAATCAAGATAATATGTATTCATGAGTATATAATGGGGGGGGGGGGTAGGGGAAGGTAGAAAATACAAAGTAATCGGAAAAATGTGACTGGAAGAAAAATGACGGAAGAAAGGAGACAAGGGTAAGACAAAACACGAGAAAAAAAATGGTGGAGCTTATACTAGTCCGGTATAGTAGCGTTATAACGCAACTAGGTGAATACAATCTTTTATTTTAAGTCAATGTCTGCTAATGCGAATATTGAAATAGGGTGCAAATGAATGTTTGCATATGAGAATGCTCTTTACGTAACTACTTGATTTTTGATTTACGCATTAGAGATGAGACGGGTTCAATCCGAGCCCAAACCCGGGCCCGATACGGGCTCGGGTTCTATTTTTATTTTAAAATTCGGGCTCGGGCGTGCCCAGGCTTATTTTTGCTAAAGCCAGAAAATTTTATTGATTTATGTGTAGAAAAGATTGAAATACCTTTTTCCATTTAAAATTGCGTAATTTTTCCTTTTCAAGTCATTTTAATTCTTTCTTATCAAAATTACGGGGGAATTGAATTAGAGATCTACACGGGCCCGGGATTGGCCCGCAGCTCGTAATCCGTAGCCGGGTCAAGCCGATAAAAAAAAATTCGGGCATGCCGGCCCGTTTTGAAGATTTCAGCAGAAACGATAAAATATGACCTATTTTCAACGAAAATGGTTTTAACGGGAATAAATATAAATTTGCGTCACGAGCCATACTAGTTTGACAACATCAATATAAAAATGTAACTTGTACAGTGTAGAGATAGGCATCGGTCAGTTACATTGTGTGTAACCCGTTTTAATATTTTTTTTTAGCTGACTCGTGCTGGGACGAGATAAAGCTTTCGTTATTTTTCTACATATAGACTTGTCGAACCGGAAGAAAACTTAATTTTTCTCAAGATCTGTAGGGCAGACAACATGATTCGTAAAATTATTAACGGCTATAAAGAACTTATATTAGCTTAATCTCTAGATATATATTTCTTGATGGTTTTTAAATTAATTTCTCAATAACGCGAGAGTTTGACACATTTTCAGATTAATTTTTTATTGTAAATATATAAAAGTGATAAGCCTGACTATTAAAGAGATTTAGATTCGAATAGCGTTTTTCATTTATGGTAAATAAAATACTTGTATAACCTTGTTGAGATACAATAGTTTTTCAAATGGTTACAGGTTTTTCTTCATTCCTATGCTATCGCTTCCGGAAATTCTATTCAAAACGCTAACTATCACACTGCTTTATTTGCTTGCAGTATTCTTAAATTGCTTGTATAAAAAAAATGGATAACGCCATTCGATTATATAGTTAATGAATAAACACACTTGCTAATCTTATGCGTTTCTGAGGGCAAAAAAAAGAATTTAGACATGTATCAGAAAGGAGCTTCTTTGAATTGACGAATGTATTTGGATTTAAAATCTTTAATAAAATGATATAGAAATATTTTTATAAATCTTCTTTTATTAAACAGCTTCAAAAGTTACAATGTTTTTAAGTTCCTTTCTTTTTATTTTATACTTAGTCATATTAATTTTTTAATGAATCTTTAGTTGAATGTTGAAAGCCTAAGAATCTAAGTAATCATTAATGTTGCTAATGTGTATTTGTGTGCTGTAAAATATACTGTAAAATCATTCCATAGATATTTATGCAGTATTCTTTAAAGGACTTTTTATTATATGGTAAAAATCTAATTTTTTTAGAAATCGTAAAAATTGTAACAAGCCAAAACGGGTCGCGCCGGGTTTAAAACATAAATATTTTAAACGGGCCGGGCCGAGACGGAGAAATTTTCCTACGGGCCGGGCCCGGAAATTCAGGTCCGTGCAGACCTCTAAACAGAATGCTTATTTATTTATTCTAATAATTAATTCATTGCTGTTTCAAATGAAAATTTGTAATAATTACAGATTTATGTCTATGGAATTTCCAGCGACGATTTATTTCTATGGTGCAAATCAAAACAAACACAACAATGAATTTGCTTTTAGTTGGCTTTTCGTTAGCAGAATATAATTTTTAATGGGATCGTTTATTTATTTATTATATAGTTACAAAACGCAAAGGTAATATTTTCTTCTGTTTTTGGTAGACAAGAATTAGCTGGAGGTTTTTTAATTTATTTTACGTTCGATTGTGCACGAATCAAGTCTTTTTTGTTATGAAAATAACTTTAGTGATTATTATATGCATTTGTCATCATGAATTCTGCTCATGCTGAGGACGCTGTTCCTTTCGAAGTCACTTTTCTCCGTAAGTAAATTTCATTACCATGTTATTCCATCAGAAAGCAATCAATCCGTGTTTCTTCTTTTCCTATAAAAGCATTGGACCTTTAAAAACTCAATGTAAGTTTATTTTTTTTTTTTTAATGTACGTTAATTTTCCGGTACATGTCAATCATGTAAGATAGTTATGAGGAAAGAATTCATTATAATTTGAAATATATGCACATTATACAGAAAACTGACGAACTTGGTTCGATTCGCTAGCTTATAAATAGTAATAACCGCAAATTTTATGCATTTATTCATGAAACACATACTTGCTTATCAAACTTGCTTGTTAAATGAGGAAAAAATATGAAAATCCTTTTAAGTATGAAGTATATTTTTATTTTATACGGATTTGATAGGATTGAATTTAAATTTCCATTTTAAAATTATACCTATGTTGTAAGAAGTTTTTAAAATCGAGATATTACTTTTGAAACATTTTTTAAATAACATACAATTTTATTTTGTATATTTTTGGTATCGGGCTCGGGCTCTGGGGATAAAAAAATCTTTCCGGCTCGGGCGGGCCCGGGCTCCGAAAAATGAGCCCGAACTAATCTAGGACGAAAAAGGGCAGCTGGGGGGAAAATGGGCAGATACTTTTAATAAAAACTATGAAGTCGAATTTTTTTTTTCTTTTTTATGTGCAAGTAGAATATTTTTCAGAAAACTCTGTCGAAGTTAATCCTTTGAAACAGGATTAAAAAAGAAAAAAAATTGCCACCCTGAGAAAATAATCGTTTATTACTAAAGATTTAATTCATCTATTGATAAATTAACAACAACAACAAAAAAAAAATCAGCAGCTATATTTGCAAATACCGTGGTTTTATGTCTTTAAGTTTGTCCGTAATGTGCCAGAAAATTTGATGTTGTGTTGCAAGCTTTTTTTTCGGGGGGGGGGGATGTTATTTTATAAACAGTCAAGAAAAAGCTATATCAAAGTTGTAATATGCTTTAACTCCAAATCTCAAAGGAAAATTACTGCTTGTGGTCATTTCTTTGGAAACTTGTAGAGAAAAAGTTCTAAAAATTTTTCTTACATATAGAAGTAAAAGATATTTCATATTCGTATCATTGAACTTAGAAATGCCACCTGGCAAATAACCTCTTCAGACCTCAGGTACACAAATGTGCACCTTCATTCTTTTCCTCATAGAAACTAAATTGTTCGAATTTTTTGCATTTTTTCTTTACTTCTATATAGCTGAATGTTTTTTGCTTTAAAACAAAACCAATAAATGTCAGCAGTGATGAATAAACTAATCATAAAATAAATATTATTTTCATCCGAGTTTCGAAAATACCTTCAAGACATTGTGACCAAGAAAGTAAGAAATATTCATGATGAATTAACTTAAATGCTTTATAATAAAAAATTTTGAGAATTTGCTAAACATTTATTTGTTTAAAGACCTTAATTTTGTATTTGCGCAAATTTATATTACTGATAGTTAAACTGATGTATTAAGGGGATTAGTACTTTTATATCCATGTTTGTAAACCTAAATTACCAGTCCCCAAAAGTACTGATTTCATAAAAATGACTATTTCTGTCATCTATGGTGTCCTTTTGATTATGCAAAAGCAAAAAATATGTATTTGTAGAGTTATTTTATGCTCAGGTCTGAAGAGGTTAAACAATACCATAACACTTTATACCTCGACAGTACTATTAAAGTAACTGCTTATAAATTTCATTTAATATATCGATTAGGACTAATGAAGTTTAGAATGAGTTATAGATACTTTACTTGATCTTATTTCGAAAGCATGTGGTTAAACAAAACAGAAATATTTTGGTGATTTAATTTCTTTTTTGCTCGCATCCCTTAATTTGTTACGATTAACTGGCTCAAGGGAGATCTTGCAGAGGAATGCATTGGAAAACTTTTTAAGAGAATATCTTTTTTTATTATATTGTGACATATTTGGTTAGATATATTATGTCTTTTAGCTTTAACAATGAAATAACTATATAATTATGTTTGCTCTAAAATCTGAATATTTTCATTTTTCGACAAATGATTTACGTCTTGAATAATAAGCGATTGTTTTCTCATATTGAGCTTTATCAGACTAACGCGTACAAAGATTCCATTCTAAGCAACAATTCTAACAAAACGAATGCCGACGCTTATCGATAAATGGTAAAAACTATTGGACTTCATTGTTTCCGAACAAGAGCACCTGCCAATTTCATTATGAAAAAAAAAACTGAATTCAGAAATATGTCGTATATTGATTGGTCATATATTAATTAAAATATTTAAAAACATCTCTATTTAAACATTATATTTTGTGCGATATAGTTAAAAATTTTATTTGTAATAGAATTTTATTAATTTCTTTCCTGGTTCCCTCTTTTTCAAAATTAAAATATATATTAATCATTATTTCCTTGAATAATTCTTGTAATATTCTTTTCTGTATGTACTTAACCATTTTTTTTCCAAGCTACCTTACTTTCCCCCCTCCGGTTTGGTATATATATATATATTTTTTCGTTTAATGATTTATAAGTGTTGTGTTATATGGAGAGAAACAGACTAAAATCTATTTAACAGTTCAATTCACAGTTTGAACCAACCTATAATGATAATCTGTCTATATCGATACTTTTTCTAATCCTTTAAGAATCGGTATAGACAGGTTTCACAATGTAATTTAAAACTTACACCATGATTTGAATAAAATTTGAACAATAGTAATAAATTAAAGAAAATATTTTTTGTTATCAGAAAACACTTGACTTTAATTTGGATATTTGGTATTTTATACATATTACACAGCAAAAGTAATGCAAATAATAATAATAGCAGTTTTAAATATTTAAAACTGCTATAATAATAAAAAAACTATATGCTATAATAAACCTGCTATTTAATATCGCAATACTTTTAAAAAAGAAAATTAAAAGAGAAGTATTTAGCCTTTCAAATAACAAATGAATGCAACATGCAAATGTTTGAAAATATTAAAATTATAAAAAATATTTTAATATTTTGAAACATTTCATTATAATACTATTCAAAATTTTCAGGAAAAATATTATTACATATTCATTATATTATTATAATCTAATGGAAAAGAATAATAAAGTAAAATAAGTAAACATTAATATTCTATGAATTTGTCAATGTTCATCTAAAGAAAGTCGCACATTAGTATCATCATTTACTGTCACATTAGTATTTCTTTTCAGTAAAATGGCTATTCTTATCCATTTACAGAAAATGTCATTCCCGAAGCATTTTAGCTTTCGACTATAATAAGCTTCTTGACAAATAGTCTACCTAAGTACGCCTATTGTGTGGTGGAAAGAAGGAGTGTTTGAAGAAAAGCCTTCTTTAGCGTCTTCATCAGACTGGAAAAACGAGGCAAAGCACAACCGCGTATAAGCGCCTATGACCATTTCAGTGTAACAAAAGCTAACCGTCTAAACGCGGTTATAACCATTTAAAAGCGCAATACTTTGAGCACGTGTAGACGCCCATAACCATTTAGAAAGGGAATATTCCGGGCGCGTATACGAGCTTATAACCACGAAAGGATTAAATTTATACTAAAAGACAACACTAGGCTGATTTACACGGACAAATTTTTTACTAGAGTAAAATGTGCCGACTTTTTATTGAGGAATAATATTTCCCAAACTGAAAGGATTCTGAACAAAATTCTTGGAGGAGCAGATAAAAAAATCAAGAATGATCAAGATTTGTAATGTGGAGAGTGGGATGAGAGACTAAGGGAAGAGTGCATACTAAATAATGTGTGGATACTTAATACTAAAATGGAAAGATAAGAAATGTATAACTTTACTTTCGACTAGCATAGATAGTGATCCCGAAAGCAGTTGTGTTAAAGGGTCTAAAGATCAAAACTGTAAAACTAATGTAACATTAATTTTACAGTTACCTACAATTGTGAATACATACAATATGTGTATGGGTGGTACAGATTTAAACGATAGGTGTTTAGCTTACTACCGCTATTCGCATAAAAAAGTAGTCAACAAGAAATTTTGTACATTTCATATATTTGGTTATTTCCATTTGTTGGATAATATATATAAGAAATTGCAAAACAGGTGAAGTTCCTCAAAATAAAGATTGTCTCTCTTGCGGTATTTTTAGAGATTAAGTAAATACTGATGAAATGAGACGAGGGCAAAGTAAAGAAAGAACGACGACCAGAGAGACCATGCAAAATTTATTCATCTGCAAATGATTCAGAAGACGATTCTGAAAATAAATCACAGCGAAAACAACGCAAGGGTATTCAGCAGCCAATTTACTATATTAGATACGAAAAGATTTGACAGTTCCCTCGTTCAATAAAAGATAACTTTGCTTCAAAATATAAATATGGACGCTGCAAATCAAGAACAAGAGTTATTTGCACAAAGTGCAATATATATATCTCTGTATCAAAAATATAATTGTTCCGAAAATAGGATGTAAAATAAGCTTATATGCATTAATTGTCCACCAAATTCCTTGTTTAAGTATTTTTTTTTTTAATGAAGTGTTTTTTTGCATTATGAACCCGAGATGCATATATGTGTACCTGCTAGTACATAGAAACTAACAATAATTATTTTATTTTTATTACAAAATTATGTTTCTATACGTATAAATAGATGGAACAAACAGTGAAATAACTTTTATGATGACTTAAAATGTGTCAGGTCTGAAGAGGATATATATATACATATCATGTCAAATAAATAAAGTACTAGAAAAATGTTTTATATCATTGGAAAATTTATATAAAACGCCATTAAAAATTATAGAAATTCACAAAAATCTCACAAATACATTGAAATACAAGAATAAAAAACAAATATATAATTACAAGGATTGAATTACATTGAATATTAAAATACGATAAAGAAATTAAACCACTTATTTGGAAATTTTAGCATCCATAATTTACCACTTAAGTACATTAACCAGATGCATAAAATCCAGATAGTTCAGCAAATAGAAATTTGAAGTCATCTATTGCCGTAAATTAAATGTTACACTAAAATGCCATAGAAAAAGCATTATGGTTCAAAATATAATATTCTTTCTATATTTTCAGAAGTAATAAACTAATAATTACAAACACTAAACAACTAAATCCAGGTACCTCACTAACGTGCACATTTAATTTCAAGCCAATGAGTACTTTTAGCAGAAGTTATCACAGAACAGACAAACTTACAGATGGAAAGTAAAAGCTTTTTGTGACTTCATAGTGTGCTTTTACTGACATTTCAGAAAAAAACACTATTTTTGCTGTAATATAACAATTCATTTTCACAAGTATGAATTAACACATGCTTTCTTAAATCACTATTACTAGAGAATTTGTTTTTGCATATTTCACACACAAAAGGTTTCTCACCAGTGTGAATTAACAGATGACTTCTTAAATTACTTTTTCGAGAGAATTTCTTTTTGCATATCTCACACACAAAAGATTGCTTACAGGTATGAGTTAACAGATGCCTGTTTAAATTAGTCTTGAGAGAGAATTTCTTGTTG